>CM022881.1:10286056-10329101 GCA_012654025.1 Pachypsylla venusta
TTGAAATTTTATGCTCATTTCAAAAATGGAAAATTAAGTGTGAACAGTTAAAATACCATGAAAAATTTATGTTCATTCCAAAAATGGAAAATTAAGTGTGAATAGTTAAAATAACTTGAAATTTTATGCTCATTTCAAAAATGGAAAATTAAGTGTGAACAGTTAAAATACCATGAAAAATTTATGTTCATTCCAAAAATGGAAAATTAAGTGTGAATAGTTAAAATAACTTGAAATTTTATGCTCATTTCAAAAATGGAAAATTAAGTGTGAACAGTTAAAATACCATAAAAAATTTATGTTCATTCCAAAAATGGAAAATTATTGAATAGTTAAAACAACTTGAAATTTTATGCTCATTTCAAAAATGGAAAATTAAGTGTCAATTATTATTATTTATTGTGTTTCAGGAGGTTATAAACTAATATAATTTATAATACCAATAGTTAAAATCACTTGAAATTTTATGCTCATTTCAAAAAATGGAAGAAATGGTATTTCATATTTAAAAATTCAAAGTTAGAATCAAAATTTGTAGGTAACATTTTTTTTTTTTTTTTGCGAACATTGAACATGCATTTTATATCAAATTCGTTCCCGAGATGGACGAGTATAATTCTTTGAGTAATTCACTTGAACACCACTCTATATGAACAAAATTATGTATTAAAAAAAATGAGGCCAACTCTTACGTGGCTTATCTATCCTTAGTTAAAATTGTGTTAATCCTACTCAGAATAAAACAACTCCCCACATTTAGTTTTTTAGAGAACCATTTCAATTTTATTTGCAAAATCTATCACGTCTACTATTTTTTTTTTTTCTATTTTACCTACAATGCTGGCACTATTGTCCTTACAAGGTTGAGTGGGCCCCAAAAACATCCAAACCCCAGTGACAATTTTTTGTCCCCGCCAGTATTCGGACCTGGGATTACCGAGTGCAAGACTAGTGCAGTGACCACTGAACCCTGATAGCTGGGTGTGGATTCGAATAATATCCAAATAATTTGGACATTACACCTCCTGTTGTCCTTTATCATAATGAATTAAAATGAATAGAAACAGTGTTTGTAGTGAAGTGAGGACTCATTTATTTTTAATTCGAGCTCGACTGTTCGATTCCCACCCGAGGTGGATTTACATTGAATAGGTGGAATTAGTTCTCAGCGATCGACTGAAAGGGGCCTAGAATGCCTAGATGTCCCTTAAATATCCAAATTATTAATGTTATATCAGTCGAGAGTATTCTATTAAGACATCTTACTTCATAAATACATTGAAAATGTTTTCATAATGAAAGCCCTCTTAAATCATAATTCCATTTTGTATCTGAGAAGTTGATACAATCTTCTAAATTTAGAATTCATAATGACTACAAATAATATTTTAAACGAAAACATTCCATATGATGTCCAAATTGTTATTGGTCATCTGTAAACTATATAAATTGGCCTAGGAAAAACTGATTTCATAGTTATTTTATTTTTTATGCACAGAAGTTTTTAAGGTGAGGCATGACCGTAAAACGATTCCTACCTCTCTATATAGAATATAGAATAGTTCAAAATAACATATTAGCACATCATAATAATAAAGGAATGCCTTCGGTGACTTTAGGTTTTTTGTTTAAGGAAAGATTTTAAATATTTTAATTTTCGTCGGATCGACTGTTTCAAATTTCTATTTCTATCTAAATTTGAAAAAATTGATCTTTTTCAAATTTAGTTTTCTTTTCTTTGCCATTCTTTTCTTTAGCATAATCGTTTCTATCTAAATTTGAAAAAGTCGATCCGACGAAAATTAAAATATTAGCACATCGTGATGTAGGGCACCCAATTTGACGTTTGTACTACCCCCCCCCTAAAGCAGAAAAAATAGGAAATTTATTTACGGCCATGCCTCGCCTAAAATCTCTATAAATATACCTTGCCTAAAACGGTCTTAGTCATCCTACAGAATATGAATTACCCCTTGCAGGAATTCCGTAGAATGACTAGACATTATATAGGATTTCATACATTGCGGGTAACATAATATATGTACGTAATTCTCTCCACTATAACCTATCCTGTGCATCTTTCTCTTGTACCTCCCCTCAGACTATCTTATATAGGATTTTATACATTGCCGGTAACATATGTACGTAACTCTCTCAACTATTGCCTATCCTGTGCATCTTTTTCTTGTACCTCCCCTCAGACTATCTTATATAGGATTTCATACATTGCCGGTAACAATATGTACGTAACTCTCTCCACTATTGCCTATCCTGTGCATCTTTCTCTTGTACCTCCCCTCAGACTACCTCATATAGAATTTCATACATTGCCGGTAACATATGTACGTAAGTCTCTCCAGTATTCCCTATCCTGTGCATCTTTCTCTTGTACCTCCCCTCAGACTATCTCATATAGAATTTCATACATTGCCGGTAACATATGTACGTAACTCTCTCCACTATTCCCTATCCTGTGCATATTTCTCTTGTACCTCCCCTCAGACTATCTCATATAGAATTTCATACATTGCCGGTAACATACGTACGTAACTCTCTCAACTATTGCCTATCCTGTGCATCATTCTCTTGTACGGATAGTCTGAGGGGAGGACTATCCGTTGACATTCCCTCCCTCTCCTTCGAACAGACACTTTTCTTTGCAGACAGTGTCGATACCAACATGCTCTCCTTTGACATACAGATCTCAATATATTTTATATAATCGTATTCTCCCACTCTTTTCAGTACTTTTTTCCATTACCTATATTTTCTTTTAAAAGGACACTTAAAACTTTCTTGCTTTGAGGTGATATGTTGTCTCGACAAAAAATATTTGGCCGTAACTCAAAAGCGGTGTGACATTTTTTAGTTCTGATAATTTACCTGAGGTCATAGACCATGATTTTTTTTATGGTGTGAGGGGATCATTGATTTTTCCCTGTATGCTATCGTTTGGGCTTTGGTATTGGAACAGACAACCCCACTATAATCACTAAAATACTTTAATCACTAAACTTCTCTTTGTGTGCCTATTGTTTTGACGATGAGTCTCGACCTTGTCCGATTTTGATTCAACTGGTATGGACAATATAGACAAACATTAAAATGCATCCTGTTAAAAATATATTTTTGATTCAAACCTTTTAACTAACAAATTTCGGAAGGGATGATCATGTGATGATAAAAGATGAAATAATGTGGGAAAGACCAGACACAAAAATACACCCTAAAATTGCCCTTCTCAGAATGTGGTTAAAACAGTTCTTTAATTTCAAATGCCAATTAAAATATTTTTATGTCTAGGCACCTAGGTAGGTATTTTATTTTTGAAGTTAATTATACCCGAAAAGAAAAACTCTTCAAAATAATGGTTTTCTAGGTGAGTGAATGAGATAACATATAGATATGGAAAAACTCTTGTGTGAACATCACACGACTTTGCTTATTTATATAAAAACTCTGCTAATGTGGAACATGGGTTTATTATTTTTCTGAAAAATGATTCCAAATCTAGGGCGCAATTAGACCCTAGATTTGATATACCTACCAAATTTGAAGTCTCTGGCTCTTACCATTCTCTTTTTAGACAGGATTAATGAAAACCGCTTTAAAGCGGTAAAAACCGACAGCGGTATATTTGATTGAACCAAAAGTTTCGGAGCTAACTGAGATCTCTAGCTCTTACCATTCTCCTTTTAGACAGCAATACTGAAAACCGCTGAAAAGCGGCAAAAGTCACCAAGGGTGTATTTGATTGCTCCGAAAACAATTAGAGCCCAGATGGGACCTATATACCAAATTTCATCCAAATCGGTTAACGCTAAGTAGCAAAAGTGCCCATCACGGCGGACGGTGATAGGTATATTCGTAAGCTAAATTCCTCTTTGGGGCTTAATGGAGGACGGTGGCCAAACGGATTTATTTTTATTCGATTTTTGGATTCTACGTAAGCTTGAAACGTATAATATCAAATTTTGAGGGGGGGGGGTATTTTTTTCCGATTCCAAAGGTTCATTATTAAAAATAATAAACAAAAAAAGGTCCCCAAAATCCTAATTTTGAGATAAAGTCAGTGTTGTGATCAATATGTCTCATAAACGGTAGGATTTGTCATGTTCTTCATAATGTGGAAATAAAGTAATGTGACTGGCAATGTAGCATTCGATCTGGCAACACTGGGAAGACGGAAAGCACAGGAGTGACAGTTGAACATGTTCTCCATGATGTGGAAATAAAGTAATGCGACTGGCAATGTAGCATTCGATATGGCAACACTGGGATGACGGAAAACACAGGAGTGACAGTTGAACATGTTCTTCATGATGTGGAAATAAAGTAATGCGACTAGCAATGTAGCATTCGATATGGCAACACTGGGAAGACGGAAAGCACAGGAGTGACAGTTGAACATGTTCTTCATGATGTGGAAATAAAGTAATGCGACTGGCAATGTAGCATTCGATATGGCAACACTGGGAAGACGGAAAACACAGGAGTGACAGTTGAACATGTTCTTTATGATGTGGAAATAAAGTAATGCGACTGGCAATGTAGCATTCGGCAACACTGGGAAGACGGAAAACACAGGAGTGAATGTTGACAACCTTCACTGCAAGTGTGAACTTTCTAGGAAAAAAATCATGCCATTCTTGAGAGAAGTTGTTTAAAAAAAACACACAAACAAATGTCTGAAACTCAAGATTCTGTCCCTCAGGACCGCAAAACGGGTTTTGATATGAAAAGTCGACATCGAAAATTTCGGTCTATTACATAAGAATCAGAATTTTTCAATTACTCCCAGCACAGGAAGACACCCCGGAGTAAAGAAAATCTGCTATGGCACATTTTCCGATAAATTGCCATTTCTGGGATACACAGATATGGTGCATTTTATATCCATCCCGAAAGATTTTGGGGGTCCCTTCCCGGACATTTTTTTGATATCTCTTATGGTTCGGGCTGTATAATTGGACAGCTAAAAATGTCGTCCGGAATTTTCCTTTATTATAGTTCCGTTGATTGTTAGCAGTCAGTATACAGATATAAGGTTTGCACTTTCTAGTTGTCCCATAGGATTTTACATGGAAATTTCGACTTATGTTCGGCATATCCTCCCAGTATGTCACAAAATAGAAATGAGTAGCAAGCTACAGCATTCTGGTATTTACCCGTACATCGCGGTAGTCGCTAGCAAACAATTATCTTCAACTTCACGTGTTATCAACAGTCAGCAGTCTTCACGTGTCATCAGCAGTCTTCAAAGCACAGAGTCATTGATCACTTAGGTATGCCATTAGGGGGGTGAAGTGGGTGGACGCTAAAACATTGTAATTATTGGCGTCCAGAAACGGAAGAGAGGAGATATAGGATGAAAAAAAAACTGTCGATCTGAGAATTTATTCCACCTTTTGAGGAAAATCCACCTCGAGCGGGAAACGAACATTCAATCTCGACTTAAAAAGACAAGGGTTAAACAAGATTTCATCAAACGAAAAACATATAATGAATGAATATTTTTAGTAGAGATATAGGTATTATCCACTAAAAATATTCATTCATTTAGAAGACTCGAACCCACCCCTTTGTATTACTAGGTATATATGTCACTGTTATTTTTGGCAACTCAGTTTCTGATAATTGAGAAAATTACAATTTCCAAAAAGTGGGTTTCTACATATATTTTTTCCCAAATTATCAGAAGTATTAACCATTATCCTATGAAGGAACTTTAGTCCACTATGTTGGTTTCTAAGTACAAAACCGTAGGTCCGATAATGGCACTAAACTTTATCTTCCTTTACACTAGGAATTTGACAGCCTTCTGCTGATGTCACAGGTCTTTGTTTGAAAATATCATATCAATTAGAAATGGCAGCCTGCGGCATTTGTCGCAGTTCTCTAGTGAAAATAGTAATGGCAGACTTCGGCTGATGTAACAGCTCCTTAATGAAAATATTATTTTATTTAAATTTGGCATCTTCGACTGTTGTGGCAACTCTCTAGTAAAAATATGATTAAATTAAAAGTGGCAGACTTCGGCTGCTGTCGAAGCTCTGCAGTGAAAATAATATTCGAACTAGATTTAGTAGACTTCAGCTGATGTCGCAGCTCTATACTGAAAAAATATTTGAATTAGATTTGACAGCCTTCGGTTTTTGTCGCAGCTCTCCGGTGATAATATTATTTCAATTAGATTTGCAGCCTTCGAATGTATTCGCAGCTCTATAGTGAAAAAAATATTGAATTAGCCTTGGCAGATTTCGGCTGTTGTCTCTAGTGAGAATATTATAGGTGATATGTAACAAAGAGTGCCTGTTTTAAAATTCATCAAAATTGGACGAAAAAGTAACGCGAATTTCAGGTTTGGTGCTCGTAGAGGCTCCAATATGAAGATATCCCCATGAGAACAAAATTGGTTGATAATATGTTACAAAGGACCTCAAGGAATATTGGTGCCAAATTTTATCCAAATCGGACAAATATAAAGTCTGTAAATAAGAGAACACAATTTCGCGGACGTACGGACACACATTTTTTCTAGACGATTTCGTGGACGTACGGGCACTACACTTCATTTTTCTAGTTTTTGGAATGAAGTCGTCATAATTCGTCCAGAAAAGTAAAAAAAAAATGTGACATCAAAAATTTTCAACAAAACAATATCTATTTTATTTTCCTATACTCTGTCAATAAGAAGATAAAGTAAAATTATAACTAGAGGGCTTTGCTTACTATTACAAGGTGAGGAAAGTCTAATAAAAAGAAAATCTTCATTTCGTTCAGTGGATCGTTTTTGTGGTGTTAATACTAGACCTTACTTCATTCAGTCAACTCAGTATTTATGTAATCTTTCTTTGTGTTATTAAAACTATGCCTTACTTCATTCAGTCAACTAAGTATTTATGTAATTTCTTTGTGGTATTAAAAATTTCTTTGTGGTATTAAAACTATACCTTACTTCATTCAGTCAACTAAGTATTTATGTAATCTTTCTTTGTGTTATTAAAACAATACCTTACTTCATTCAGTCAACTAAGTATTTATGTAATCTTTCTTTGTGCTATTAAAACTATACCTTACTTCATTCAGTCAACTATGTATTTATGTAATGTTTCTTTGTGTTATTAAAACAATACTTTACTTCATTCAGTCAACTAAGTATTTATGTAATCTTTCTTTGTGTTATTAAATCTAGACCTTACTTCATTCAGTCAACTAAGTATTTATGTAATCTTTCTTTGTGCTATTAAAACTATACCATACTTCATTCAGTCAACTAAGTATTTATGTAATCTTTCTTTGTGGTATTAAATCTAGACCTTACTTCATTCAGTCAACTAAGTATTTATGAAATCTTTCTTTGTGGTAAGTCCCAAAGGCTTATTTTATAATTTTTGTTTGTATGACAGCGTTGATAGAACCTCATATACTAATTATAATTTCTTCAATATTCTACTAAATCTCCTCGAAAGGCTAAGTGCACCCTGAAAATGCAAACACTAATTCAGGTTGGTACCTACATTAAAGTAGCTACTCAATCCTCGAAAGGCTAAGTGCAACCTGAAAATGCAAACACTAATTCAGGTTGGTACTGACATTAAAGTAGCTACTCAATCCTTGAAAGGCTAAGTGCACCCCGAAAATGCAAGCACTAATTCGCAAATTTTCGAGCACCGCCACTTGACCGTTTCAACGCTTTTAGTTTGTCAAAGTAAAAGTGAAACACTTGTCCGCCATTTAACCTCTTGTTTGATTGCCTCTATAATTTAAAACATCACGCGTTAACAATAGGTGTTGAACAACAGTTTTCTAAATCGATATAGTGGCAACAGTGTGCAAGAGACTGTGTACTCGTATGTTCTTTTACATTTTTAAATTGTTGTTGCCATAGAAACCTCATTTATATTTTGGTGGGAAATTTCTTTCTTTCTTTTCATACGATATTTACTATTTTAATGTTGAGTTGGGAACAAAGACTGTGTCAGTGCTAGCTCTCGGCTATGGGTAACCGTTAGGCGTTAGGCTTACAAGGCCAATTGAAGAAGAAGAAATGTGACACGAGGGTTTATTATGTATACTTCTAAAATGAAAAGCCCTGTTGGTATACTGACGGACTCATATTTAACGTAGCTCCACAATGGCTAAACCTAGAGACTTGAAATTTGGCACACCGATTCCTTTTATCTCTCTTGAACTTACGAAAAAATCGTAAGTTCAAGAGAGAGCAAGTTAGTGCCGAAAAAAAAGACCCTTGAGTAAAATATAAAATTTCTAAAAACTACATAACCGGGAATAAACACATTGGGATGAGCGAGAAAACTGAAATTGTTCCGCAACTGAAAAGTGTTCCGCAGTACAAAAAGTAATATCCTTGAGTAAAATATTGAATTTTCTTATGTGGAGCCTAGTTCACTCTGGGGGTTTTCAAAATTGGAGCCGTGCTCACTCTTAACAATTAGAATACTCGTATAAAGTTTGGCACGATTTTGCGTATCATTTATTTTTAAAAATTTCATTAATGAACTGTTTTCCTTTTAAAGGAATTTCAATTTTAAGGAGCTTGTTGGACAGCGCGAGCCCATCTATCCATATACAGAAGCTCTAGCGGACGCCCTGTAACATTTATTTGGTTTGGAATTTTTGAAATCTGACTGATCCTAGGGGTAGAAAAATGGCCATTCGATTGGTGATAGTAAAATCCAGGTTCGATTCCCGAAAATGGCATGACCCGTGTAAAATTTCATCAAAATCGGACAGGCAGTTTGGCACCCAGAGCTCTGCACACGATTCCGTACGTACCTTGTACGTCTGACGTCGGATATATTGGACCCCATGGCTCCAAAATTTTCCAAAATTAAAGAATGACCAAAAATAGTGAAAAATATGGCCTTTTGCGAATATGAAATGACATAATTCATATTTATTTTGGGTTCACTTTGATTTTTTTCTGCACAATTACAATTTTAAAGTACTTAATCTTCCATTGGAAGAGAAAGTAAAAAAAAAGAAGAAGAAATCTTATTCAGAGGCGCCAAAGAAAAAATTGGTATTTGGCGGACAATGAACGAGACGAAGGTGTTGGTAAAACATTTATAAACTTACCCATTTGATCTTCCTGAATCAGCGACAGACCCATTCTGTAATCAGAAGAAAGAAATCAAAATTAATGTACGAGCTGATGGATCTGAGATGGAATGAGGAAAAAAGGGGCCAGACTGACGCTGGACAGATTAATTTAAAAGAAAAAATACCTCTTTCGGAGTAAGGGGCGGACGAACGGAGTTCCATTTTCGTTTTTTAGGAAGGTTTCGTTTTTTAGGAAGGTAAACTATTCTAGTATATCCATCGGGTTCTAAATTGACCGACAGGAGCACTGTGGGCACAATGAGAAACTATTGTTACATAGAGAGGGGGGAGAGGTAGAGAGAGAGAGAGAAAGAGAGAGAGAGAGAGGGAGATGAAGAAGTAGAGACAGAGGGAGAGGGGGGAGGGAAGGAAGGAGGGAAGGAGAGGGAGATAGGGAGACAGAGAGAGGGAGAGTGGGAGGGAGGGAGAGAGCTTTTGACCCCGGTATATAGGTACTTCCCGAAATACTCTTGTATGTATGTATTGTATGTTTGTTTGTTACGCGATACAAGCCAAATTTTCATCATATTTTGACGAAATTTGGTATACCTACATGTTTAGTACATGAAGGAAAATTGATGTATAGTTTTTGGGGGCCCTGGGCCTACAATATTGGGCCCCAAGAGTCCCAATACTGTGCTTTTTGAAAATGATTTTTATCTCTTTAGCGGTTTGTTGCAGAAACGTAAAATTTTCATAAGTTATGGCTGGTGTTAGGGGCTTTTTGATTTTTGAAAAATTTGGGAGGCCCGATGGGCCAAATATTTTGTTTTTAGAAAATGATATTTATCTCAAATTTGATCAAGATATTTTTTTTTTCTTCTATAAATGACTACAACACTAACGTAAACACCTGGTCATCTTGATTCACTAGTTTTTTTTTTTGCTGGCTACAAAAATAGCCCCCTTCCCTCACATACGTCGATACTACGACTATGCATTGACCGCTTTCAATGAAATATGTGATGTACGTCCAGGCTGGTTCTAGTTCTGTTGTGTGGGGTCACATATTCATTTTAGTATAGAACCCTCTATATACGACCGACGCTGACAAAGATTGGGCGCATAATTAAACACTAACTAGGATTTCAATATGAAAATCATCAACGATTCCATATCGTTTCGCTAAAATCTATAACAGTTACTCACTCAGATGTCCTAACGAGACACAAAGTAATCAGCACGCCCGAGCCAGTGATCTGTGACAGGACCTGGTGTATTCAAGAAGTTGGGTATACTTATACAGGGTGTATTCGAATTTGCGAACCACTATCAAGAAGGGATTTGATTTTTAAGATACAACAAAAAGCGTCTATCATGGATTTTAGCAAAGAATTTTGTGGATCAGTTAATAAAATTGTTTGGCCACTGGGATCAAATGTTGATCCCAAATTCAGTTTTTCAAACTGAACGCAGAATATGGCATTGAAGTAAACTAGAACACATCAGGAAATGAAGAAACAAGATCTAGAACAAATGTAAAGGATGTATTGTATGAAAACAAGAAAAGATCGGCTGGTCATGTGGCAAGCAGGAAGGACAACAGATGGATAGTGAGAACAATGATCTGGTATCCTTGGAACAAGAAAAGAAAAAGAAGAAGATCAAACCTGAGATGGCAAGATCCAATAATCAAGACCACTTTTGCGATCTGCAGCCTGCAACAGTGGAGAAATCTGTAGTAGATATTACAGGTCCATCAAGGTAATGTTTCTTCCGTACCAAATTTTATGTTAGTGTGAAATCACATGAAATTAGCCAATCTCATCATTCGGATGAATTTCCGTATGTGTTCGGGTATAATAGAGTGGGAAATGGGAAGATTAGAGAAAAGTGAAAGTGGGACCACTGGAGAAGAAAACGAGTGAGTAAATTAAGGTGGTGTAGGCATATTAGATGAGAATGATTTTAGAAAGAAAGTCAAGATGTTGGAGAAGCAGATTCAAGGAAAATAACGATGCAAAAAAATGTCAAAAGGTTGAGAACGTTGGAGAAGCAGATTCAAGGAAAATAAGGATGCGATGACCTTAAAAAAATGTCAAAAGATAGAGTACGTTGGAGAAGCAGATTGAAGGAAAATAACGATGCGACGACCTTAAAAAATGTCAAAAGGTAGAGAACGTTGGAGAAGCAGATTCAAGGAAAATAAGGATGCGATGACCTTAAAAAAATGTCAAAAGGTTGAGTATTTATCGTTTCTAATAATTTGATATAGAGTAAACCCACTTTGTTACACACTGCAAATTAAAAAGAAGAAACCACTACTTTCCTTATTCTGGACGGGGCGGGAAAGGAAAAGACAAAAAGCATGATGATGACACGCGAGATAATTAACACCACTTAACACGTCTCCATAATAGCAAGTGGATATTGAGGCGGATCTGTGGATGTGCAAGTGTTTAGTTTTAGTTTGATTAGTTTCATAACTTTTTCTTCACGTGTACTTTATTCCAATTTTATGTGAATCGGTGTTTTCATAGTTGATCTTAAAATCATGAATTTATGCAGGGTGTGTCAATAGTCCCGGATAATTCATTAAATACTTAATACAGAAATGATGACATCTCATAAAAAAAAAAAAAAAAAAAAAAAANTGATGACATCTTATAAAAAAAAAAAAAAAACATGAACGTAGTGATATTTATTATTGCGGCCAACGTAATCTTTGTATTATTACACTTTCTTCTGTCTCATGCTCTTAGAGTAATATCGAGGTGAGCACCCTTTTTTGCTTAGAATATTATAATGTTAACCATTTTACAACAAGCCTCTGTCACGTATAAAGGTAGACAAACCGAACCAAATTTCGAAAAAATCTGTCAATCTGTGAGTATTTTTTACTTTCTCTTCCTCTAGAAGAGAAAGTAAAAATATATTATCTCTAAAATCCAAACCACATAATCAATTTTGATGAAATATAAATGGATAAATATGATACTATTCTATATTTTTAAAATGGACCCATGTGTGTGTATCTCTGTCAGGGGTCCCGCTAGGGGCTATAACAAGGTTCAGAAAATGGGAATTCCTTTTAAAAGAAATCGGTTTGGTATATTCACATTGGATAATTTTTGGGTATTTTGCAGAAATTTCGGTTTGGGGGCCCCGGCAGGGGCCTACAAATGTAACAAATAATAAATAGTACGGAAAACCGTACTACACTTTATCTTCCTTATTTCAAATAAATTTATCAACATTTGACTGTTGTCTGTACTCTGTATTGAACATAATATTACCTATTTCATTTATAGGAAAAATACATTTCAATTAGTTTCGGAAGCCTTCTTGTCGTCGCTGCTTTTTACTAAAATATTAATTTAATTGGACTTGGCTGCTTTCCGTTGTTGTCTCTGCTCTTTAGTACACTATTAACTTCTATTAAATTTGGCAGCCTTCGGCTGTTGTCGCAGCTCCCTAGAGAATATATTATTTGAATTAGATTTTGTAGCTTTCGGGTGTTGTCGCAGCTCACTAGTGCAAATATTTTAAGTTCCTACAGCTTTACAAGACCAAAAATTTGACTTAATATGGTTCACAGAGTGTTTATTTAAAATTTCATCAAGTTTGGAGTGATATGGCCAATTTTAGACAAGTGACCCGAAGTTGAGGTTTGGTGCCCCAAATTGCCCCCAGATGAAGTTAGGCCCAAAAATTTGCGATGATATGTTATTTTCATCAAAACTGGACCAATAATAAAGGCTGTAGATGCGCAAACACGATTTTTGCGGATAGACGGTTTTTCTCCAAATCAAAACTTTATTTTCCTTTATTTCGTATACCGAAAGATAAAGTAAAAAAATCGTCTCATTTTGAAAAAAAAATGGTAAACTCAGTCACCCAAGTATTGGAGTGGACAATTATCCGTATTTCGGATAAATTTTAGTTTTGGTGTCTTGGCAGGGGCCCACGTACGTAAAAATATAAAAGTCGTCTCATTTTGTTAATATTTGATATTTACTCACCTGATATAATTATATTGGAGTAGCAGGAGTATTCTGTGCTTCACCTCGGTTCAATTTAACTTTTCCATTATTTTTTTCAACCATATTTAACTTTCTCGCTTTGAGTTGATAAATTTTGGTTCACATTTCATGCTATCTGGACTTAACTTACTGAATTTGCCAAAAAATAAGTGTACCTAACTCTAAAACAGTTGATATTTTTGAGTTATGTTAATTTTCCTGGGGTCTCAGCCTATGGTTTTGGCTAAACATTTAGTGATACATAACAACATCTATCGTTAAATTGAGTTTTATTTTTATAGATAACTAGCATCCCCAGATCGCGGCTTCGCCCGCGCATATTTTGAATGATGTATCGAGCTACCTCTCTCGCTCCAATGTATTTCTTATGGGGATTGTTTACTTATTGCGATTTCTACCCCTTAAAATTAAAATTTTGCAAAATCCTTTCTTAGTGCACACTTACATGGCGCAACAAAAGTCCCTGCCAGCATTAATAGTTTTGGCTCTACATTGATCAGTCACTCAGGACATTGCCTTTTATATATAAAGATTTTTGGTATTTTGCAGACTTTTTCATTTTGATTCCCCGTCAGGCCCTTCTTATGTAAAAATATAAACGTTGTCTCATTTAAATAACATTTGATATACTTAGTCACCTGAAATTTATATTGAACAATTTTTGATAAATATTAAATCAGTCAACCAAGTATTTTTTAAGATATTTAATATTTTAACCAATAAGCAATCTCAACAGACGCAGGTTGCCTAATCTAATTAAAATAATATTTTACCAACGAGTAACATCAACAGCCGAAGACTGCCTAATCTAATTTAAATAACATTTTAGGACCGCGCGGTACGACGAACCGCGCGGCACAAGATCTATCTAAATAGTGGATATTGTTTACATGACCGCGCGGTACTAGTTCTACAAACTTGTATCGATTTGTTCATAAGATGCGGCGCTCATGTGAACCTAGCCAATGAGTAACCAATGAGCAAATACAACAGCCGAAGCCTGTCAAATCTATTTAAATATTTTTTTCACCAATGAATAACTTCAGCAGTCTAAAACTGCGAAAACTAATTAAAATTGCATTATGCACAATGGGGCCAGCAAATTCGAAATACTTAATTAACTTAAAAATCGATACTACTTTACTAAAAATGGGTCACTTGCCTATGAAGAAAGCATTCGACAGTAGGTACTAAGATATGCAAAATGTGAGACAGTTCATCAATATTTCATTGATGAGTTCAACAAACACAATCGTGATAGGTCATTTTTTCTATAAATTCATGGAGGGTGAGGGGTCACTTTTCATAGTTTATAATAGATAATATTTAGGTGTGCCATGGACAATAGTCGCCAGAAAGCTATTTCAACTCTAGACAGTTGTCATTTAAGTTTCAAAAATTGATTTTTCGATACTTAGTCAAATGTTATATAACTATAAAGAAGAAAATTAGGTACACAATTTTTAAACTAAAATGTAGAAAAAGCTCATTTTCCACACTCTAAATTCTAATTCACTATTATTCAAATAGCCCTGCAAAAATGGTTACCAAACATCCTACCACCGAGCTTTTTCAAGTTACTTAAGGGATATAATCTTCGCTGTGACAAGCTAATGCATTAATGATTTAACATTCGATCGTATCTACCCCAAAATACAACATGTCCTAGAATGACCGGTCACCACCACCCCCCCCTAACTTTGGAACGGCTGGGAATTTCTGCATTTTGAATAGCTCAGGGATAGGAAAAGGGCCATGGTCAATCGAATGTTTATGTTAAGATCCAGGTGCGAGCCCCAAAGGTGACTTTTATTGACAAAATGTGTCGATTTCTGAAGAAGATAGGGATCAGGGTCGTTAATGGGACGACGAGATAGAAAAGTTGTCTGGTGTTTTTTTTACCCTAAAAGAAACCTCCGTAAATTTTCAGCGAATTTGACCGAAGCCCATTTCCTTCCTTTTTGTTCGGGGTTCATTCGCTATCCAAATGACCCTATTTTTTTCTTTAATTTTATGGGGTGAGAATTATTTTCATATTAGAATTTGTAATTAATTTTGTATCGACTACAAGTAAATTGATGAGTCACGAGCGCTTTCGTCTGTTACGACATCTTCTCGTGAACTAGAATATGTCGTAACAGACGAAAGCGTTTGTGACTCATCAATTTACTTGTAGTCGATACAAAATTTATTAGAAATTCTTATATTTCAAAATGACTACAAACATCCTCAATAATATTTCTTATTTGAATTATTTTCATGTTTAGTTTGAAATTTCTAATCTCACTTGTAGAATTTGTATATGAAAATCAGGAACTCTGTACTAAGAAGGATCGAGTAATAATTGTGAAAATGTTTTTGGCAAATAATCGTAAATGGAGGTAAAAAGAAAACTGAACAGAAAAGCCGTCTTAGCATGATACAAAATTATGATACAAAAAAATGTTTCCATACGAACACAGCTTGACATGTTGCATTACCTCCTTTAATTTGACATGACGTTTACATGTGGGAGGATAAACTTTTCATAATTATTAATCACTCCTTTACCCCACAATGATTGAACTTTTGTTGTCTTTCGCAAACTTCCTAATTTCCCTCTGCACACCACCTTTTAGTTCACTTGAAATCTTATAGGATTGCTATCTGGCTATCTCTTAAGGTATAATTTTTTGTTAGAATGAAAAAAATCACAGATCAACCTCTTCCCTCTCTCAGTTGAGATTGATGATGGAATTATTTTTTACAATGGGCAAACAAAAGGTGAATTGAAGAGAGAAAAGCAATCTACACAAATTGAAAAAAATATTATGAGGAAAGAGGGAACCATTGAGCTTGTGATGGAAACTGATGATGGCGCAAAATGTACAGCTTTACGGCAAATAATGTCGATTGATTTATCTGAGTTTCAAAATTTGAACATCACGCGATGTGCAATATAGACTGTATTTTGTACAAAAAACTTTCTGATTTTGTTTATGAATATTCATAAATAGTTCTGTAGTATTAAAATTCTTTTTCGATTATAACTTGAAGCCCTGTTGTGATTCAGTCGTTCGGACTGTCAAATGTAGATTTAAAAATCATTGCAGAACTTACAGAAAAAATATCAAATCCACTGTATCGAGGTTCTTGACCTAATCTCTAAAAGAGTGAATTTCTGGACTCATGTTCTTAGTGCATTTTTGTATTATTTTGTGCTCCTGAATAATTTCATACTAAGTATTCCACATTGCTAATCTCTAAAAGAGTGAATTTCTGGACTCATGTTCTTAGAGCATTTTTGTATTATTTTGTGCTCCTGAATAATTTCACACTAAGCATTCCACATTGCTAATCTCTAAGAGAGTGAATTTCTGGACTCATGCTCTTAGAGCATTTTTGTATTATTTTGTGCTCCTGAATAATTTCAAAAGCGTTTGAAAACACCCTTGCTAAGCATTCCACATTGCACACTTCTTTATTACTTGCCGTTCTCAAGAAAATATTACATGAATTGGAATGAGTTATATTTTACGCAGAAGCAATAAGTATTTCAATAATAGGACAATGGAAAGAACAAAATTAGCGTGATTTCCGTGAAAATCAATATTTCTAGTAAGTACTTTGGTTATTTCTCCGTTTAGTTAGTACTTTCGTTATTTCTACACTATAGCTAAAAATCTTGAAGGACAGTTAATATGCAGGATGCAGGAGATGAAGATATAAAAGAGTGGATAAATATGGCAACCTATGAGGAAAAAGAAATGAAGAGAAGCAAGAGATATGTGGAAGGGTCTAATCCAGACAACATGATTTTGGTTTATTATTTTCAATAATAAACCTCTGCAATCGTCCCAAAAAAAAAATAGTTTGAAGCGGGGCCCCACTTCTAAAGCAAAAAATTGATATTTTTCCTTTCAAGGTAGGTACGTAGATTCCAAAAATAGAATAAAAAAAAATCCGTTTTCCGCCGTATGCCGTGATGTCAAATAACGTTGGTATATAAGTCTCATCTGGAATCTAATTGTGCCCCAAAACTTTTGGCTGCAATCGAATACGCCCTTGGCGGTTTTTACCGCTTTTTAGCGTTTTTCAGTATTGCTGTCTAAAAAGAGAATGGTAACAGCCAGAGACTTGAAATGTGGTGTGTTTGCCATATTTGGGGTCTCAGTAAGCTTCGAAACTATTGGGTGCAATAAATTATACCGCTGGTGGTTTTTACAGCTTTTTAGCGGTTTTCATTAATTCTGTCTAGAAAGAGAATGGTAAGGGCCAGAGACTTGTAATTTGGCATGTACGAGTATGTCAAATTTAGGGCCTAATTGAGCAATATAAAAAAATATAACATTTCTTTGGGGGTATTTTTTTAGCTAGTAAAATAATAAACCCATGTGTCACATTGGCAGAGTTTTTCTTTAAACGTTTGTCTGTATATCTGTTGGTTCCACGATAAATTTCGATCGCCTTGTTCGATTTCGGTGAAATTTGGTTAATTTATTATGTTCATATTAGATGACCCGCGGCCTGCCTTAATTGAATTACGACTTAGGGATGGGCTAGTCATCCACGAGTCGACACACGACTCGACTCACTCACGAGTCGAATTATCTTTTTGAAATGAGTCGACTATTCAAAGAGTCGACTTGCGAGAACCTTTTTTTTTGTTGACTGATAAAGATAATAAAAGGAGAAATATTTTTCCGAGTGTTTGTTGTTTACTGAAGGAAAATGTTCTTTTATTCTGGTGTCGATTGATTGTGATGTCTTATTTATAATGTTTTCGCCGAAGTTGGGGACGTTTATTTTAAAGATGCCCCTTTTGTCAATTGGTTTTATATGTCTTTCTGATCAAATAATGCGTTTTTGAAAATTGTCACTCGATGCGAGTCGACTCATTTAGGTGAGTCGAGTCGATCATGTCGACTCACCTAAATGAGTCCAAAATCCCATCCCTAAATTACGTCTACATCAGTTACCAGAAGCACTTGTCAATTGGGCCAAGCATGTTTGTGGACCTAATCTAACTTTACGGGCATTTCCCTTCAAACTGGATATGTTGGGAAACGTTTGCTAGGGTAACACCTTGCTAAAAACATAATTCCAGGAAAATGTGAATTCTTGTTATCGATCGAACGAAGTAAAATCCCACGATTTTACTCTCGAATACTTTGTCTGATTTTAATGAAACCTGTTTAAATGTATCCAAAATCATCTGAATTTTAAGTTTTGACAGTAAGATTCACCGAAAGTTATATTCACAATTGGCTAAAATTAATAACGTGCATTTTTCTTTAATAAATGTATCATAAATCATCTGAATTTTAACCCTAGCATTGCCAAGGGGGGGNTATAGTAATCAATTTATGATACTTATTTTAATGAGAGCTTTAATAATTGTCACAAACAATATTTTCCATCAGTGTATATAAAAATATGTATATTCTAAGACTTCTAAGGGATGATATTGAAGCCAAACTTTGGGCACGGGTACTTTTTGCAATGCATGTAACCAATACATTGATTGTCTGAAGTTACCATTAAAAGCTACCATAAATTGTCTAAAGAGTCTAAAATGTCTAATTATGTACCACATGCAAGAAATAAGTGTGTGTAAACACTGTCAAAAGAGATTTGTCTGTGTGGGATGTCAGGAAGGACAAAGTTCTGGTTCAGAATAGATTTCCTAGGGTCTAGCGATTTCTTTTTATTTTCATTTACATTATTTTATTCCTGGGATTTAATTTTATTTTTATGTAAGATAATAAGATAGTAATTGATTTAGTTTATATTTTTTTTAGTTTATAATAAAGTAATAGCCACTTATTGTAATAAAAAAAATCATTTTATCCTTTATTTTGTTTGCGGGACTTTGTACCCCCCCCCCCCTTGGCAATGCACGTAATTGAATAGAGCTTGGCAATCACAGGGTTAAGTTTTGACAGTAAGAAAGTTATATTCAGAATTGGCTAAAATTTACATCCTGCATTTTTAAAGGAATAGGAAATGGCAGTTTAGGTTTCGGGTTTACGTCAATATTGGGTTTCATATACATGTTGGTTTCATAATATATTTGATTTCGAGTTTACTTCAATTTATATATTTACTAAATAAAAATTTTGTAAAGATAAAATTTGTCCCAAAAAGGTCTATACTACTTTTTGTGCAATGAAATATATCTGGAGACAAGAGCGGTGAATAAATAAAAGAAAAGTCAAATACTTATTTCTCAGAATATACACGGATAGCCTAGAGTTTGTTATTGGTTGGTTATCTATTATCACTTTTTATTCCATATTTCCGTAGGATGCTTTGGCGAGCATATACTTAGTGAGAGAATTAAAAAATCTCATCTCAAAAATGGAGCGATGACGGTGATGTAAAAAGAAGCGCACACCCTATTTAATGTAAATTGGTTGGAGCGATGACGCTGATGTAAAAAGAAGCGGACACCCTATATAATGTAAATGGGTTCTGTTTTTCCCATTGGTTTACGGAACTTTGGGAAAAGAAAGAGCGAAAAATATACCAACTTCTTTTGGACTCCCAACACGACTATGTACTGTTTATCAAATCCACTTGAAACTCTTGTATGAGTGGGGAGTGGGTTTCAGCTCTTGTATTTTATACTGGCATCGAATACCTTCTTTTTCATCTTTTCAATGAATTCAAATTAGCTTTCCACACCCTTATTCAATCTTTTTAAAAACTTTCATTTTTTATTGACTTTTCCCTTCTCCCCTACTCTAAACTTGTCTTTTGTGTTCTTTCACAAACTTTCAATTCTCCTTTGACTTCCCAGATCAGAAATGTTTGCTTTATTTAAAACTGAAATTATTATAACATTAAGAATCTACCTACTTTTAAATCGCGATTACAGTGAAACTAATTTGACACAGAAACTTTCACGCAACACGGCGCTTCAATCCAAAACGGCAACGAAAAAGTCGTCCATTCCGGTTCCGCGCCGGGATGAGAACCAAATTCTCCCGTGTGGAAGAACACTACGGTCTGGCCTGTTCGTCTGCGAACCAGATATCTCAAAAAAAGTAGGTATACGAGTATAAATGCTGAGACTTGATATATGGCATGTATGAAGCACAAAGCTTATGGTTGAAATCCAATTTACTATTTGCTGTATGATACCACTTTTTAGGGGTTTGTCAAGAATCCTGCATAAAATGAGAACAGTAAGAGCTACAGCTTACATACTATGATTTAAATCAAAGATATCGTTGGAGGCTTTGTGCCGATTTTTAGCGGGTTTAGCGAATCAAGCCCTAGAGAACTTTCACGCAACACGGCGCTTCAATCCAAAACGGCAACGAAAAAGTCGTCCATTCCGGTTCCGCGCCGGGATGAGAACCAAATTCTCCCGTGTGGAAGAACACTACGGTCTGGCCTGTTCGTCTGCGAACCAGATATCTCAAAAAAAGTAGGTATACGAGTATAAATGCTGAGACATGATATATGGCATGTGTGTTATTTTTATGCCAAGGATGAAGCACAAAGCTTATGGTTGAAATCCAATTTACTATTTGCTGTATGATACCACTTTTTAGGGGTTTGTCAAGAATCCTGCATAAAATGAGAACAGTAAGAGCTACAGCTTACATACTATGATTTAAATCAAAGATATCGTTGGAGGCTTTGTGCCGATTTTTAGCGGGTTTAGCGAATCAAGCCCTAGAGACTTGAAATTTTCTAGGTATGTCAATTATATACAAAGAAAGTGTGATCTTTTTTACACCCTCCCCTATAAAATTTTTTGATAATGCACGCACTCGCCCAATATTGATTGCACATAATTTAGTGGTTGCGTATTATGAAATGAATGAATGAAAGCAATTAATTTTGTAGCACAGAAGAATTTTTTTGACGAATGAAAAAAAAAATGTATACAGAGTGTTCGAAAAGTCCCGGGACGGATGTTTTTATTTTTAACAGCTAAAGATCATGGATTTTTCTTCAGAATAAAAGAGATAAAATCAAAAGTGTAATACTTTTACATCAAATCAGTCAAGTTTTTTATGCTGAATCTCGTGGTACCATTGTTATTTTTCATTTTTTACACTTCATTTTCATTTCATTGAAAAAAATGGAATGAAAAAAAATTAAATGAATTTGAAGTGTAAAAAATGAAAAAACCAATGGTACCACGAGATTCAGCATAAAAAACTTGACTGATTTGATGTATTACACTCTTGGTTTTATCACTTTTATTCCGAAGAAAAATCCATGATTGGGCGGGTTTGATCAGAGATCCGTTTGATCAAAGTATCGAGTCAAAAGTCGATTGTGTGTAGAATTTGACCTAAAATTTGAATATGAAATAAAAAATAGGGGTTTCTATTTAAAAATCGAAATTTTAATTACGCCAAAAAATAGATCTTTAGCCGTTAAAAATAAAAAAATCCGTCCCCGGACTTTTCGAACACTCTGTATATAAACCGTGTGTTAACTTTTTGGAGTATACCTACCATAGGAATTAACATGGGATTTTTTTATGGTATGAAAATTTTCCCAGTAGATACTGAAATATGAACGACATATGCTTTTCATACACTTTTTACTAAAAAGATTCATGAAATCACTTATATCCGACGAACAGTTAAGGTTTTAGAATAAGGTTTGGGGCCCATAAGTTTAACACAGTGAACATCTATATATTTTATTCTCAGGCTGATATTCACAAAACTTACAGAATTTGTCAGTACTGTAAATGCAAGTCTACGGCACTATTTACCTATCCTGAGGTTTCAGGTTCGATTCCTTCTCTTGAAAGATTTCTATTATTTTAATACAAAAAAATCATCTAGACACCTTGGTGAAATAAAGTTCAAGACATAAAGAAGTTGTGGTGTGTATTTTAACCATTGAAGAAATGGAAAAAAATTATTGCTTTACTCGGTTCAAGATATAAATCGTCTCAGATCTGGAGTGTAGGATTTTTTTTTTTTAAAAAAAANTTTTTTTTAAAAAAAAAAAAAAAATGGCTTAACGTCTCTTTAACATCTATTGTTCATTCAAGACGGGGGTTTCACCCTCCATATTTGAAGCTGAAGTATGTAATTTTATTTTAGTCCAAATATATCTTTGTCGATATGAGTAGAGTTAAGAGATTATTTATTTGAAGGNTTTTTTTTTTTTAATTTGGCTTAACGTCTCTTTAACATCTATTGGTCAGTCAAGACGGGGGTTTTACCCTCCATTCGCTGGAAACTTGCAAACCAGCTACCCACATTGACCTCACCCAGCCTGCGTTGGGCCGGAAATATAGCCAGCATCACGAGGGCGAGAACCTACGTGGACACCCACATGGTACAACCTCGCTGACGTTGCTTAACTTCAGTGATATAACGGGAACTGGTGTATTCAACGTGCCATAGACGCTGGCAAACCTTGTTTTTACATTTCTGACGAATCCTAAAAGTTTTGTGATAATTAACATAAGAATAAAAATAATATGTTCACTATGTTAATCTTACGGACCTAAAAAACGGACCTAAAACCTAAACCGTTTAACGGATTTTCTTGAAACTCTCTCATTCAATTTCTTGAAAAAATATACATGAAATCCATATAGGTATATAGACCATATTGTGAATCCGTAACAGTATTATATACCTGCGGGGAAAAATTCTAGGCCATTAAAATAAATGCCCATGTTAATTCTTGTAGTACAATCAGAAAGTTAACGCACTGTATATCTAATATGTACGATCAATAGCACGCAACCTGTGATGTGGAGCCTTTAGCTATTTATTTTGACCTAACTTAGACGGACATGCCGTTGGTTAAGCTTGACTTTATTTTGCTTACAAAACGAAAAGCCCAGTTGGTATACTGACTGACTCTGATCAACAGAGCTCGACGATGTCGAAACTTAGAAACTTCACATTTGACAGATAATTTTCTATTTGTGCGTAAGTATATGGAGGCGAGTAATAACCAAAAATTATAACCCCTTAAGCGGTAAAATTACATATTATGTAGCTCAAACGGCAAAATATATCAAGAATGACCGGTGATGCCCCACCCACAAAAAAATCCCCAAAGCTCAAGGATAAATATAAACTCTATCGTGGTTCTTATCCTATAGGAGATTTTCTGAAAAAGATTATTTTTGTAAGGAGGAAATCTACAGCCACCAGAAAGCAGAAAGAACGAGTATCAGTTAGTCTAAAAATATTGTATATAAAACAAAAATTTGTGTTTACCTATGTGGTAGGGGTTGTCTGTTCCAATACCACAGCCCGAATCATTATCTACAACCCCAGGAAATTTTTCAGAACTAAAATATGTCAGACAGTAACGAGTCACGATGCGATATCTTAGATTTTGCCGCAACAACATATCAACTCAAAGCGAAAAAGTTTTAGGTGACCGTTTAGTACTTATTTTAAGACATTTTCCGCAAAGGTAAAATTTAGAAAATACTAAAAAGTCAGAATGTCCGTGCCTCTAAGACCCCTGGCGAAACGTTCAAATCATGGTTTCTGAAAGGTTGCAAAATATTTAGAGTGGACAGAACCCCCCCCCCCNAAAAACAAACTAGCAGTGTAAGAATCGTAATAAATCATGGGCGAGACAGATAAAAAGTTCCCGTCAAGTCCTTAGTAACAAAAAGCTCTGAAATCAAAACAGTGCCCGCCTCAAATAAAATTTGGTAAACTCAGTCACCCAAGTATTATATTAAGTGACAATTTTTGGTATTTTGCAGAAATTTTGTTCTTGGGCCCCCGCGAAGGGGCCCAAATATGAAAAAACATAAATTTTTCCTGATTTTGAAAAAAATTAGGGTATGCACAATCACCCTAGTACTATGTTCGACAATTTTTGGTATTTTGAAGACATTTTGTCTCCTGAAATTAAAATTTTGTCTCCCCTGACATCTGCAAGTCTAGGCTACAGCCTACTCAGCCACTGCCTTATAAAATTCTAAGAATAAAAAAAATCTTCCAATGTGACACATTGGTTTATTTTTTAAAATAATACTATACTATTTAAAATAATACTAAGAGCAAAGTCCACATCCCAAGGCTGCAAAATCTTTTTAAAATAAAGCTCAATGGCAGCAGAAAAAATTATAAAAATAATATCACTAAAAGACTTCAAACTTTAGAAGAGCAACATCTACATTCGATGATAGTCTGATAGAATGATTAAGAACGTGAAAGTCTAGTTCGGTTTTCCGTAACATTTATTTTTCTCCATTTTGGACATTAATAACAAAGAAAGCATTGTTTATCACATTCTATATTTTAATTGAGATTCTATACGATATAAAAAATTTAGATGCTTATAAAAAACTGGATTTTGAAATTGGGGAGATAGAGAGCATTTGTTCAAATTCCTGTTCAAATAAATAGGTACCCATATGATACGCTTTAATCTATCTTGAATGTGTACATAAAATGATGATTTTAGTTGTTTTTTTGGAATATCTTCGGAATAAGGTACTCTGTGGAATGAGTACAATTGTGGTGGAGAGCTAAATGTGTCCACAAAGGTGTTAATTTTGCGATTTTTTGATTTTATTTTCAGGATTGCATGATTAATGAAAAAAATATTCATTTTAACGTGGATGGGTGTCAGTAAAGGTGTTAATTTTGCGATTTTTTGATTTTATTTTCAGGATTGCATGATTAATGAAAAAAATATTCATTTTAACGTGGATGGGTGTCAGTAAGAGGTATGTTTTTTGAGGTTTTTCAATATCTCTAAAATTGCACACTAAATCGAATTATTGGTCTTTATAAAAATTGTAGAGCTTTCAATTTCGGGACAGGCAATTATATTTCATTGCTGGAACTTTAATATTAGTGGATATGACAAAACAAATGTCCAGGAATTAATCAACACACTCTGCTAGGTCAGACTAAAATAAACCCACTTTGTCTTGTTGTTTGTTTTATAAAACGAAATATCAGTTTAAACAAAAACTGTTTGTAAAAGATAGATGTCCAGGAATCAATCAACACACTCTGCTAGGTCAGACTAAAATAAACCCACTTTGTCTTGTTGTTTGTTCTATAAAACGAAATATCAGTTTAAACAAAAATTCTTTGTAAAAGTTAGATGTCCAGGAATCAATCAACACACTGCTAGGTCAGACTAAAATAAACCCACTTTGTCTTGTTGTTTGTTTTATAAAACGAAATATCAGTTTAAACAAAAACTCTTTGTAAAAGATAGATGTCCAGGAATCAATCAACACACTCTGCTAGGTCAGACTAAAATAAACCCACTTTGTCTTGTTGTTTGTTCTATAAAACGAAATATCAGTTTAAACAAAAACTCTTTGTAAAAGTTAGATGTCCAGGAATCAATCAACACACTCTGCTAGGTCAGACTAAGAAAAACACACTTTGTCTTGTTGTTTGTTCTATAAAACAGAATATCAGTTTAAACAAAAACAATTTGTAAAAGTTAGCCATATTTTGCATTTTCATTAGTTTATAAGAATTCAAAATTTAAAACAAGTGATATTTTGGATAAAACAGCAACGTTTGTTTGAAAAATAAATGGATAAAATAGCAATTTGAATAACAAAAATTTACGTTCAGCGAAGCGTTGTAAAACCATCAAAGTTATGAAATTTTATTTTCATAAAGCAGTTCTTGGTAACAGCATCGGTGCAAGTATAAATAAACGCCACCAGTGTTTTCCCCTAACTTTGCATATATAGGGATTTGAAAACTTTATCAACCTGGAACTTTTGGAAGCAACTATTAAAACTGGAACCCAATAATATTTCTAAGAAATTAAAAATAAAATAATTGCTTAACTCAGTTCTAGCTATAAATCATCTCAGATCTGGAGTGTAGGAAACCTTTTTTATTTTATTTTAATTAGGCCTAACGTCTCTTTAACATCTATTGGTCATTCAAGACGGGGGTTTTACCCTCCATTCGCTGGAAACTTGCAAACCACCTACTTACATTGACCTCACACAGCCTGGGTTGGGGCGGAAAAATAGCCAGCATCACGAAGGCATCACTAACTTTAGTGATCTAACGGGAACTGGTGTATTCAACGTGCCATAGACGCTGGCTACGAGAGGCTTTAATGTAGGTACTTAAAATCCGAAGGTTAAATAGCTATAAGCCAATTTCATGTTACAATAATTGGGTCCATGTTAATGTCTCTGAGGGCCGCTTTTACCAAAATAGTCAACACCGAGTTTGCAAGGCAACCCGGGGTTCGCACAAAATTTCGCTTCTACCTAGTTTTAGTTCCTAAAATACTCGTCCAACTCCAAGCCCAGAGCGCTAGTGTGCCAACAACTCGATTTTTGAGGGATTCACTTTTTCAACCCGAGTGTGCTTTTTGTAAAGAATCAATTTTTTTGAATATTTTTGAAAAAATCACAGATGTGTGTATAATTCTAGATAAGAACTGGTACAATAAAACAGAAGTAAAATAATATGAGAAGAGAAAAATAAATTACTTCTGTAGATTTTTTGTTGTTTTTCGTGCGGACGTTTTCGAAATTTCTCATGTAATTTATTTTTCATGGATATTTAGTTTAAAAATGAAGTAGGTTAGGTTAACATGTTTTGTCAAAAATGTCAAACGTGGTGTGAAGAAAAAAATTGGGCGAAATGAAAAGATATCAAAACATGAAGAGGAATAATAGATTGCAACATATTCAAACCTGCAGGTGATATAAATGGCAGATTTTGCGATCAAATCATTGAAAAAACAATAGTGTCGATATTAGGAGTATTTTAAACAAAATAAAGGGAAAAAATGAAGTCCAATTGTTTACATAAAAATGAGATTTTAATGTAATTTTCTTTAAACATCCGTGAAAAATAAATTGCATGAGAAATTTTGAAACTATCCTCGCAAAAAACAACAACAAAAAATTTATAGAATTAATTTATTTTTATCTTTGTCAATTTATTTTACTTCATTTTTATATCGCTAGTTCGTATATGTAGAATTTATATCTGTACACATCTGTGATTATGAAAATCCAAAAATACAAGGAGGTTTACAATGTTGCCAAAGTAAATTTATCAAACACCAACTTAACTCTGAATATTTTTGGTAAAAGCAAAATCGAGAGTTCAACCTGAGTTCACGAACACCAGAGTTCACCAACACCGGAGTTCACTATTTTTGGTACAAGCGACCTTAGTAGAATTACCATTATCTTTTAAAATCTATGTCGTGTACAGAACGTACTGTACTACCTGAATGTGAGTTCGAAATTTAGGTGATCCATTTTTTGTAAAACCCGATATCTGACGGTGTGCAAAACCAGATGAATCTCTTCGTGAAAAATGAATGAATCTCTTCGCGAAAAATCCAAGTTAATGCCGAATTTCGAAGAACACAACGTCAGTCCTTTTTTTAAACAAAAAAAAAATCTCAGTATAGTACCCCATTTTGATATTCGCATAAAAAAGCATCATATTATTTAGTTCCACCATAATCCTACCCATAAACAGGCAGATAGGCAGGAAGCACCACCAAATAAGTATGACCTTTTAAATAAAAGTATGCAGGCCATTGAAATAGATCCTGTCGTTTTCATATTGCGGCTATTTCTCGACCCAACCATTATTACTGCTCCTAAATTCCTAATTGATTGAAACCATTGATTTACCAATATACGAGTACCTAGGTAAAATTAATTGAAACCTCCATGAGAATAACGAAATATCAAATCGGTTCAATCGTTTTCAGTTTGCGCCTTCCCTCCATTTTATGCTCTGGGACATGCATATTTAATGCATGGTCTGACCTAGCGAAGAAGTTTTACAGGGTCAGATACAGTCCTTCAGTTGGGAGGGGGGGGAATGATTAAAGAAATAAAGACAATCCCGGTTATGGTAATTGACCCTAATGTCAACTCCAATTATGTGTATGGGGGGGGGTTGAGATTGTCCCTCCCCTTTATCCCCTGCTGAAGTCTTAGGGGAGATTGATACAGTCCCCTCAACTATCCTTATTTATGGCCTTATCTGAATACCAGTAACCAACTTCCAATAATGTATAGAGATTTCAATGTTGGGCAGATGGAATGACCCAACTTGCATTAGCAAGTCTTATCTACTACCTATGTACTATAGCTCAAGGATTTCAAAAATCGATTTTTGAATTCTATATAAGAATTTAAAAGTTAATTGAAAAAATCTGTTTGTTTGGGCATTTAGCGTTGACCGATATAATTAAATTTATTATATGTAAGTATCCCGTTTGGGATGTTAATACGCTTTTGGGTGCACTCAAATGTTTTAGACGTTTTTTTCTGATTTTTTAGCGGTTTTCATTCATCCTGTGTAAAAAGAAAGTGATGAGTGCTAAAGGCTTGTAAATAGATATGTAAATTTTTTAGAATGGGACCCTATAAAAATGACCCGCGATGACTAAATTTGAGTTAGTGACACAAGATAATGATAATTACAGAACATAATGATACTACATAGTAGACAAAAAGTCTCAGTGCACAGTTAGACGTAAATACCAAATTTCATCAAAATATTGGTCAACTCTAAAATAATAAACCAGGCACGAGGTATGGTATAATTGTGAACGTTCACCCCACTTTTACCCCGGTATACATCCCGAAATGCACTTGTATATGTGTATATGTATGTTACGCGATACAAGCCACAATTTTAATCCGATTTTGACGAAATTCGGTATACATGTTTAGGGTATGAAGAAAATTTGCTGTAGAGGGATTTTGGGGTGGTCCCAGGGGGCCCAATGTTGTGTTTTTTGAAAATGATTTTTTATATTTTTAGCAGTTTATTGTAAAATTTTGATATGTAATGGCTGGTGCTAAGGTCTTTTTGATTTTGAAAAATTTCCGGGCCCTCCCTCCCGTAGAGAATTTTTTTGAAAATGATTTTTTAAAATTTGATTAAAATATTTTTTTTCTTCTGTTAATGACTATAACACTAACGTGAACACCTAATATCTTGATTCACTAGTATACGAGTATTGCTATCTCTTAACGGTTGTGCTGTGTACTTTGTCACTGAAAAGCGTCGTTTTCGCAATAACTCACTTTTTTTCTTTTCTCATCTGCGATACCTTTCCTTACATTGGTATCTGTGCTCCAAGATTATATTATTCATTATTAATTTACAATCATAGTGGGTAGTAAAGGTAACAACTGG
Source organism: Pachypsylla venusta (assembly GCA_012654025.1). Lineage (NCBI taxonomy): Eukaryota > Metazoa > Arthropoda > Insecta > Hemiptera > Aphalaridae > Pachypsylla > Pachypsylla venusta. The sequence goes on from CM022881.1 coordinate 10,315,287, forward strand.
GCTCTGTGTTTCACAATAATGCATTTCTTGCTCTAAATAACTCAACGGATTCTCTAAATTTCATAATCATATGTTTGGGTAGATAAAGAGATATTTTGACATTAGGACAGATGGCACAACAAATTGGGTGCTAGTTACATACTTAATGGAGATTGGACTTCTTACGCAACCTTAATATTAACAGCATGTACCTACCTTTACAGAAAACAGCATTGATTGAAAAGTAACTTTGAAAAAGCATTCATATAAAAATAAAAAGTTCATGCATTTAAATTTCATTCAAAAACCAACAAAAAGTTCTAAATATTAAAAACATACATAAATATATAACGACTGATGAAATCAAATCATATCCAGAAAAATGAGAGTACTTACACTGATGGTGGGAGGAGTTTCAGCAACGACCTTTTCTTCGTTGTTCTTCCGTTCCTTCAGCGCTTTGACTAATTTCCATTTACTTCCTAAAGGCCCACCTTCTTTCTGTAACAGATCTTCTTTTGATAAATTGGAGAACGGCTCTGGTTCAAATGTATTCACTTTTGAACTGTCATATTTGATTCTGGGCAGAGATGGGATTCCTGGCACAATATCTTCAGGTTTCAATTCGCCGGTTTTGGAATCTTCGCCATCATTGTATTCCTCCAAATAATCATCGTATTGATCACCTTCATGCACACTATCAGGTCCACTCGTCTCTCCCGAGGAAGCCTCTTTCTCTTCTTCCAGGTCTTCTTCATCTTCCAGTTCAATCTTATATTCATCTTTGTCTTCCTCAAGAATATCCTCTCCGAGTTCTTCTATTGTAGTAGATATATATGATTTGTCTATTCCTTTTTCTTCAATAACATATTCAGGCTGTTTTGCAAGGCCATTTGCGTCAATTGGCTCGTTTTTTTTATTTTTTCTAAAGTCTTTTAACGTTGCATGAGTTTTATTCTCAACAATAGGCTGATATTCTAGTTGTTGAATACCTAGTCTTTCAAGTTCTTCCAGTTTACGTAGTTCGTAAATATACCATTCGTCTTCACTATCAATACTATCTTCTGTTGATTGTCTTCTAGAAGACACTCTTGACGTTGACCTCCAACTATTATTGCTTCGACTATCTTCTTCTACATCTCCGGATCCCCTCCCAGTAGGAATTTCTAAACTTTGCTGGTGTCTCGGTGCCATAGGCCTTATTTTTGTACTGAGAGGACTAAATTCGTTTTTTTGAACCGCGGCTTGTTCGTTTGTTTCAACCTTCTGATTCTCTTCAAAATTGATTTTTTCAAAAATTTCATTTCTTCTGTGCTCTTCTTCTTCGTCATCGGTAGTTATAACTTGAATCGGGCCATCATTCTTCTTCATTTGAGAAGGTGATTTTTCACCGTTATCGCTGGCTGAAGAAGATTTTTGTTGACGATATTTACCTAGTGCTCTTGATACTGCAAATTCCCGGGAAGCGTTACCAATAGTAACCGGTGAATATGCACCGTCATCATGACTTATAGAGGAAGAGTCTCTACCCTCTACAGATGATCCCTTCTTCGAATCACCAACCATTGCGAAGACTGGAATTTCAGTGAGAAAAAAATCATCTTCATTCTTTGATATATTGGCGGAATATTTTCCTGTTTTGGGCATAGTAATGTGTTTTTTGTAAACGCCATTAGAAGGAGAGTCCTGATCACTTTCCACTCTGGTCTCAACGTCTCTTTCCGGATCCTCGTCTTTAGGACTTTCACCCTTTGGTTGCTCTATATCCTTTCTTTGTTTGTCAATTTTAGATTTAAGAGTGCACTTTGCGAAATCAGTTCCACTTATAGAAAGTGTCATAAAATCAGTATTGTTTCCGGATTCAAGAGGAAGATCTGACCGATCGTCATGGTCGATTTTTCTAAATTCATACTGATTCTTCGTTTGGTTCTCAAGAGCCAGATTTAAAGACTCATAAGTTGCACTTTCTAGTTGATTGAAATGTTCCACATTAGATATCCTTTCCCTCTGCTCTTTCTCCGGCATATCGCATATCAATTTCTGGGATACTATGGAGCACTGGTCGTCTTGAAATTTGTTTATTTCTTCTTCCCGTAACAAATTCTGTTGTTTTTGGAAATAAATTTGTTTTTGGTATTGGCTAGGAAGAATAGCACTATCCTTTATGTTTTCACTTTGAAAATTAAATTGAATGTCTGTGGGTAAATTCTCGTGCTCGTAATGACTCATTGAGTTGTCCGATAACTTGTGCAGTGCTAAAGGCGACTTCTGGTCCTTTTGGTTACTTCTTTTGTGTTGTTTAAATTTATGTACTGACTGACCAGGGCTAGTAGTATTACTGAACACACTATCACTATCTTCAGAAGTCACATAAGGTACACATGGTCTTCCTCCCCATTCGCTCTCAGAATCCGATATATACGCAGATTCATATGTTTTATTCTTTTTTTTATTATATTTCTTTAGGAATAATCCAAAAGAAGATGGTGTAGAATTTCCGGTCCCACATTTACTTTTCTTTTGATCTTTGTAAAGAGAAGGACTTAATGAAAGTGATTTAATTTTAGCAAATCCACTTCTTTTTGATTCGCTTGGCTGTGTCGCATATTCATCAGGGGGAGATCCAGGTAATGAATATGATCTTTTCCGTTTCGACACGTGCAGAATATTTTTAAACGACTGTCCTACTTGTTCTGCCACGCTTAGAGCAGATTTTAAAAATGCTTTTGATATTTTAGAAGATCGCTTAGGACTGATTTTATCATGTGCTACGTGATCTTTAATGTCATTGGAAATTGAGACATATCCCGATTTTAAAACGAGAATTCCTTCACTCGAGTTGATAGGTCTAACATAATGCGCGTTATTCGGAGATCCCATAGCTAAATCCAGACCCTGGTGCATTCTATGACGACCATATTGAGAATCTGTAGCAGTATTATAAATGTATTCAGTTTGATTTGGTTCTAAATTCAGATATACTCCAGAAATTCCATCATTTGTTGGATAATAAGAGAGGGCATCTGTAATGTTGCTGGTAGGGTGACCCTTTCTGTCCCTTTCATCGTGGGAGAGATATGACCCTGTGGATAAACCCCTCTGAAATGGCGATCGATCTTTTTCGGATGCAAAATGTTTATTTTTTCTATCACTGTAGCTCCTCTCAGATCGATTATCTTCTGTTAGCTTTTGATGGTCCATTAAATCAGGAGCGGGAGATATTCCAGTTAAAGTCGGATTACTTAAATAGCTCGTTTTGTTATCTCGACCTACCGATGTGGCCTCAGAGTACACAGAGTGTTTATTGAGACAACATTCTGGTAAGCCAATGTTGTAATTCTGATAGTTTTCCGTTTTTGTATGAGATTGGCCGTTTGGAGCTGGAGGTGGTACAAAATTATTTACATAGGATCCATTGATTTGCTGTAAGCTTCCGAATGTAGGAGTTCTCACAGGTGTAAAAGAAGTTGTTCTATGGCCACCTGGTAACAAACTATTAGCAGAGTAATCATTTTCTTCCTGATAGGGGTCATAGTACTTGTCGTAGTCTTCAGTATAGTCCTGTTGAGATCTTCCGCGTCTAGAATCCCGTACAACTCCAGTGTTTGAATAAATATTGTCATTTGATGTTTGTTTAGAATTTGCATATTTTTTTCTTTTGGGTATAGTATATAATTCTGTATAAGTCGGTGCCTTTTCATATGTTGACCAGCCCATCGATGCCAAACCAGCACTTGCGTGAGCTGCAGTGTTATATGAAGAAATCTGTTTGGGAAATAATCTAGGTACGCTTGAAGAAACGCTTGTATTTAACTGAATTTGGTTTGCTTCCATGTTTATGGAATATGATTGGTACATATGATCTGGAATATAAATTGGATTCATGAAAGCTGTATCTTCCGGAGCAGGCGGAGGAGGACTGCCAGGTGATGAGTCTTGAAATTCAGTATTGTCCTCGTACCGAACAATACGAAAGGAACTCTCCATTTGAGGGAATCTATTTTGGGAATTGAATTCACAGTCTTGATATCTGCTCAATGGAGTGGGCTCCTTAGAAGGAAGTGAAGGAAGATTTCTGGAAGACATAAATACATTAGCTGAAGAAGCACGTGAGGAACGTTTTTCGTAGGATATTGTTCCATAAACTGTTAAATTACCAGTAGAATTACGAAAATTTTGTCCGTTAGAATACTCAGTCCTTAATGTAGCATACTCGGGAGAACTAAGGTCGTCACCATAATGAAAATCATGGGCTTTATATCCGTACGAGGTTTGATATAAATCCGGAAACTCTGGTTGGTAAAACTTTGAACATGTTGGTGTTGATCTTTGATTAGGTTGCTCATGGAAATATTTTTTATTAGGAGCTACAGGCAGTTTTAGAGATTCTAAATTTTTATTAAGTCTGTCCAAAAATTTCGTTTCCTCGGTATTTGAGGGCGTTGACATTTCTAATCTATCTAGCTCAGAATCTGCGTGTAAAATTCTCAGTTCACTGTCAACATCATTTGGATCAATTTTTTCAAATTTATTTACGGACCATCCATCGTCTGCCTCATCATTAAATGTCGATCTATGTGTAGAGGTCAGATGTTGTGCAGAAGACCTGTCCGGCGTAACTCTTGACCGATTTTTTTCATTGACCAAAACATATTGATTTCCTACCATTTTATTACTAGCATTCAAATCTGAACTCATATACTTGGATTCTTGTTTTGTCAAATGTGCTAATTCCTGATCTAACCTCATAGTTGACCTTTCTAATCGTGTTGGAGATGTTTTACGACTGCAATGCGAGGGAGATATTTTGCTTTCATTTCTGTGTGGTGATAAATGTATGCTCCGAGTTGGAGAAAAAGTAAGTTTCTTCTTTTCTAATTCTTCTTTAATTTTATTTAATTTCTCTAAGTCTGTTTGATAAGTACTTGAAATATTTGTGTGCAATAGTTCATTATTTTGAATTAAATCCGCATAAGAGGGTGGAACATTCGTACATTCCCGATCAGAAATTTTAAACTTTTGAGAAGGACTAGGTAATGTCGTATTCTGAATTACTGAATCTAACACACTTTGACGCTCATCTTGAATATCTCTCGGTTTTTCGGCAGAAATATTTTCATCTTTTGTTACATTTAGTTCATCGATTGTAGTCGTTTCAGATTCATCTTTGGTCGCACTATGTCTTGATAGTTCTTGCAAATTTGATCCATTTTTTAATTTGTCAGTTACAAAATCAATTGGCTCCTCTGCTTTCTGAGTCATAGATGATTCAATGGATGTAGTTGAATTACTGGCAAATGAGTCTTCATAAAAAGGATTTGTACTCCTTCTTTTAACATCTGTTAGCATTCTTAGTTGTAATTCCATTGATTCCTTTGATTTATCATCCAGAGAACTACTTTCAGGATTCATTTGTGAGTTTCCATTCATTGATTTCATATTAGATGTAAAAACATATTTCACTGAATGTCGGGGAAGTCTTCCATTTGTTTCCATTAGGTTTGGTAAGGAATGATCGATGAAGGAGGAAGAAAATGGATTGTTTAATCGATTTTGATTTTGCGAAAATGATGTATTCATAGGGTCTTTTTGGCTATCGTCAATTTCTCTAATGGGGCTATTTATATTTACATGACTTGTATCAAAAGGATCCAATTCATTGTACCAATCTAACGTATTTAAACACCAGTCCTGTGGATCACTGTTGGTTAATAACGCTAGAGATGGTAGAAATTTTCTTTGAACCTCTGGGCTACTGGCTGATATAATAGTTGCGGCAAAAAGAGTAACTTGTCTATGCAATTTCATAATTTTTTCCAACAGATCGAAATGTTTGCATGTTTCTCGTAACTCATTTAATATTTCCTTTAAATCGGTCGTGAGAACTTGAAATGATTGTTCTATATGTTCGAATCGATCTTCTTGCGGCGTAATACTTTCTAGTCTTTCTTCTATGGTAGGTGATTGGCATGGTTCGTCAGTTGGTTCATTAGGTGCAAAGGACATGCCTTACGCACAGAGAACTTAAGTTCTTAAAAACTAATCTATAACTGTTATACTGCAAATTCGATGTTTCTGGTGAATCCATTATTATTTCGCGGTAATGGACGTATGATGAATACTATGATTCTGAGATGACTAACATCCGTTCCTGTGGCATCCATTTACATATATATTTTTCTTTGTCTTGAAACCTGAAAGTAAGAAAGGTAAAAACGTTGGTCAGAAGTAATAATTTTCTACAATTTTTCGTATCTAAACAATTTTTTCCCTTCAATTTCTCATGATAAAAAAACTCTTAGAAAATCCCTACATATTCTTCCTCCTAAAGCTAATGCGTTATCAAAATTACTATTCAAGCATCCAGTGTAGTTGCAAAACCGTAAACCAAGTACCTTATAATAACCGACTATTAAAGAACAAGTGATGTACAAGTTTGAACCTTGAATTACACCTGAATCAGGCTTATTAATATTTTCAATGTTCATTACTAAAAATTAGTTAAAATATTCGTGATTTAAAATGAGATATATTTGGAGTTTGGAAAAACTCAAATCGAAAAAACACAACTACCAGAGAGTTTTGGAAACGTTTATACGGCCATGACTCAAAGGCATAATCACTGGACACTAATAAAACTCATGGTTGTTAAAACTGGATCTCGGAGAAAATGTATATGTTTTCCAGTAAATCCAAAAATACAGGTATTTGTATAGCAGTTATCGAATTATGTACTTTTACCCTAACATGTACAGTGTACAAAAACTTATTTAATCATTTATGCTTCCCTTCCTTTTCCCTTGTCTAATTTACTGCAATTTCTCTGAGACTTATTTAAATAAACAATGATATTACCATATTGCTTAAGTTTTCCGGCTAAAATTATAAACACAAATATTATTAAATAGAACAAAAACTTTAGGAGACGTATAGAATAGAATAGAGAAGAGAGACAAAAAACCCATCAGAAAAAGGAGTGAACAAATGGAGAAAGAGGGGAAATTTGTATTCGTATGGGTCTTTTCCCATCAGAAAAAGGGGTGAACAAATGGAAACAGAGGGAAAATTTGTATTCGTATGGGCCTTTTTCCATCAGAAAAAGGGGTGAACAAATGGAAACAGAGGGAAAATTTGTATTCGTATGGGTCTTTTCCCATCAGAAAAAGGGGTGAGCAAATGGAAACAGAGGGAAATTTGTATTTACCTAAGAAATTGCACAATGTGTAAACAATGTGTTCTTCGGTGTTACGCATTTCTTTTACTAGGTTAACTATATGTAGTTGAGGAATAACGATTTTTCTTATACCTCAAATACGTTTTACTTTTTGTTTCTCGGCCCATCAACCTGAAAAATTTCCAACTAATATCAAAAAATCAACAGTTTTCACCGAAAAAACTCAATTTTGATAAATGCCATTTTATAAAGTGATTTGATAAACAATGAAACATTATTCAAAATTTAAGCGAATTTGACTGAAATTCCATTTTATAACTTTTTGTGCGGGGTCCTTTAAAGGAAAAAAAAATGTGGGCATTACTTCAGGGCAAAGCTATACAATTCTGGAAACGAGAAAATTTTCCCTCTGGGCGGGATGCGAACCCAAAACATCCGGTCTAGGAATCAGTGCTTTTAACAAATCGGCCACGTAAATCTGCAGGCGATCCAACTTGGGACACAATGCAATTGTTTTATATTATGAGTTTTATTCAGTGAGTGGAATGCTTCACCAAAAAAATTGTTAGCGGATGCTGCTGGTCAAATGAATTATTGGTTCATTCATAAAATTATTACTATTTAAGAGACAGTTGCTAGTAATATATTTCTGTCTAATACAAGAATGAAGGCATTATAAATAAGAAGAGATGAACATTTAGAATGACGAATTAGAATGGAACATTATTGACGGAAAATTTTGCCTCTAGCAATATAGTAAAATTAAGTTTTGAGAAAAAGGAAGAAATTTTTTTGAGGGAAGGAGGAGATAAAATGGAAAGGGGGTGGCAGGTGGTTTGATTAAGTTATCCTTTAAACTTTAAAACTTGTCTGGATTGTGTTTGTTCTTTGGTTCTATTATTATCGCGTCCTCTCAGGATGTTTTTTTCTCTTTCTCTCTCTCCCTCACTCACGCTATTCGTTATATAATTCTTCTTGTTCTGATAGTATACTCCTCTTTTGAATAGAAAATTTATCTTTTGATTTTACTGTTCTTTTAAACTCTATGAAACCGCCTTTCATCTAGATGTTGAAACGCGAAACTAATATTTAGAACGAAAATATAGGTCAGTAAGCTCATCATCAGTGTTCGATCTTTACCGCGACCCGGTACACCTGTTAGAGAGACCACGCACATGCCAATATTAGCTTACCAATCAATCAGTTACCAAGATGTCACTTCTCTCTATACCCCTTTCGTCTTGCTCCTCTCTATATGAATTCTGTTGCTTCTTTGCTTCTCATATTCTCTTCCTCCAAGTCTCATATTCTCTTCTCATATTTTCTTTTATTCTCATGTTCTCTTCTCCTATTCTCATATTCTCTTCCTCCCAGTCAACACAAAGGATATTTTGAGATAAGATCTTTTCATTATTTTCTTATACCGGCCCACAACAAAGGGATAGGATCTCAACCCCACAACAAAGGGATTATAAATTATACAACTGACTTGCGTAAATTCTTCTATTTTCGGCTGTCCTCTTCATTTCTGTATATTCGGAACATCCTTTGAACTACTCATTTTTTACTTCCCCAGGACTCCTCCCTCTAAAAGATATTGCAGCATACAATCATGTCTTATTGTGTGTCCTCTTTCTATAGCAATAGTTGCCCTCCGCAATTTTTGAAAAGCTTCTCAGTTTTTATGAGTGTGCTTTCTTTGGTGACCACACATTTTTTATTTGGCTTAACGTCTCTTTAACATCTATTGGTCATTCAAGACGGGGGTTTCACTCTCCATTCGCTGGAAATTTGCAAACCAGCTACCCACATTGACCTCACCGAGCCTGTGTTAGGCCGGAAAAATAGCCAGCATCACGAGGGCGAGAACCCACGTGGACACACACACATGGTACAACCTCGCTGGACGTTGTTCAACTTCAGTGATCTAACGAGACCTGTTGTATTCAACGTGCCATAGAGGCTGGCTACGACACGTTTTGATCTTCTTTGATCAAAGAAGATCAAAACGTGTCGTAGTATTTGACGCGATACATGTGAGAGTCAGCTGAAAATGCTGGTATTTAAATAAATTGGCTAAATACTCGTATATCAAGCGTGTCGCTAGACGCGCGCACCTCAAAAGTAAGGAAAGCTGCCGTCTATATTAACACGAAATATAGTTTCTAGCTATGAAGACCCACTTTTTTCTGCTACTTCAATATTTTATATTCTGTAGGGGGCATGGTAATAGATGATGTTTCCTCCAAATACGAAGATTTTACGTTTTGTTAAACTCGTTACCCAGACACGTCAAAATTCATAAAAAATAATAATTTTTCCATTCCAAATTTTGAGAGGAGCCTACAGCAAATTCTGCTTGTAGTAAAAAAAGCGGTTGAGGTGATTTTTTCAGGCCAAAAAATGTCCAAATGTTTTTCTGCACGATTAGAATACCTACTTTATCTTCTATAGGGAGAGAAAGTAAAAATAGTGAAACATTTTTGAGTGTAGAAATTCGGGTGTAAAAATTCAGGTATTATAGGTATCCACCCAAAAATACCATTGCGTCAATTTATTTACCTATGGTAATTGTGGCATGACCCTTTCTACTCATAGCTCGTGGAGAAATCAGCTTTTCTGGAGCGCGGGCAAATTTTGCCCCCCCCCCCTGGTCTTACTACAAAAAATTTAAAAACTAAATGTACACTTTTTGCTTTCCACCTCATTGTATCTCTGGAAAAATAAATTGTTAAATAAAAAAAAAAGTCAGCAGAATGGACTACTAAAAAATAGCGAATCCATAGTATCTTTGTGTCATTTGTATAGAAGTCACAGACTCAGACTTGGGGGGTCAGTTGGGCAAATCAAATGATAGATAATGGTTTCATTTGTTTCTTTTCTTAATTTTTCTTATATTTTTGAGTTCTAAATGAAAACAAATAAATACGGAAATAAGGTTAGTTATCCTACAATCAGTTGGCAAACTCATGATGATAGATAATTTTTTATCAACATAGTTATCCTTATTTAAACTGGTTTAATAGCCGCGGGCACTTTTTGCCCCCCCCCCTGGTCTTACTTGTAACAAAAAATACCTTAGTCATTCTAGGGCTATTTAAGTGTGACATTATCATGAGTTATCTTTGAATAACATGAATTTGAATAATCTGTGATTATCATGCATGACTGACATATTTCTGAAACTTCAAACATTATATTCTTCCCGCCGCCCTTTAGCAAACACAGTCTTGTTTGTGTAATAAACACATCATTTAAATCAGACAAGTGGTTCAAAAGTTATGAATTCAAAATAGCTGATTTTTTTTTTTTTTTTACACTTNAGCTTTTTTTTTTTTTTTTTTTTTTTACTTGTATCAAAATCAATTAAGTAAACGGAATTCGTCGTTATATAAACAATCGTAAATGAGATAGTTTTGCCCTAAAATTATTCAATCTCCCCCCCCCCCCCCCCCCNCCCCCGATCGAAAGAATGCAAGATTTTTTATTTGGCTTAACGTCTCTTTAACATCTATTGGTCAATTAAGTAAACGGAATTCGTCGTTATATAAACAATTGGTCATACGAGACGGGGATGTAAGATTAATCCAAGAATAATAAACCTGTTTCAAAAGAAAGTCTACTAAATAAACGAAGCTTCGAGCTTTCTAAAGTGAGGAAACAAATTAATAATTACAAAGAAATTCTGCTAAAATTTTAAAAAGTTTCTTTTCATCATGCGAAGAAATAGCCACAGAATTATTTTACATTGAAACTATTAGTCCAGTAGAATGGTCCTCGAAAATGCCCTCAGTTTGCGTTACCATACACGAATTTCGAATCAAATGAAATTCGATAGAGAACCGTTAAGAGATGTTAAATCTGAATTTGCAGTAGCGTGCGAACTTTCTTTGCAAAGTTATGCGAAAAAACGTTTTTCTTCACATTTTCACAAATATCTCGACTTATATTTGCTTTACATGAGAGAGTGACATATCATTCGCTTTGAGATAAAATTATCTACATTTTTTGTTAACATTATTTTTTTGTTACACGAACATATAAAAAACTATTAAGGTTTAAATTGAAAAATTTGTATTCCGAATTCGGTTGCTCGCAAATAACTCATTTTTTTCGCATTTTAATGCTACAAAGCCCCAGTAGTTTTTTGAAGTAAAGTCAATTACCGTTACTTTAGTAGATTAACCATGAAAATCCGAATAGCGAGTCTCCGGCAAACCACGCGCGAACATGTGCATGTCGAAAATAGGCATCTTCTTTTGTTGATTTTTACTTTCCTTAACCTATGAAAAGGAAAGTATTGTAATGGGCTGAAATTTTCGATGTCGAGTTTTCAATGCCAAAACACGTTTTGGGGTCTCCAGAGCCCAAATCTCGAGTTTCAGTGTCAGTCTCGAGATCTGCCCAAATCTCGAAATTTGTCAGTGCAGGTTTCCAAAATATTAAAGTTTAATTTAAAATGTTTGTGTTTGTATTCCGAATACGGGTTTTTGCAAATTAATCAGTATTTCTTTATTTTTACTGTGGAAAGTTCATAGAGTTGTTCCTAAATTCACTTTATTACCTGTTCAGTGGTGGGTCAATGAAGAAAATCCAATTATTTAGTCTTTGGCAATGTGCGCGCAAACATTCTGCTCTTTTCTTGAAGAAATTCCTCATGATACTTACGTTCACGGATGATGCTATTTTTGATGAGAGTCTTGATACCGCTCGATATGACTCCTTTACCTGGCCCGAACTCAAAGATTTTTCACAAAAAAAAAACNTCACAAAAAAAAAACAGTTACTCATTTTCACTCTCCGTTTAGCTATCGTGGAGCTACGTTGATTATCAGTCAGTCAGTATACCAACTGGGCTTTGCGTTTTATAAGTATAGATTGACAATAGCACCTACATACTAAAAGGGATCTGTATGCCAAATTTCAAGTCTCTACGTTTAGCCATCGTGGAGCTACGTTGATTATCAGTCAGTCAGTATACCAACTGGGCTTTGCGTTTTATAAGTATAGATGAAAAAATCTGGTATGAACATCAGACGACTTTCGGAAGTTTTGTCCCTTAATCCTAAATTGTATTTTTCAATATCTTATATGAAATTGGTATGAATTGGCACCAAATTTCGAGTTCTAGCTCTTTCCATTCTGGTTTTAGGTGGAACAACCAAAAAGCGGCCTTCAACCACTAATTAGCGGCCAAAAGTATGTTATATTTCAACCTAAGTTGTATTCTTCAATTTCTTGTATGACATAGATATGAATAGGCACCAAATTTCAAGTTTCCAATCTGGTTTTAGGTGGAACAGCTAAAAAGCTGCCGTCAAACGCTAATTAGCGGCCAATATATCCTACACTTAAACCTAATTTGTATTTTTCAATTTTTTGTATGAAATTGATATGAATAGGCACCAAGTTTAAAGTTCTAGCTATTACCGTTCTCATTCTAAGCAGGATATGCGAAAACCGCTAAAAAGCGGCATAAAACCACCAACGGTATATTCGATTTCCACCAAAATTTTGCCGTTAATGACATAAAACTGACATGCATTCCAAATTTCAAGTCTCCAGCACTTGCCGTTCTTGAGATATCTTGTTCACAGGCAGACAGACACACACACGGACTAATGGCTGAAACTCGAGATTTGGGCCCTGGAGACCCCAAAACGTGTTTTGGCATTGAAAACTCGATATCTAAAATTTCAGCCCATTACAATACTTTCCTTTTCATTGGTTAAGTAAAGTAAAAATCAACAAAAAATAATGCCTATTTTCGACATGCCCATGTTCGCGCGTGGATTGCCGGAGACTCGCTATTCGGATTTTCATGGCTAACCTACCAAAGTGACGGTAATTGACTTTACTTCAAAAAACTACTGGGGCTTTGTAGCATTAAAATGCGAAAAAAATGAGTTATTTGCGAAAAACCGGATTCGAAATACAAATTTTTCAATTTAAACCTTAATAGTTTTTTATGTGTTCGTGTAACAAAAAAATAATGTTAACAAAAAATGTAGATAATTTTATCTCAAAGCGAATGATATGTCACTCTCTCATGTAAAGCAAATATAAGTCGAGATATTTGTGAAAATGTGAAGAAAAACGTTTTTTCGCATAACTTTGCAAAGAAAGTTCGCACGCTACTGCAAATTCAGATTTAACATCTCTTAACGGTTCTCTATCGAATTTCATTTGATTCGAAATTCGTGTATGGTAACGCAAACTCAAAATACCATTCTACTGGACTATATTGAATAAGTCCCCGAGGGATCACTCCGCTAAAGTGATTGATGAAATTACCTACATGTAATTTTTTTTTGGTCAGAACATTTTTTTAAAATCCTAATCAGACACTAAAGTAGCCAACAATCATACCACGTTGATTACGCCAGTTCCCGCCAGATCTCTGAAGTTAAGCAACGTCGGGCGTGGTCAGTACTTAGATGGGTGACCACCTGGGAACACCACGTATCGTTGGCTCTTTTCTCCGGCCCAACCCAGGCTGGGTGAGGTCAATATGGGTAGCTGGTTGGCAAGTTGCAGCGAATGGAGGGTAAAACCCCCGTCTTGAATGACCAACAGATGTTAAAGAGACGTTAAGCCAAATAAAAAGACACTAAAGTTGTAATGACCACTCTTATTCGCACTCAAGAGTTTTTTTTTTTTTT
>CM022881.1:10330951-10345775 GCA_012654025.1 Pachypsylla venusta
GGGGGGGGGGGGGGTAGACTAAATAGGTAGAAATACGTAAATAAAAAATCGTCAAAAATTTTGTCATTCGTCATGGCACTTTTTTTGTGTTCACGATTATAAAATCGCTTATCACCCTTATGAAAGTTTTTTGTGGTAAGCTCTACAGCTTTTAACAAATTAGGTATCGTTCCTCGATAAACATTGCATTAAAAAGTACTCCCCAGAACTCCAACCCCAGGTCTCTAGGTTACGAGTCCCTCCCCCCCTCCAAATTTTCTATTAGGTATATTGTGCGATTGTGCCCCCCCCCCAGCAAGAGGGCTATATCCGCGCATGTTAATTATGCCCGACGGAATCTATTTAGATAATTATTTTTATATACCTGCATGAAATGCAATATTCTATAATTTTATTTTACATAGAGTCTTATGCAGTATCCAGTATAAACCGTTTTTGTTTTTAATTTCATAGATTCATGCCTCGTAACCACTGATTAGTATGGACAACTCATAGAGAGAGTTAACGGGGGATGTATTATAGGTAAAGAAGCAGGGGTTTATTGTCATCCCATTATATTGCAACACAATGTCACAATATTCTACATTTTCTCTTTGCTATTATATTTTCAGTAGAGGTTTCCTTCCCCTCCATATAGTGTTTTGGTGTGTAATTAATAACTACAATGTAGTATGCAATAATGTATGGTCAATGACATAAACGTTGAGCCTTCCTTTTATATAATAACAACACCTCCATTTTCAGAGTCAACTTTATTAGCAATATTTGCTGACAGAGTGTAAACGTATATCTTTTTGAAATATTTGAGATTACAATCTTGAAGGATTAGAATAAATCTTTTGAAGCCAAGTTCCACAAACCTGATGAATTATCTAACACTAAAAGTACAAAATTTGTAATGAATTTTAGTGTTACATATATTCTTTATTACATACTAGTTATTTCGCCCGTGCTTCGCTACGGCCTATAGCTTGGCACCTTAAAGGTATTTCCGTTCCGTTTCAAAATTCGGAAGCTAATAGTATTCTATGATTCCCCTTTCAAAAATCAGAATAACGACCATAACTTGAAAACGGTTGGACCGTTTTTTTCAAACTATGTTCCAAATTAAGGTTAAAAAGGCCACCTAAAACTTTTTCACTTTGAGTTGATGTGTTGTGGGGACAAAATTTGAGATATCGGACCATGGCCGGCTAAAAAGTTGGCCCAGAGACGAAAAATCGTTCGTAACTCGAAAACGGTTGGACATTATTGAATTCTGATATTTTACCAGATGTTTCAGCCTATGGTTTGAGGGGGGGGGGGCATTCTCATCAATTTTTCGATATATCTTTGGCTAAACAATTAGTGAAACAATCATACAAACACACACATACATAGATTTATCGTTACATTGAGTTCATAATAACATTATTAAATCAAACCACCAATAAGTTTAACATCTGGCGTCAAAAATTCAAAATTTAGCAAAAGAGAATTAGGAACTCAATACAAACACAAATAAGAAAAGTATCAAATTTCACCCAAAAATACACAAAAAACAAATTATTTACAGAAAATATAAAGACACAAAAAATTGACTGCATAATACTGGACTGGGCCATGGTTTATCTCGAAATTTACCAGAGCCGTAGCGAGCTTTACTGGCGCCCGAGGCAAATTCTAAAATTAGTGCCCACCCACCCCGCCAAAAAAGCTCATATTAATTATTCAACAGCAAAATATATTAAAACAATCATGCCTTTATTCTTAATGAAACCTACAAATATAAAATCAAAAATCTTCCATATCGATTTGTTTCAATCTTACAAAGCAATTGTCAAAGTTATAATGTGATTCGTCGAGATTTTATGGCTGCAAATTCATCAATGACATCGGACATCGTCAATGTGAATTTCTTCAACATAATTTTTAAAATGTATATCAACAAATCCTCGGAATCTTGAAAAAATTGCAACAAAATTATTAAAATTATTTTTCAAAAAGTTTTGGCGCCCCCCCCCCCTATGACGGCGCCCAAGGCTAGTGCCTCAGTCGCCTCACCCTAGCTACGGCTCTGAAATTTACGAAACCAGTTCCCTAATTTAAAAAAAATCTATATGTATGCAATATGAAAGCACATTTTTTTCAACCGGGACATCACTTATGGGGGGGGNGGGGGGGGGGGGGGGGGGGGATGTTGATATTTACCAAGTTATATGAGACTAGAATGTACTTAGGTGTAACTTATATATACAAAGACGGAAGGATTAATACCTTCCAAATGCTGCTGGCTACGGGGAACCAAATCAAGTTGGTGGTCACAGTGCAGAAATTTTCAACACTAAACACTGGCAAAGTTTTTTAAAAAATATATAAAATGATAACAGCTAATTGGCTCTCACTTAGAAACGACTTTCACTATTGTTTAATGTTGTGACCATCAGGTATATTCGTGAGCTAAACTCCTCTTTGGGGCTATGTAAGCCCCTGCACCTAAGCCTCTGGTGGGCTTTTTGTGCTTGGACCATCAGGTAACTCTAGCGGTCCAAAATTTCATAATAAACAATATTTTTAAATTTGCTTCTGGTTGAAGAATCAACAGGCTCGTAGGTGTCACACGGAAATAGGCAACATATAACTGACCATGTAAGAAACAGTCATGTCTCAAATCAACTCCGGCCAGTTTCCAAGATTGACCCTGTGATTTGTTTATAATTATGGCAAAACATAATTTTACAGGGAATTGAACACAATGAACACGTTTAAATTGGTAAATAGAGGAAATCAATGGGATACACGGATTATTAAGTTTTTTCTATTTTCAATAACCTAAGAGCAAGCTCTATAAATTATATTCTTCAAGTATCTATATAGAATAATGCTATAATAAATAATAATGTGTATGATATCTAGCATGAGAAAAAATCCTTTCACTTCTTTGAAAAGAGCGCGCTCTTTAGGTTTTTCGCTTTCCTAAAGGGCGAAGAGAGGGTTTGGAAACTCTCCTCAAAACATGACACAGTCAATAAGCTTAATATGAAGAAATGTGAAATAGAAAACAAAACTTTCATTTTACACATTTGGTGTGAAATATTCATATAAAAAAATTATACAGATTCAATTTCATTAATGAATATGGCTAATTGCGAAGTCTGTTAGTTAATAGTCGAGCTATTTTCCTTGAACATCTTGTATAGACTTATTTCCTAAAAAAATCATTTTTAATAAGTACTAAATATAACATCAGATTTGATCTCATCGCTTGATCGCCCCCTTCAACTGAAGACCTGTATCCGTCCCTGGAAAATGTTAAGTTTTAAACACACCACGTATTCCACGGGATTCGAACTGAGAACTTCTTAAGCGTAAGTCCTAAGTGAATCCAATTTTCACCAATGGATTTCCTTGTGGAAATACATTAAATAACATTCTCTATTCGACGGAAACATATAATGGTGAATTTTGAGGTTCAAAAAAAAAGTTTTTACATATATTTTCCCTATGACACACATTAAAGGTGGACACCCCGTATATATATACTATGTAGAGACAATAATAATGTCCAAACACAATAAAAAATTATAACATAATATAGGTAGTTTGACAAAATATCAACCTAAATACTTAATGGTCGCCCTTCATAAAGCCACCCAATATAATTATATGAAGCAACGTCTCCAGAACAGCTTATTTTTATAGAGGGCCAGTTGTTTAATTTAACGTCTTGCCAGACAGCGTAAACGCAAGACAAGTCACTGGCACACTGGACATGGAGCTGGCTTTGAACCAACAGCCTCCTGGTTATAAATACATTTCCTCAATCAACATAGCTACTGAGGCTGCCACCCAAATATCATACAAGTAATACCTAAATTCCTTTTTCGATTATTTGTACGTTACAAGTACATGGAATCCAAAAATCAAAATCCGCCGTTTGTCCGCCGCGCCGTAATGGACACTTTTGAAACTTAGCATTGACCGATTTTGTCAATTTTTTTCCACTGACAGTCTAATGGACTGTCAGGACTGATTATTACTTGCGCCCAATTGAGTCACTCGATGACAAATGGTGGCCTACTAACAGAACTCCTACTTGTAATACTTTTACAAGATACGCAACATTTTTGTTTAATAGATTTCTCGGCATATAAGACCTCTCACTTCTGGACTTAGCTCTTGTAATATCATTGTAAAAATTATGGCGTGTTTATGGAAATATGCAAACTTTTTGCTGAATAATGAATATGATGCGGTTGAATTTTTCTATAATGCATATAGAAAAATTCAACCGCATCATAACATATATTATCATCTCTTATAAGGAGTATCAGAGGGGGGGGGGGGGNGGGGGGGGGGGGGTAATCCCCGACAGAAGAACCTTCAATGATGAATATTTTAAATAAAAGAGAGTATGAAAAGAATTGTAATTTTATGTGATCCTAACATTAAATCTTAACTAGTAAGAACCAAGGGGTTTTTAATAACTGGGAGAGTTCGAACTCATGGGAAATCTTCTAATAATCTTTATTATCGTTATCCCACTGTTAAAATAATATTGCCTTCTCTGGCTGACCGCAGGCTTACAGCTGATCCTGCTTTCTTCAATAAAACCTTAAGAGGGCAAAACTCTTTGGACTGATCAGACTTGATTGTCTTCGCAGACTAAGAATCAAAAAACTATTCTAAGTTAATAATTTTCGTAAAAAATATTCTTATTAAGCCCCCATCAACAAAATGATGAGGTAGCAAAATAGTTACACATGTATTTTGATTCCATTTAGCTATAAAGTTTATATTATTTGTTTACATTTATTTGCTTTTAGTATTTCAGTATTTTTGTACTGTTGAATTATTTTTTAAAAAGGGCTTGTCCCGTAAATATACTATACTAGCTGTTTCGCCCAGCGGCTTATAGCTTGGTGCCTTAGAGGCATGGCCGTTCCCGTGCTGATAGGATTCTATGATTTATATTAATAGTATTATGTACTAATAGTATTATGTATATACATGTATCATGCTATCTCTCTCGCTCCAATGTATTTCTTATGGGGATTCCTTATTTTTCGCGATTTCTACTTCTTAAAATTAAAATTTTGCAAATAGTTTCGACTCTACGTTGATCAGTCACTCAGAACATTGTCTTTTATATATAAAGATTATTATTATTATATTAGAAGGATATTTACATTTGTGACGAAAAATTTCTGTGGACATAGGGTGCGCTTTCCCTCAGAACAAGAAGTTTTCAGATTTATTAGCGATACAGCTGATTAAGAAAAGTTTATGGAATAATGTGTCTACTATCCAGTTGAATTGTTTTTTCTCTTCTCTATTCAAAGATTTTTGCAGTTCTAATTATTGCAAAAGTAAAAACAACAACGAATGTAGTGTTTTTTGTGATAAAGTCCCACGGCCTCTTCATAATTATTTTTGGGTAAATCTTTTCAATCTTCTGCGAAACCCTATCCTCCCACTCTATATATCTTAATACTCACATTAAAGATGCCGCTCAATCGTCCTCAAGAGGCTGAGTGCACCCGAAATCTAGAGCACTAAGTACAAAAAAGTTTGATCCTCTAGAAAATAGGGAGAATTTTCCAAGAGACGATTTTTTGAGTATAGATCATGTTTATGTTTTTTATCATTATACCTATATATTATCTTACACATCTTATTTCCCTTATCCAATATTGATAATCTTGTTTATATGTAGGTATTAGGAGACATGTTAAAATTATCTGATGTCCATATTGATTAGAAGGGTCCCAGAAGGCAATACCGTAGCCCATGCTGATTGACTAAACATATGAAAAGTAGGTGCTGCGAGCTAATTTGCTCCGAGATGGTTTCTGAGTTTCTGATTAACGTTCTGATGAAAAGATTAACTTTTCATCAGAATGGAAACCTTCTGATGAAAAATACGTAGGTGACCAATACAAGACGAACAGAAGGAAATAGTTAAAATAAATTAAAAAGTTTACATAAGAGCACATTAAGCCAAACAAACAATAAAAAGTTTACGTCTTTAATTTCTAGTCTCATTTTTAGACAAAAGTTATTGAGGCTTTCCCTTGTCATTTTCAACGGTGAATAAGATGGTGCTGTCCGGTTCAATATCTATGCATCATCTATCTAATAGCTTTTGGACATAGAACACCCCGTATCTCTAATCTCTAGAAATAAGTACAGAAATTTATAGAATAATGCGCTCCGGAATACTTCGGAATACTTCAAAGAGAGAGAATAAGCGTGTTCCTATTAAGAGAAATTTATAGCAATTAAAAAAAGACTGTAACTTTTACACCACCCTTCAGATTTATGTTGTTCTTTCCAATGACTTTCACGGTACTTTCAGAACAAAGAGGGTCACAGTCCTAACATCGGGATCACTCGAGAATATTATATTATATACTAGATTGGTAAGATTTTTTTTTATTGTTTTTTTTTTTTTTTAACTAAATGGTTTTAATGTCATAGCGAACAATTGTATTATATTATCTGATTCATCCTACCTCTGATGGTGCTAAAGATATGATTCAATGAAAGACCTAATAAGTATTAGGAGTAATCCAGTTAAAATCAGCCGTCCAAATTATTCGAAACATACGGGGGAATGTTATCGTCGGCAGTCCACCGACTTGGTACGTAAAACCAAGTTGAGGTTGTTGTGTCGGAATATTTACTATTATTTAAGTATCTCAGTATGGAGTATACTCTTCGGACTATTTACTATTATTTAAGTATCTCAGTATGGCATATTCTCTTCAAAGTAAATAAAACCAAGTTGTTGTTGTTGTGTCGGAATATTTACTATTATTTAAGTATCTCAGTATGCCATATACTCTTCAAAGTAAATAAAACCAAGTTGTTGTTGTTGTGTCGTAATATTTACTATTAATTAAGTATCTCACTATGGCATATACACTTCAAAGTAAATAAAACCAAATTGTTGTTGTTGTGTCGGAATATTTACTATTATTTAAGTATCTCAGTATGGTATATACTCTTCAAGTAAATAAAACCAAGTTGTTGTTGTGTCGGAATATTTACTATTATTTAAGTATCTCAGTATGCCATATACTCTTCAAAGTAAATAAAACCAAGTTGTTGTTGTTGTTGTGCCGGAATATTTACTATTATTTAAGTATCTCAGTATGGCATATACTCTTCAAGTAAATAAAACCAAGTTGTTGTTGTGTCGGAATATTTACTATTATTTAAGTATCTCAGTATGCCATATACTCTTCAAAGTAAATAAAACCAAGTTGTTGTTGTTGTTGTGTCGGAATATTTACTATTATTTAAGTATCTCGGTATGGCATATACTCTTCAAAGTAAATAATAACCAGTTGTTGTTGTTGTGTCGGAATATTTACTATTATTTAAGTATCTCAGTATGGTATATACTCTTCAAAGTAAATAAAACCAAGTTGTTGTTGTTGTTGTTGTTGTGTCGGAATATTTACTATTATTTAACCCATTAACGCCTGAATTATTTTTGGTCAGGGATTTTGGTTATTTTCATATATATTACTCAGTGGGGTCTCAGAAGCATGTATGGTTTTGAATTTTTAAAATCGGTCCTCCAGATACCGAGAAAACGGCCGTTGCCATATGGCAACGCTAGGCGCTTACGGAGTCAAAAATGGGCTTTTTTTAAAAAAATAAGAATATTGCTCAAGAAAAAGACATATTAACTGAAAAATTTATTTGAAAAATATATATTTTATTTAATTTTTTTATACTTTTTATAATAAAAATACTCGTAATGTGCTCATAGTTCAGCTTTCCTTCTGCCTTACTTATTTATTTATTTATTGTTGTTGTTGTGTCGGAATATTTACTATTATTTAAGTATCTCAGTATGGCATATACTCTTCAAGTAAATAAAACCAAGTTGTTGTTGTTGTGTCGGAATATTTACTATTATTTAAGTATCTCAGTATGGCATATACTCTTCAAAGTAAAATAAACAAAGTTTATCCTGAAATTACGAAAGATCAAGTTTCAAAGATATACGACTAGAAACTTGAAACTTTTACACTATGATTATATAAAGGTTCAAACTTATTTATTTTAAGACGTCGGTCTTTTATCTAACAAAATCTGTCGTGATCATCATACGACTTTACTTATCTATAAAAATAGAACAATGCATTGTAATGGGCTGACATTTAAGATGTTGAATTTTGAAGTCCCCAGAGCCCAAATCTCGTTTTTAAGCCGTTGGTCCAAATTTGTATCTACGGAAAATATCTCGAGAACGGTAAATAAATACAGGGTGGCCGAGTACAATTTAGCGAAAATTTAAGAGGTTATAGAATTGATCAATTTCAACAATATCTACAAATTTCTACATGCATAGTGCATAGTCTGCTATTACTTCATTTTCGAGATGGCAGCCATTTTGCGTTATTCCAAAACTCATTACTTACACAAAATCACATATAACTTATTTTTGGTTTAAATTAAAGAAAATTTCTATATATATATTTTTTTTGCAAATAAGAATAAAATTTGCAGGAAATTGTCTATATATATATATTTTTTGCAAATAAGAATAAAATTTGCAGGAAAAAATCCTTGCACTTTTTCGCTTAATGGCGCCCAACATTGGGCTCGATTTGATATAAGAAGATAAGAAAAAAGGTTTCGTCTAAAGCAGAGGTCGAAAAGATCTTACCTTCTTATAATCAAAAAAAGAGAGAGATGAGGGCCCCTCGTTGGAAGCCGTTTGGTATAAGAAGATAAGAGTTTCGCCCACGGCAGAGGTCGAAGTAATCTTATCTTCTTATAACCAAAAAGGAGATAGAGGGTCCTGCGTTGGGCCCCGTTTGATATAAGAAGATAGGATAGGTTTTTCGCCTACGGCAGAGGTCTAAATGAGTGATGCCTAGATAAATCAGGACTCGAGGCTACAAGCCACTTAAATATATATTATGTGAAAAAGGGGTTAAAAGTCTATCAGGCTGAAAGCCTGGGGTGTCAGATAATTTAATACAAAAAATATTGTACGGCAGGAATGAATAATGCTCGTAGCTTGTAGGCGTTCTGAAGCTCTATGTTCTGGTAGTCGAATTATCTTGTGGGCGAAGAATAGGCAGCTTGAGTGGATAGACTAGGCAGTCACTTGAAGAGTATAGGCGGCTGTATGAAGTAGAAGCAGCTGTACGAAGTATAGGCAGCTTCTAGGGAGTAGAGGTAGCTTGTATGAAGTATAGGCAGCTTCTATGAAGTAGAGGCAGCTTGTATAAAGTGTAGGCGGCTTCTATGAAGTAGAGGCAGCTTCTATGAATTATAGGCGTAGATTTGACTTTGACTGTCACACGATTCACACTTAGTAAAACTGAATTTAGAGTTCCATGGAGATGGGAACTAAGGAGATAATGACTAGTTGAAGATTTTAATTTGTCTGAGAGCATGTGAACAGTAGTACCTCTCTGATGAGGGGGAAAGGGTCGGAGAGATATTTTCTTAAAAGAAGTAGGTATAAGGAGAGAGAGGGGAAGTTGACGCGTGTGCAGAGATTTTAATATCAATGTTTTGGCACAAAAATGATAGAGCATAGGAGTATGCATAATTATGCATCAACATGGCACAGAATGGTATCAGGAATCAAATTCTTCCCTTTATGAAAAAGTTTAAAATAAAAATGAGTTAGCTAGTTTGATCGCCGTCGTCCAGTAGTGGACATGGCACAGAATGGTATCAGGAATCAAATTCTTCCCTTTATGAAAAAGTTTAAAATAAAAATGAGTTAGCTAGTTTGATCGCCGACGTCCAGTAGTGGACATGGTACAGAATGGTATCAGGAATCAAATTCTTCCCTTTATGAAAAAGTTTAAAATAAAAATGAGTTAGCTAGTTTGATCGCCGACGTCCAGTAGTGGACATGGCACATAAAGAAGAAGAAAAATTTGACTTCCATCAAAATTAATTCGGTCCAGGACTTTGGTCAGAATGAGCAGTCGAGTTTAATGTATATAATAAGAAGAAGGTAGATAGGTATATACTGATCTATTTTTCTTTCTTTTATGTAAAAATTAGTAATACTAGGTAGTTTAAAGTGTTTTTTCGAAACACCTAGGTAACCCCTACCTTCGACTTTAATGTCGGTCCTGTAGTATGCTCATTCCCATCATATTGGGTAAAACGGGAGCACCGGACAAATTGGAATACATTTTTCAGCTGAAAAAACTAATGCTTCCATGTGCCCGGCACAATAAAGAGCAATTTTTTTTTTCAATTTGGCTTAACGTCTCTTTAACATCTATTGGTCATCGCTGGCTTGAATGGAGGGTTAAACGGGGTTTAACCCTCCATTCAAGCCAGCGTCTATGGCACGTTCCCGTTAGATCACTGTGAATACACCAGTTCCCGTTAGATCACTGAAGCTTAGCAACGTCCAATGAGGATGAAATACGTGGGTGTCCGCGTGGGTTCGCGTCCTCGTGATGCTGACTTTTTTCCGGCCCAACCCAGGCTGGGTGAGGTCAATGTGGGTAGCTGGTTTGCATGTTTCCGGCGAATGGAGGGTAAAACCCCGTCTTGAATAACTAATAGATGCTGTTAATAAAAAGACGTTAAGCCAAATAAAAAAAAAAAATAGAAATAAAAAAATCATACATGTGAGATTTAAAATAACAATTTTCTCGTGTTACTGACATAATTATATGGCAGTGATTGACATAGTTCTGAGGGCCATGGTAATTATCATCAAACTTTTATCAAGAATAGATGTATGATGACAAAAGAAAAGGCAGTCCTAAAAATGTGTTAGACAAACACGTATTTAGAATTATCGTCTCAATGTATTTGTTGCCTTCTGTCGGGCTCGAATTAATGGACATTTATTAATAGAATGTGCTGATTAGTCATGGACCCCCATTGCCTTCATGGGGCCAAATTTGCAACATATCCACATTTCACATCTAGACCACAATTACTACCTATAGTATTTTATATGTGCAGATACCCAACAAAGACACAAAAATATTATAGTAGACTGTGTAAACATAATTGAACCCAACCTATGTGCTGGAACTGGAAAAGTACATAATAGCATACAGTTTCCTATTTAACAAATAACTACTGTGACGTCACAGAGAAAACAAATTGTTGAATACCTACCGAAATGTATGAAAGGCAGAGTTCTAAAATAAAAGAACTTAAATATTTCAACGAAAATAGACTGAGAAATGTGTTCCTATTGATTTTCAACCACTTCCCCGCTCATCAGCCGTACATTTCGTAGTGAGCACGCTTCTTATTCTTTTTCCATGTCCCTTCTTTATCCACACACACAAAAAAAAAATCTCTCATTTGGACGTTTTCAAAACTTATAAAGCGAATCCACACGTAAAGTTTATTGACGATATTTTGAATATTATTTTTTAGCTTCCACTTGATATAAGAACGTATAAGAAATTTTACAAATAGCTATTTGTTAAAAAATATATGGTGCAGAAATTAGGAAACTTTATTCTAGGAATTTGGCAGCCTCCGGCTGATGTCGCAGGTAATTGATGAAAATATTATATGAATTAGCAGCGGCCGTTCGCAGATCTCCACTGAAATGGATTTGGCAGATCACAGTGAAATGGATTTGGCAGACTTTGTCGCAAGTCTCTGGTGAAAATATTATATCAATTAGATTTAGAAGCCTCTAGGCTGTTGTCACAGCTCTCTGGTGAAAATATTATATTAATTGGATTAGGCAGACTACCGCTGTTGTCACAGCTCTCTAGTGAAAATCTTTTATGCCTAACAGAGTTTTCTTTTAAATTTCTTCAAATTTGGAGTGATACTGCCACTTTAGAAGAAGTGACCCGAATTTTAGGTTTGGTGCCCTAAAAGGCCCTAGATAAAGACAGCCCCGCGGGTCCCAAAATTTGCCGATGATAAGTTACAAATAGTTTTACAAAATAAATACAGGGTGTCCCAAAAATCCGAGACCACCCGAATATCTTTTGAACGACTTTATGTGGAGTTTTGAAATTTTGCACGGTATTATATCCCAAATTAAACCACTTGATGGTGTGACCAATATTTCAGAAGCGGGTCCAATGTGGCCCCCAGGAGGCCCAACATTTGTTTTTTTTTAAATACGAACCCCCATCTTGTGATACATTTTCAGAAACACAATAGAATTAAAAGTACTTTGCAAAAAATACACGGTTTTAAAATGGCGGCCGTTTGAAATTTCCAATATATGACTTCCAAAAGTATCTAAAACTAAGCGAATTATGTCTGAAAAACACGTTCCTCGACATTGGTGTCCTATGCAATCATTCAATATCCCATTGCAAATAATTGGCCTAGTTTTAGACACTCTTGAAAGCCCTTTTGAAACCAAATACGCTAGACGTGTAAATTACTTCTAATTCTATTGTCTTTTCGAAAATGTATCACAAGATGGGGGTTCGTATTTAAAAAACAAAAGTTGGACCCCCCTGGGGGCCACATGGGACCCGCTTCTGAAAAATTGGTCTCACTATCAGGTGGTTTAATTTGGGATATAATACCATGCAAAATTTGAAAACTCCACATAAAGTCGTTCAAAAGATATTCAGGTGGTCTCGGACTTTTGGGACACCCTGTATTTGTGGCTGCTTAATACCTAAAATCAAATCAATATTCATTTCAAATTTGAGACAATTTGAGACAAAACACCTAAGGTGATGTAATAAAAAGAGCGTTCGTTGGAATCACAACAAAAGGGCAAAACATTAAATTATACAAAGTGTTCACCTTTATTCTGCGCCATAAGAAAATACCGGGTAAAATTAGTTTTATGAACTTGGAAATTCGACATTAGAATGATATATCTGTGTGTTCTTATAGATGAACTTCTAAAAATATCAGTTTATCAGATCCTCCACTAACTACAGATCCACAACATCTGCGTCTTCTTGAAGATGAACTGCTAAAAATATCAGTTTATCAGATCCTCCACTAACTGCAGATCCAAAATCTGCGTGTTCTTATAGATGAACTGCTAAAAATATCAGTTTATCAGATCCTCCACTAACTGCAGATCCCACATCTGCGTGTTCTTATAGATGAACTGCTAAAAATATCAGTTTATCAAATCCTCCACTAACTGCAGATCCAACTTCTGCGTGCGCTCATAGATAAACTGCTAAAAATATCAGTTTATCAGAGCCTCCACTAACTGCAGATCCAACATCTGCGTGTGCTCATATATGAACTGCTAAAAATATCAGTTTATCAGATCTTCCACTAACTACGGTTCCACAACATATGCGTGTTCTTATAGATGAACTGCTAAAAATATCAGTTTATCAGATCTTCTACTAACTACAGATCCACAACATATGCGTGTTCTTATAGATGAACTGCTAAAAATATCAG
The DNA here is from genome assembly GCA_012654025.1 of Pachypsylla venusta. Taxonomy (NCBI): domain Eukaryota; kingdom Metazoa; phylum Arthropoda; class Insecta; order Hemiptera; family Aphalaridae; genus Pachypsylla; species Pachypsylla venusta. The sequence continues at coordinate 10,344,308 of CM022881.1, forward strand.
ATCATGAAATCTTACACTAACTGCAGATACTCCTCCAAATTCTGCTTCAAAACTATTTTTTTATAAATTGGGTACGTTTAACTTCTATTGCAAGAAAATCAAAATTTAAATCTACTATTAACAGTCAACAAATGGTAGCTGATGAGAATTTGAAATGTAAACAAAAGCAATTATTTACTATTTTAGAGTGAGCATACGCTAAATAGTATTCATATAAACGAGAGCGAGAGCTCATACTTCCATCTCATACTCATGAGCAAATGCTCATACTTGCGAGCATTAGAGTGAGCATACGCTAAATAGTATTCATATAAACGAGAGCGAGAGCTCATACTTCCATCTCATACTCATGAGCAAATGCTCATACTTGCGAGCATTAGAGTGAGCATACGCTAAATAGTATTCATATAAACGAGAGCGAGAGCTCATACTTCCATCTCATACTCATGAGCAAATGCTCATACTTGCGAGCATTAGAGTGAGCATACGCTAAATAGTATTCATATAAACGAGAGCGAGAGCTCATACTTCCATCTCATACTCATGAGCAAATGCTCATACTTGCGAGCATTAGAGTGAGCATACGCTAAATAGTATTCATATAAACGAGAGCGAGAGCTCATACTTCCATCTCATACTCATGAGCAAATGCTCATACTTGCGAGCATTAGAGTGAGCATACGCTAAATAGTATTCATATAAACGAGAGCGAGAGCTCATACTTCCATCTCATACTCATGAGCAAATGCTCATACTTGCGAGCATTAGAGTGAGCATACGCTAAATAGTATTCATATAAACGAGAGCGAGAGCTCATACTTCCATCTCATACTCATGAGCAAATGCTCATACTTGCGAGCATTAGAGTGAGCATACGCTAAATAGTATTCATATAAACGAGAGCGAGAGCTCATACTTCCATCTCATACTCATGAGCAAATGCTCATACTTGCGAGCATTAGAGTGAGCATACGCTAAATAGTATTCATATAAACGAGAGCGAGAGCTCATACTTCCATCTCATACTCATGAGCAAATGCTCATACTTGCGAGCATTAGAGTGAGCATACGCTAAATAGTATTCATATAAACGAGAGCGAGAGCTCATACTTCAATCTCATACTTATGAGCAAATGCTCATACTTGCGAGCATTAGAAGTATTCATATAAACGAGAGCAAGAGCTCATGCTTCAATCTCATACTCATGATCAAATGCGCATTATTGGGATCATTAGAGTGAGCGTAAGTTAAAGAGTATTCATATAACCGAGAGCAAGAGCTCATGCTTCAATTTCATACTCATGAGCAAGTGCTCATACTTCAATTTCATACTCATGTGCAAATTCTCATACTTACGAGCATTAGAGTATTCATATCTCACAAAAAATTATCATTGAAAAAAGGCCAAGTTCCACTTATTCAACCAAAAAATTCTGCCCATGAAAGTAGTGATATCTATTATTGGGG
>CM022881.1:10351681-10437686 GCA_012654025.1 Pachypsylla venusta
TCGAAAATCCGATTCGAAACATTCGGGTCACTCAGTATTTTAATCCAGAGTGATTCAGGGGCTTGAAGCAAAACTAATGCCATTTTTGATAGTTCATACTTGTAGGTACTTTTTATAGATATGAAATCTATAGCAAAATGTGACAACTAACTAAATTGCAAATACTTTTCATATAAATTTTGGCTAACTTATACTTAACGTTGTGTAAGAACTGGGAATTCAAATAACCCCTAAACTAGAAATTCTAATAACTCCTAAAGTTTTGTCTCACATTTCAACTCTTCCGCAAGGCCGTCTTCCTTTTGCACTAGAAATTCAAATAACCCCTAAACTAGAAATTCTAATAACCCCTAATGTTTTACACATTTCAATTCTTCCGAAAGGCCGTTTTCCTTTTGTACTAGAAATTCAAATAACCCCTAAACTAGAAATTCTAATAACCCCTAATGTTTTACACATTTCAATTCTTCTGAAAGGCTTCTAAAATTTTCTTAACTGTCACATGCAACTCGTGGATGTGGCACAGGAACAAAGGCATGTTCTTAAAAAAGTGTAGTATAGTTTTCACTCCAAGATTTTTCTTTAAAAGTTTGTTTGTTTGCTGTTCTCAATGACCTTTTCCCACATGGTATGACCATTTTTAGAGCTCTACGTGTATTTTGAATATAAAACGGCTGTAAGGCATGGTCTCACCATTCAATTTTTTTTAAAAAAAAGTCATGTTGATAGAAGTTTAATTTGAGAATGTTGTAACACACGAAAGCGCTCGTGACTCGCCTTATTATTTGTAGTTGATACACAATATTTTATTGAAATTTATATTTAGGTATATTGAAATTTATAAGGCATGGTCTCCCCATTCAATGCCAAAAAAAGTTATGTTCATAGAAGTTTAATCTTGAGAATGTCGTTACAGACGAAAGCGCTCGTGACTCGCCTTATTATTTGTAGTTGATACACAATATTTTATTGAAATTTATATTTCATAAAAGTTGCTGATTAGTTTTTGGGTTCTAGAGAAATGTATACTTACACAGAAATACCAATTATTTTACATTTTAAACCCACAATTTTCCCAACCCTGTTCAGTTATAGATGGGTTAGAATTGTTTGAATTAATTAATTTTACTCAATGTTAATTAAAAAATGTCAAAATGAAAAATATTAAAAATCATTGATTAACCCCATAGTTCTGAATAATATGTGGTAGAGTGGGTTGCTGTAGCAGCGAACAATTTTATGCTTTTTATTAATAGGTTTTAAAAGCAAAGCTATTTTGGCAGCAGATAGAGTACTTAGTTATTAAATATCTAAATTAGAACAAGCTTATTATTGTTTTCAAGTAAAGCAATAAAAGGTATTCCTATATACCTCGGAACATCTCAGGATGTACCAGGACACATGCAATAAATCATAGGCTGAAGAAGGCGAGAGATACCTCAGTGAAGCCACACTCACGCACAACAGTAATGACGGTGGTGTTGACATAGAGGAGCCGAACACATCGTAAAAACTCTGCCAATGTAACACATGGGTTTATTATTTTTCCTAAAAAAAAATCCCCTGCAAAAAAAATTGAGGGGGGTTTTCAAATCCAAATCTGGGGCGTAATTATACCCTAATACATTTGACATACTTACTAAATTTGAAGTCTCTGGCTCTTACCATTTTCTTTTTAGACAGGGTTAATGAAAACCGATTTAAAACGGTAAAAACCGTCAGCGGTATATTTGATTGAACCCAAAAGTTTCGGAGCTAACTGAGACCCCAAATATGACATACATAGTGAAAACCGCTAAAAAGCGGCAAAAATCGCCAAGAGTGTATTCGATTTCGGGGCACAATTAGAGCCCAGATGGGACTTATATACCAAATTTCATCCAAATCGGTCAACGCTAAGTGGCAAAAGTGCCCATCACGGCGTACGCCGCGGGGTACGGTGTACAAACGGATTTTTTTATTCGATTTTTGGCTTCTACGTACCTTGTGAATGNTTTTTTTTTTTTTGGGACGATTCCAAAGGTTCATATTGAAAATTATAAACCAAAATGAAACCCGGCACAAAGATCACTCGTCAAAATTAAAACAAACCAAATGGATAATTTTTCGAGTTTAAGGCAGGCATAACATTGTGGGCACTACAGCATTTGGAGGCACCTCCTTACTTTTCAAAGCTGTTCAAAAATCAAATCTGATGTGTTTATAAAATGTGTACGTCTCCAGTCAAATAATCTCCTCTTGATCTCCATGATGCCCTTCTGTTCCTAGTCACATTTCATGGTTCGTATATCATAGAAGAAGACAGATTATTCTTATTGACGATACGGATATGGTTATGTCATGGAGGAGGACAGAATATTATTATTGACGATAAGGATATGGTTAGGTATATCATAGAAGAAGACAGATTATTCCTATTGAAGATAAGGATATGGTTATGTCATGGAGGAGGACAGAATATTATTATTGACGATAAGGATATGGTTAGGTATATCATAGAAAAAGACAGATTATTCTTATTGACGATACGGATATGGTTATATCATAAAGGAGGACAGAATATTCTTATTGACTATAAGGATATGGTTATGTATATCATAGAAGAAGACAGATTATTTTTATTGACGATAAGGATATGGTTAGGTATATCATAGAAGAAGAAAGATTATTCTTAGTGACGATAAGGATATGGTTAGGTGTATCATAGAAGAAGAAAGATTATTCTTATTGACGATAAGGATATGGTTAGGTATATCATAGAAGAAGACAGATTATTCTCTTATTGACGATAAGGATATGGTTAGGTATATCATAGAAGAAAATAGATTATTCTTATTGACGATAAAGTTAGGATATGGTTAGGATACGATAAGGATATGGTTAGGTATATAGTAGAGGAAGACAGATTATTCTTATTGACGATAAGGATATGGTTAATAGGTATATCATAGAAGAAGACAGTTAATTATATTATTGACAATAAGGATATGGTTATATCATAGAGGAAGACAGATTATTATTATTATTGACAATAAGGGTATGGCTGCTGTTGCAGCTCTCTACTGATAATACTGTTACTTTCTCTTTCTATAGAAGATAAAGAATTGTAATTGTGTAGAAAATTTGCACATTTTTTGGCCAAACAAAATCGTCTGACGGGAACCCAAAACCACAATAAAAGTTCAAATATGATATTTCTCATTGCTTTTGGGACATATTTTCACTATTTCGGGTCATTTTTGAAGTTTGAAAATATTTGGAGCCATGGGGTCCAAAATACAGATATTTCCGACGTTCCACGTGTGACGCATACGTACGGAATCGTGTGCAGAGCCAGGGAGCTAAAATCCAAACCACATAACCACTTTTGATGAAATTTAAAATGGGTAGCTATGGCATCTTTTTATAAGAAAAAAAAAATGAGCACATGTGGGTGCGTCTTTTTTATGGGCCCTGCCAGTGGGTTTAATAAGATCCTTTAATTGACTATGGTATTTAAAAGAAAACGGTCCCGTGTATTCACATAAAATTCAAAACAATTAAGTTCTGGAGCCTAGAGGCATTATTCAACTCATTATAATCACTGTTTTCCAGCTTTTAGTCAGGTCAAATCTCTAAAATCCAAACCACATAACCAATTTTGATGAAATTTAAATCTGGTAATCGGTGGAGGCTAACTTCACCAGGCGCTCCGTTCAGAGGCCCCAACAGGGTCCCAAAATAGACTAAATGTAAAAGTCATCTAATTCTGATCAAATTTGGTCATCTAAGTACTTTATTTTGAATATTTTTTTGTATTTTAAAGAATTGTGGGATTTGGTGCCAAAAATGTGAAAATAAAAGGACAAAAAAAAATAAAAAAACATAAAAATGCACAGTCACCCAAGAATTATATTTGACAATTTTTAGTATTTTGTAGAAATAATGGTATAAATAATCTTTTTAAAATAATACCATCACTAAAGAGCAAAGTCCACAGTTGAAGCCTGCAAAATCTTTTTAAAATAAAGGTCGACAACAGCAGAAAAAAATATAATAATAATATCATCACTAATAGACTTCAAACTTTAGAAGAGCAACATCTATTCGATGGTAGTCTGATAGAATGATTAAGGAAGAGAAACTGTAGTACGGTTTTCCGTACCATACATTTGTTAGCCTTCGGCTGTTGACCCAGATCTCTAGTGAAAATATTATTTCAATTAGGTACCTATATTTGATTTATGTTTGCTTCAAGTATCATCAAAATTGAACTGATAGCTGCAGTTCTGAGAAGTTTTCCCAATTTTGGGTTTGAGGCCCCAAAGGGTCCCTGCTGAAAAGAGCTACATAAGATCCAAGGGTGTTTTAAATTTCATCAAAATTGGAGTGATATTCACAGTTCTTAAAAAAAATGTTTTGCTGTTTGCTACCGAAACTAGGAAGGCATAGTTGTCGAAAATCCTTACATTAACTCTAATAATACACGACGAATAGAATACTTATCTAACAACCAGATTATTATTATTCAAATCTCAAGGAATGAAAAGTATCATTCCTTCTATCTATTAATATCACGTGATTTCGAAAATGAGGTTCATAATCATTACAATAGAATGCCATTCTCTTAATGTTCCCAGGTATCACAACAACCAAAAAATGGGGTGAGAGAGAGGAAATACATGTTTTTAAATTTTTGGACTTTCGCAAATCCTAACTAAATCTGATTGTTCTTTTATTTTTTGGATACTTTTCATAAATATTAGAAATTCGAAAGCGATCACAGGAGTTTTTCAGTTATTAAGACTTTCTGTGTAAGGGAAAGAAGATTACAATCGTTTGGACACGTAGGAAGTTATAAGAAGATTACTTTAGGAATATATTTATATTAATTGAAAGAAAGAGGAAGAAAAGATAGATAGAAAACATCTTTGAAAAACATATAATATAATATTAAGTTCAACTAAGAATTGGACTGAGGATGATTGTAGAGCTTCCTAAATCTTACACTGGAAAAACTTATTGGACAAACATCTAATGGAATAATGATGTGTTCAAGTAGGAATTGGACTTGAGGATGATTGTAGAGCTTCCTAAATCTTACACTGGAGAAACTTATTGGACAAACTTTGAATAGAATAACATGTTGAAGTACTATATTGAGGATGATTGAAGTGTTTCCTTAATCTTACACAGGAGTTACTTAATGGAAATACATTTAATGGAATATTGTGTTCAAGTAAGAATTAGACTTGAGGATGATTGTAGTGTTTCCTAAATCTTACACTGGAGAAATTTATTGGACAAACTTCCAATTGAATAATATGTTCAAGTAAGAAATAGTAATTGAGTATTGATTATGATTGTAGTATTTCCTACATCTTACACAGGACCACAGGTTTTGTATTAGATTTATTTAATCTAATCTTCGTGTATTCTTTTTAACCTAGTACCTCTCATCTGAAATTGTCAGGCGCCACTGGTTTTGTATTAGATATATATATATATATAAATTTTGGGTATTCTTTATTGACCTAGCTGCTCCCATCTGAAATTGCCAGCCGCCACTCGTCTTTTATTAGATATATATAATCTAATATTCGGATATTCTTTATTAACCTAGTTCCCCATCTGATATATAATCAGGTTTACTATTTGTGAAGGCTATGAGAATGAATCTTGACCGCAATATTTTAACTTCATTTATAATGTCACAAGAAAAATATTGACCTTGCTGTCATCCATCTATCTTTTGCAGACAGGGTTATACAATAAGGGATTGGAGTAGTATTTATGTGAACAGCAGATCTCACTGAAATATTATACCGTCATAAGCAAATTCCGTGAACGCTATGTTCGATTATATCACTTGACGGTTTTCCGATGTTTGCGATGGAAAAAACGGACTGTTTTTTTTTTTTTTGCAAAAGTAATAAAGTACCTGCATAGCCAACGTAAAGATGCTTTCCAATTGCACGCAACATTTGCAACAAAACGTTGCGACAGAATATCTCCTTTTGAGACACACTGCAATAAATTCCGTGTCAGTTCTTAAAAAGCTTTTCAATAGAGATGGGCGCATTGTCTTTTTTAATATAATATTTTAATTTTTCTAACGCAATGAATGAAGAAACAGAAGGGGTGCTTATGATGTGGAACTTTTTGGAGTTTCTGGATATAGACAGTCAAGAACGAAGATTTTGGGTTCATCCAATTAATGAAAAAAGAAATGTTTCTATTTTCATATGTGAACTATGAAAATATTCGAAAAAATTCAAGAATTATTCAACATTTGAAAAACTTTTAAACCTGACAGAAGAGGAGATCAGGAAGAAAAATTAACCTGATAAAAGGTTTTAAAAAATTGTAATGGTACTCTATAAATTAACTGGAAGAAAAATTAGCCTGACAAAAGATTTTAAAAAGTGTTGTAAATTATTTAATGGTACTCTATAAATTAACTGGAAGAAAAATTAGCCTGAGAAAAGATTTTAAAAAGTGTTGTAAATTATTTAATGGTACTCTATAAATTAACTGGAAGAAAAATTATCCTGACAAAAGATTTTAGAAAGTGTTGTAAATTATTTAATGGTACTCTATAAATTAACTGAAGAAATTTGGTAATATCACCATGGTATTAAAAATAATAATTTCAAAACGTCTTCAATAATAGAAATGAGAATTGAATACTTTTTGTAATAAATGTTGCAAGGTTCTCGGCAGAGCAGCATCACCCTTTTGTTTCGCAACGCTGCAAGGCAATGTTGCAGTCAGTGGGATTTGATCTCTTTGATTCTGTAGGAACAGCTGAGCATGACAACGTTGCGAAACGTTGTGTAACAAAATGTCGCATGCATTGGGAAAGCAGCTTAAAAGACCCATGCCAAGTTACGAGCATCGGCTAGTTATCACTACATAAATTACCTCATGTCGCAATTAGTTTGTACAATCTAGGTTTCAATCTAGTGTATTACCCAGTTGATTCCGCAATCAGCAATAGCTGGGACAAGACGCAAGATAAATTAGATTTTATATTTTTTTCTGAAGATTTTGGGTATGAATGGGGGAGGGGGTCCATGACCGGTCATTCCTTTTCTTTCAGGCTGATATGATTGAATATTCTCAACATTTTTTTTTTATTTTCTCAATGTATCATATGACTTTCCTTATCCCTAAAAAAGAAATTTTTGTAATGGCCTGAAATTTTCGGAGTAGACTTTTCAATGCTAAAACACAATTTGCGGTCCTTAAATTTAAAACATTTTGTTCACAAGCAGAACAAATCTGTTTGTGAATAAAATGTCTCAAGAAAGGTTGGATTTGTCCTACTTGACATATGGTCTCTCATCCTTCTCTTTTTATTTAGGATTCGGAAAAAAAGCCAAAAAGCGACCTAAAACGTCGACGCTTGATTCGATTTCAAACAAGTTTCGTGGATCATTCTTATCATGAAATTGACATACATACCAAATTTAAAGTTTTTAGATATCACATTCAGAGTCCGACAGACTAACACGCACATCGACAAGCAATGGCTGAAAGTTGAGATCTGGGTTCTGGAGACCTCAAAATGTGTTTTCGCAATGAGAACTCGACATCGAAAATTTCAGCTCATTACAATATTTTCCTTTTTATCAGGATAAGGAAAATGAAAAGTTCTACTCAAAAATATATATTTTCCGTTGACTTTTTAGCGTTATATCTCAGAAAATACGCATATTTTTTTTTGAATGGGATTATTTTTAATGTAATATTTTGGTATGAAACTTTGGAATTGCCACGAAACCCTCCTCTTATCTTTTTTCATGTAATGAGAACACCCAATTGTATCGATAATTTTCGGTGATAACACGAATTCAGTTTTTTTTTTATTTAATTCGGCTTAACGTCTCTTTAACATCTATTGGTCATTCAAGACGGGGTTTTACCCTCCATTTGCAGGAAACTTGCAAACCAGCTACCCACATTGACCTCACCCAGCCTGGGTTGGGTCGGAAAAAAGCCAACATCACGAGGGCGAACCCACGTGGATACCCACATCGTACAACCTCGCTGGACGTTGCTTAACTTCAGTGGTCAAACGAGAACTGGTGTATTTAACGTGAAATAGACCCTGGCTACGAATCCAGTTTAATTTTGGATTCTTCCTTACTTATTACAACTGAGCTAATTTGACATGTTTCTATGTTATTTATTTGGAGGCGAAATCGATTGCGCCACTTTGGTCGCCGTGTGTGGAGGGCCCTTACCTCCATCTCTTTTATTGAATGTTCTTTGATGTTCTAGAACATTGTTTATGTTCATTTAGTGTTGTTGGTACTTCATCATAACTGGAGTGTTTATAAAAGAAGAAAAAAAGATACATTCTTTTCTGTTCAAATTCTTCTCTTATTTCTTATTCAAAGGAATGAAGATAAAGACCTTACGACCAAAGAAAACAAATCTTCAAAAAAAAAAAAAAAAAAAAAAAAAAAAAAAAAAAAANAAAAAAAAAAAAAAAAATTAAGAGAAGAACATAATAGGGACGGGTTTTTATGTTTTTAAGAGTATCATATATTCACGTGTAAAATTTGGTATGGAAATTTACTAGCAGTCCAAAATCCGGAAAAGTGCACTGAAAATACTGAATATTAAGCCATTGCATTGTATCTACATTGTATTGTATTGTATCTAAATCCCAAAAAGTTAGCCCTAGCTTAGGAGATGTATATTGTTGTGATTTATTTTGAAAATATATATTACCTTAAAATATAAAAAATTACCTTAAATATATAATCGCCTTTGCATTTGCTAATACAAAAGAACGCATCAATGTAAAGTAGTTCTTCACATTATTATTATTAATAATTGTGGTGGCCTTTCCTATCGGAATTCCAAGTGCTGCGTCCACTAGTTAGGACTATTGCATTTGGTATGGAAATTTCGCACCAGTTTTTCCACGTCTAATATCTCTCACCCAGCCCTGAATTGCCGAACCCCTAATGAAGTTCAGCAATGATTCTGCAGGGTTAGAGTGTATGTCTATTAGTTCATAACCCGAGAACCCTAGCGTCCTGAAGCATTGTAGCGCCATATATGGGCAGTCAAATATAATATGCGAAGCCGTCTCCTCTTCTTTTCCACACATCCTGCACATCGCTGTTCCCTTGTTGACCCCTATAGTTTTTATGTGTTTCCTTAGAGCACAGTGACCCGTCAGCAGCCCAATCACCAGTCTGATGTCACGTCTCACAATTTTCTTTGCTGTTTACTCTGAGGGACCAGTAATCATCCTCTTAGAGAAAGACCAGTAATCATCCTCCCGTGACCCCGTTCCAGGTCTCCTTGTGTTTTTCAAAGACCCAGTCTTCTCTAGCTGCCTTGGCCTAGCATTTCGCTATGCCAACCGCCGGCTCCGCACCAGTGAATGGTGTCGATGAACCGGCCCAAGTTAGCTCATCAGCTTTTTCATTTCCCTCAATGCCCTCGTGTCCAGGTACCCAATTTATATGGATCCTGTTCCTCCTGGACACCTCATTGAGGAGCTGTTTCTACTCCCAAACCAACTTGGAGTTGGTTTGGTTTACTTCAAGAGTTCCTTATTTTTTCAAATTACTTATCAGGGTATTAATAATTAATATTAACACTGCATAGCTTTTATTTAAAATGTATTTTATTTAAATTGACAGGTATGCTCAGATCCAAGAAGAATTTTTATTGAAAATAAGGATTCCTTTTGGAACATAGCTTTTAGTTAAAATGTATTTTATTTAAATTGACAGGTATGCTCAGATCCAAGAAGAATTTTTATTGAAAATAAGGATTCCTTTTGGAACCACATTTTGTTCACTTACAACTTCAAGCGCTAAAACGTACTCATTTGTGTCTTCTACTTTTACTGCACCTTTTTCCAATTTTATTTGGGTGGGTGTTGCCTTCCTTAATTCTAACATTCTGTTCAGTGTCTCTTCTCTTTTTCATCGTTTCACTCTCAAGTCTTCATCCAACTTTTCTCACCTCTATTTCCAGTAGTCTCTCCACATTTTCCCTTAGCAACTTTCATCTCTTCTCAATTTTCGTTCCACATAACTAAACCACCATATTTTTCTCACCCCCCTATCCACTCAATTTACTTTCCATTAATAATTTTAAGCATAATATTGCAATCTTTATAAAAATATACCATTGAGGCCTAGTGTGGCTCATAAGAGCCTCGTGTGGCTATTTCGTTCGATTTGGATAATTTAAGTAGTCTTTGTAGTAGTTAGCGGCATCTGTTGTTGACTTATCTGCTTAGACAAAATCTTTCAATACACTGACTGTCCATTGTCCATTTCCCTTCTTATATTCTTCTGCTGCTTGTAGATAATATATGTCGGTATTTAGAGAGATATTTAGGGGTCATTTTAACAGCAATCTGTTGGCATTCCTGATAAATAGATAGCGTCTGGTGACATGTAGACAGTACGCTTATTATAATAGAATTCCGTTAGCATATATTACAGTGTGACCAAAAATGCTAACCGGTCACACCCCCTCAATTTTTGAACGGTTTGGAATTTTTGAATTTTGAAAATCTAGGGATAGGAAAAGGGCTCTTGTCAATCGAATGGTTAAAGTGAGATCCAGTTTCAACCACCGGAATTGACATTTGTTAGCAAAAAGTGTCAAATTTTCAAGAAATTTAAATGGATTGGTACTAATAATAATAATACTCTTTATTGATAACAAATAAATGATATACAGATGAAAATAACAGCTTACAGAATAAAATTAAAATCTACATGTTACCAAAGGGCGCGATTATTGCCTGTGGCAATCTCTACCATCGAACCCTAAAAGTACAAATTTAATTTATTTTATAAATAAACTATCTGTTTCGCCCGTGCTTCGCTACGTTTCCTATATTGCTAGTTTTGTTTTTCAAGGACAATGGAAATTGGGGGGGGGGAGTNGGTATTGGTTTGTGCCCAGCCTGAATATTGCAACCTTTGAAATCCACCATTTAAACGTTTTGCCAGGCGCTTTACAGGCATGGCCATTCTGACTATTAGTATTTTCTATATCTTATTTTACCCGTTCCCGGTTTCGAACCTGTAACTCTGGAATGGCTGAACATACTTTTGCAGAAAATGTCCTAAAATAAGGACTAAAGGGTCACCTAAAACTTTCTCGCTTTGAGTTGATATGTTGTCGCGACAAATTTTAAGATATCGGACCGTGACTGTCCTATTTTGGTGAATAAACTATAAATTTGGCCGTAACTCGAAAACGACTTGACATATTTTAGTTCTGATAATTTTCCTGGGGTCGTAGATCATGATTTGGGGGGGGGTCAATTCCCATCAATTTTTCGCTATCTGCTACCGTTTGGGCTGTGGTATTGTACCAGACAACCCCTCATAGGTACACACAAATTTCTGATTTATATATTAAGATAATCAGGGGTGAAACTAGGGGGGTCTAAATTGTAATTTTGTTACACCCTGTATATCGGTGCTTATTTTAAACTTTGATGCAAAAGTTCCTTCATTCTATTCCAAAAAAGGTTTCCCATCTAATCTAACCATTAAAAATGTACATTTTTATTTTCATCATTGTCATAACAGGACAAAGTCAAATCTCATTTTTCTCACAGAAGTTAAAAATAAGTTGTTTAGAAAACGGCAATTTTTGGGGTAGGAAGTGTAAAGTAAGATGATAAAGTTATTTACCTTATGGCCGAATATATTTGATCTTTATTTTGGCTTTTGGCTTCCCGTTAAACGATTTTTTCAGCCAAAATATCTCTAAAATTTCTGCACGAATACAATACTTTATCTTCTATGGAAGAGAAAGTAAAAAGAAACCTTTTAGCGAAAAGAAAAACATTCAACTTCTCTATTCTTTCACAGCGGGCCAGAGGAATGAGGAAATAACACTGGTTTCAGATACAAATTATTTCTTATTTTTCTCATTCCTCTGGCCCTGCTATAAAAGAACCGAGAAGGTTAATATTTTTATTTTTTGCTTTTACTGTTTGTCCTAAATAATCACCTTATTTTAGACTTTCGACCCGGAAATGGCCCCTCTCAAAACGGGCCAATTTTAACTTCCACGGGAAAAATGAGATTTGACTTTGTTCTCCTGCAACACTGATATATATAAGAATGCAGACTTTTGATGGTTTAGGTAGATGAGAAACAAATACAATAAGGGTACTATCACATCATAGCTTAAGACTAACACAAGTATACAGGGAGAAGAAAAAATAAAAAAAATAGTTGCAATCGAATATACGGTGGCTTTTTCGGCTTTTTGGCCGAAATCATGTGTAAAAAGAGAATTTTTTTTAATCATGTGTAAAAAGAGAATATTAAACGCTAGAGACTTGAAATTTGGGATGCATGTCGTATTTGGGGTCTCAGTAGGTTTCGAAACTTTTGCGGGCAATCAAATTTAACTCTGGCGATCTTTACCATTTGTTGGCGGTTTTCATTACATCCTGCAATAAAATATCCACCAAAATTCCTAAATTGAGAACTAAAAACTATTTCGTGATCAGCAGTACAAAAATATTATACTTGGGTCTAAAATAGGGGTAGGTAACACCTAAAGTTGAACGAGAATGTTGAAATTAGCTATAAAATTGTACCATAATATAGAAAGTGATATATCTTTGAGGTAAATATTGATTTTTCCAAATACAAAAGGGGAAGTATGTATCATGTATCAATACCAGGAACAGCGAGAAAACTACAATTCGCTAGAAAGGTGTTCCGAAAAAACAGCCGTGGGGCTGGTTGGCAACAAATCGCCATGAGTTGTTGATACTAAAGAATGTAGCTTCTCCTTGCTTTCTGCATGGGTAATGGAAAAAATGTCGTTTTTGTCAGAAGACACGCTGCAATTAACAAACACCATGACCTCAACACAGTGTCTATTTTATTATTTAGGACAAACAGTAAACAGTGGAAACCCATTTTCACACTTTGGCGGTGTGCCTACTTAATGAGTTACAGTTGTTAAGAACTGTATTATTATATTTTTTTTTTATGTTTTAAACATTACACATTATTTACTAAAATGTTTTGTAATGTAAATAAGAAAATAAGGTTATTCGAGACTGGTTATTTACCGTCCGTTCGCTTTGAAATTACAAACACGATGTTGTGAACCTAAGTAGTCTCTCATCTAGTAAACACCTCGCTAGACATTGTTATTCATCGTGTATTCATCGTGCCTTTGATTCTGGCTGGCTGATTTGATTTACGTCCAAACATTGATTTACGTCCAAATACCAATATTATGTGATGAACATATTGTGCGAATGTGGGCGTATCATAAATGATATCTCTAGTTTGAACACCTTTTTATCAGAGTGCTTCCACTATAACGCATTAATGGCTTGTCAGATTTTAATGAAACTTGGTAAGGGCATTCATTAAGTTCGTAGAAATTAGCTTATTAATTAGTTTTCGCTCCCTAATGGACCGTCCTCCTGTAGTCTCAGACAACCCATTATTTGAGTAAGGTCTGCAATTCACAGCACTACTAGGTAGTCAACAGCCGCAATTTTTCATTGGAAAATGAAATTACAAAAATTAAGTTCTCTGCACTAGACAATTTAATTTAAATCTCTGTCTGAGGAGTTGTACAATTATTATTCTGCTGCTGCATTTCAACGGTAAAAATGTGAACATTTATTTTTTTTTCCAAAGAGAAATCTCGAGTGAAGGAAATCAAATTATTATTAACTTCACTGGAAAAAACTATTATAAATATTTGCGCCGTCGAAACAAAAAAAAAATCTGACAACCATTTAATACGTTATAAATGTAAATTTAAAATTATAGGTACTAATTCTATGTGGTTAGGCCTAACAGCCTTTGATGATTTTTGTGGTTATGACAGAACTTAATAATGCTGGGTCCGCACTAAGCAAACTAGCGAACAATGTTCGGTAACAAAATATCTAGCGGAAAATCCTAATATAACTTGTTCGCCAACAACAACTCTATGCCCTCCCATTTACTTCCTCCTTTTCCTTCTTGATTTTCCTTTCGTAAATCCAACTTACCGCGATCGAGGATTTATGGAGCGATTTCGCCGAATGGGGAATTGTTTACGTCTGTATATAAGTTCATATTTACTCGTATTATTAACTCACAAATTCCCGGTTGTTATATAAATAGCCCTTTGGATATTTAACCACTGGCCCTCACAAGGGGGGGGGGGCAGAATCAAAAAAGTATGTTCCAGTTTTCATACATTCATCAAACCCAGTACCTTTCACATGGCTAGCTGATATATACATCAACATAGCTTCCCCACAATTTTACCTCTGCAGAACAAACTATTTAAAACAATTTAGTTAAATTCATAGGCAGATATTTGTTGGAGGGTCTCAACTTTCCCAACCCCCGGATGTCCGGATCAAACTGGCGATTTTAGAGATAGGTATGACTGTAAAGATACGTTTGCCATGTACATGCATACATACCCTCAAAATTTGGAGGGGTTAGCCCTAACTTCTACAGGACCAGACCGACGGTTTTAGGGATAGGTATGACCGTATCTAAAAAAGACACATTGTTACATACCTACCTTCGAAATACCTGGAAATTACCCCCCCCCCTCACCTATATTTTGACTGGACTAGATATATCCTCCCAGAATAAACTCATATGACTACGGCACTGACATTTAGAGCACATTGCCGCAACCAGGATTTTCATCCGGGGGGGGGGNGGGGGGGGGGGGGGGCGTCCCATATCCACTTTTCATCTTTAGGAGTAAGATGTGCGCTAACCGTCAGGACTATAGCCCAAATTGAATTCCGGGGGGGGGATATCTAAAATATATTAGGGTTACCCAATTTATCTAATTTTCTAGTATCTTTACTTAATACAGTCATACCTATCCCTAAAATCGACAGACTGTTGCGGTCATGATGTTTGTTAATTGCAACGTATCTTCTGACACAGTCCTATTTATGCCTAAAATAGACAAAATGTTGCGGTCATGGTGTTTGTTAATTGCAACGTGCCTTCTGACACAGTCCTATTTATCCCTAAAATAGACAGACTGTTGCGATCATGGTGTTTGTTAATTGCAACGTGTCTTCTAACACAGTCCTAGTTGTCCCTAAAATAGACAGACTGTTGCGGTCATGGTGTTTGTTAATTGCAACGTGTCTTCGGCCACAGTCCTATTTATCCCTAAAATAGAAATAGACGTTTTGTTGCGGTCATGGTGTTTGTTAATTGCAACGTGTTTTCTGACACAGTCCTATTTATCCCTAAAATAGACATTCTCTTGCGGTCTTGGGGGGTTGAAATTTAGTATTTGGGGGGTATGTATATTCCTGTGTGGAAAGTGTCTTTCTTTAATACAATTTAGTGGAATATCTAGATTATCTAGCTATGAAGTTAGATATTTGTTGGAGCGTCTTAACTCCCCTCCCCCCAGCTCATGTTCTGACGGAATAGACCGGCGATTTTAGGGATAAATATAACTGTACCATAAAGACACGTTTGCCATTAACAAACATACCCTCAATATCCCTGAAATTTCTCCCCCCCCCATGTTCAGATTTGCGATTTCAAGGATAGGTATGATAGATATAATTTATTCTACAGAAGTGAAATAGTGTGGAATCTGTTTTGGCGTATATACGTGCACAAGGAAATATTGGGTGCGATCACGGTATGCGCATTGCGCATAAGAACTGGAATATTTTTTTTATTCGGGGTGGGCGGGAGTCCGGACCTCCCCTTTATGCCTTTTATTCTTGTAAATGGATAAGTACATTAAAATAGACCTATTATTAATTTTCATTAAATGTGAAGGAAAAATTCCTGAAAGTACACCTTTTCCTGAAAGAAAAATTCCTGAAAGTACGCCTCCATTTCCAAGAATATGTCCTTAAGGAGTCTCGATTGGTAGTATACATTGTACAGTTTTACCCCAAGAAATATCAGCTTGAATGGACCAGTCTGGGAACCAACAGGGGACTTTGTCCCCATGTGTTGTAGTTGTGAGTGGATATTTTAATTTTGATGCATAAGTCGTTGTTAAAGAGACATTAAGGAAGAAAAAATTAAAACATTCGTCTGCTGAAAATATGTTTAGGTTTTTACAATGTTGATCGAGCGAATTGATTGACAGAGTCAACATAATGTCAAGGAGCCTTACTGATTAGGCTTTCACTCAGTATTATACACGTCTAAAACGTGTGTGTGTGTATATATTTATTGATTAGGATCTCACTCAAGAATAAACACGTCAGAAAGGTGTGTGCATATTTATTGATTAGGATCTCACTCAGGAATAAACACGTCAGAAAGGTGTGTGTATATTTATTGATTAGGATCTCACTCACAGTAATATACACGTCAGAAAGGCGTGTGTATATATATTGATTAGGATCTCACTCAGTAATATACACGTCAGAAAGGTGTGTGTATATTGATTGATTAGGATCTCACTCAGTAATATACACGTCAGAAAGGTGTGTGTATATTGATTGATAAGGCTTATACTCGGTAATATACAGGTCTCAAACGTGTGTGTATATTTAACGAAAAACACATTATATGAAAATGACAGTATCATAAAATTTTGCCTCACACACATATCCATCATTTTCACCCTCATTGTAAATAATTAAATTTGGCAAACTTCCACGGACTAATGAATTTATGAACAAAAGGAAATTAGTCTGACCGGATAATCTTCGAACACGGAAAATGTACCATGCAGAATGTGAATGAAGTGGATTCTCGTTTCAACTCCAGTCTGTCTGTTCATTTTACAATAATTCTCTATCACCGTGCCCCATCCTTACAGAATGTGAATGAAGTGGGTTCTCGTTTTAACTCCAGTTCCACTCTCTGTTCATTTTACAATATTTCTCTATCACCGTGTCCAATTAATATATAATGTGAATGAAGTGGGTTCTCGTTTCAACTCCAGTCTGTCTGTTCATTTTACAATAATTTTCTATCACCGTGCCCCATCCTTACAGAATGTGGATGAAGTGGGTTCTCGTTTTAACTCCAGTTCGTCTCTCTGTTCATTTTACAATATTTCTCTATCACCGTGTCCCATTAATATATAATGTGAATGAAGTGGGTTCTCGTTTTAACTCCAGTCTGACTGTCTGTTCATTTTACAATATTTCTCTATCACCGTGTCCCATCCATGCAGAATGTGAATGAAGTGGGTTCTCGTTTTAACTCCAGTCTGTCTGTCTGTTCATTTTACAATAATTCTCTATCACCGTGTTCCATCCATACAGAATGTGAATGAAGTGGGTTCTCGTTTTAACTCCTGCAACTGACTTGAAAAACTCGTCATGAGTTGTTGATACTGGAGAATCCTTGCGGATAATACAGTAGCTTCTCCTTGCTTTCTGCATGGGCAATGGAAAAGATATCGTTTCTGACCGTTTCTTTAGTCGCCTCTTATGACTGTCAAGGACTTGGCTGCCGTGAAGAATTCTTTTTTTAGGTCACCGTATCCACAGGGGATTCTGTTTATAGTATTAATTTTTAAAATATAAATTTCAATAAAAAATTTTTTTGTTCCGACATTCTCAAGTAGACTTGCAGTCGATACAATAAATTTTTTATTGAAATTATATTTCATAATGACTGCAAACATCCTAATACCTAAAAACCATCTCTAAATTCAATTATTTTTAAATCAAAAATCCCTTTGTCCGTCAAGCCATGTTGTATCTCTTATTCCATATTTCCTTATTTCTCCACTCAACTATATAGTCATTCTCATCTCTGTCACTTCTACTTCTTTGTCACTCCACTCATCATCTCATCAATATCAGCTTCAGATACATTTGTCAATGAGTTTCTTATTTCATTTTTCATCATTTCTTCGCACACCCATGCTTCTATTTTCATCTCTACAATTGTCAAAGTTTGAGAATTCTGAGAATCTAAAAGAACAAAGCAGTATGTTTTATTTAGTTTACGAGTATTTACTTATTTCTTTTCGAGCAAAAAGAATAAAAAGATCTTGGTGTGAACATCAGAAATGGAGAAAGTATTGCGATGGGCTGAAATTTGATTTTTCCATGCCAAACAAGTTTTGGGGGCCCCATAGCCCAAATCACGAGTTTCAGCAGAAGCTCGCAACTAAGGCCCTTCCTTATACAGGGTTCACCAAATTAAACTTCAGACCTCTTTTTCTCCGCCCCTATTTTTTTTTCTTTTCAAAAATGTAAATGAATGATAGTCCTTATTTTATTCTAACTTTTATAATATCTATCTATCTCCTAATATAATAATAAAACTCAATGTAACGATATTATATATATATATATGTGTGTGTGTGTGTGTGTGTGTGTGTGTGTGTATGTATCACTAATTGTTTAGCCAAAACGGTAAGAGATATCGAAAAATTGATGAGAATAGACCCCCCCCGCCCGAATTTAGCTGGTCATGGACCGATATCTTAAATTTGGTCGCGACAACATATCAACTCAATTTGAGAATGTTTGAGGTGGCCTTTTTAACCTTAATTTGGAACATAGTTTGCAAAAAAGGGTCCAACCGTTTTCGAGTTATGCCCGTTTTTCCGATTTCTATTCATAGAATACTATTAGCTTCCGATTTTTGAAAGGGAAATCATAGAATGCTATTAGCACGGGAACGGCCATGCCTCTAAGGCGCCAAACTATAGGTCGTAGCGAAGCACGGGCGAAACAGCTAGTTTTAATTATAATATCACTAATAGACTTCAAACTTTAGAAGAACAACATCTACATTCGATNGTGTCATTTAGCATTCAATCCATAAAATTGTTATATATAGGCACCCAATTATAAGCTCAAGCAATTACCGTTCACTTTTTAGGTGGAAGCCGCCTAAAACTATTAAACTTCAACTAAAGGTGTCTTTTCGCAATCAATGCATACAAGTAATATGCATAGGCACCAAATATCAAGTTCTTGCTCTTATGGTTCCTTTTTTAGGCGGGATTAACTAAAACCGTTAAAAAGCGCAAAAAACCGCCAACAGTAACTTTGTGGTTCGCTCCTGTGGCATAAAATTGACATATCTACTAGTGGATCAAGATGATCAGGTGTTTACGTTAGTGTTGTAGTCATTTATGGAAAAAAATATCTTAATCAAATTTTCAAAAACAAAATATTGGGGACATGGGGACAAACAAATTTTCAAAATTGAAAAGCCATAACATATCAAAATTTTACGTTTTTACAACAAACCGCTAAAAGGATAAAATAATTTTCAAAAAACACATTATTGGGTTCTCGGGGGCCCAGAGCCCCCAAAAAATAAGGCAAATTTCCTTCATGTCCTAAATATGTATACCAAATTTCGTCAAAATCGGAAGAAACTTGTGGCTTGTATCGCGTAACAAACATACACATATACAAGTGCATTTGGGGATGTATACCGGGTTCAAAGTTCACTAACGTTCACAATGAAATTTCAAGTCTCTGGCATTTACCGATCTTGTTCACAGACAGACAGAGCGACAGAATTAGGGAGACACACACGGACCAATGGCTGAAACTCGAGAATTAAAGCTCTGGGATACTCAAAATGTGTTTTGGTACTGAAAACTGGACATCGGTAATTTCAGCCAGGTTACAATACTTTCGTTTTTATAGGATAATAAGGAAAGTAAAAAAAAAACGTTTTCTATTTGCACAGTATTCCATTCAATTGTGTTTTCTTTGAAATAGAAAAGTAAGTATTGAAAGTCTAATGTAAACATCTCACTTCTATTCTCATGAATAATTATACAGGGTGTCTGGATTTGCAACCAATTTGCAGGAAGGAAGTGTTTATATCTGGGTTTTCTATTTGATACTAAAGACATTTTGGAGTCATGTTAAATATATAAGTGAGAAGATGAGAGTTCTGATGATGACATTGAATGGTTTTGTGCGAAAAAAAGTTGAGGAAAGTTCAGGACAGAGTTTTACGATTCACTGGAAACTTGCAAACCAGCTACCCACATTGACCTCACCCAGTATGGGTTGAGCCGGAAAAATAGCCGGCATCATGAGGGCGCGAACCCACGTGGACACCCACATGGAACAACCTCGCTGGACGTTGCTTAACTTCTGTAATCGAGCGGGAACTAGTATTAAAGGTGCCATAGACGCTGGCTACATTCAATGTTTCACTCTCCGAAATCATCATTCCCAATATCTGGAAAGTTGCTCGAACATACAATTGCTCAAACTAGGTTGAGATCTTAACGACGCCAAATCTTATCGTCCTATATCACTTTTATCACCGGTAGTAAAAATATTGGAATTAATTATACATATTACCATGCATTACTGACAATATAACATTAGCAAGCCAGCAACACGGATTCCACCAAAAGTTGAGTACTACAACAACATTTCATACAAAGTGAGCAGAACAGGTTATGGTGGCCTTAGATCTGAGTAAAACTTTTTGCACAATATCTACCCAACAACTTTTGTTTGGTCTACATGAGTCTGAAATACCATGGGTCATAAAAAGATGGTTATATATCTATATGATTGGCCGTCAATCATATGTGAAATTCCGAAACAATAAATCAAGCGGCCGTAGGATGAAATAGGGGGCGTTTTATCACCGACACTTTTCAATGCATATATGAGTAAAATTCAATCTCCACCGGAAGAAATAACATTAGTATCATATGCAGATGATTTATTGTTTAGAGGAATATAATAACTAAAACTTTTTTTCAGCACCTACTAATATCAAATTCAAATCTCTTTACAGGTCCTGTTCGTTTTTTTTTTTTTTTTTTTTTTTTNTATCCATTTTAACTCATTATTATAACATTTATCATTGGTTTTGGAGGTAGGGTGAATGTTGCCTGGATGAGTATTTCCGGAGTACAATAATAACTTTTTTTTCCTTTCTTTCTTTTTTTCAGGAACCTGGTCCCTTACGAATATCCCTTAATGTAATGTGAAACACAATAAATAATAATAATTGTACCATCCTAGCAACAGGCCAGAACATAAATACAGTCTGTAGTAAAATAAATGATTACCTAGAAACAATACTTACTTGTCTGAACAACGGAAACCTCCAACTCTCTTCCGGCAAATAATCGGAAACCATCTTCACAACTTGTACCAAGGAGGTAAATCTAAATATTGCCATCAACGGACAAAACATCCCAACAATTAAAAATCCAAAGATTCTGGGTATCAACATTTCACAGGCACGCTTCACAAATAAATTCCAAACTAAGATCCAGAAACAACATGTTACAGACGCTCGCGAGAAACTCATGGGGAAATAAAAATGAAACACATATAAAGACATCAGTAGACCAATTCTCAACTATGTGGCACCAATATGGTCACCCCGGCTGTCCCAGAGCCATTGGAACAGTCTTCAAGCATGTCAAAACCCATCACTCAGAATAGCAACTGGATGCCACTTGATGGCCTACGAAGACCACCTACAGTCTGAAACCAAAATACTTCCTGTAAGAACTCATAATATAATGTTGTGTCAGCAATATCTTGCGTCCTGTCATCAACCAGAACAACCACGCAACTCTGTCATAAATTATCCTTCTTCTCCTCGCAATATCAGAAGAACTGTGCATTGTGAGGGAGAACCTGTATCAAACATATTACCAGAAC
The DNA here is from genome assembly GCA_012654025.1 of Pachypsylla venusta. Lineage (NCBI taxonomy): Eukaryota > Metazoa > Arthropoda > Insecta > Hemiptera > Aphalaridae > Pachypsylla > Pachypsylla venusta. Next base: position 10,373,280 of record CM022881.1, read on the forward strand.
CGAACATCGACAAAACAGCTCTGAAAGAAGTAAATAAAATCATACATATCTACTAATATTGTCAAAACTGCTAAAAAAAAATTTTTGAACCAAATAAAGTGTTAAAATCCACCCTCCAGATATACCAGAGGAAGAACGTTCTACCAGAACCATTCTCGCTCAGCTACGGTCCGGATGGTCAAAATATCTGAATGTGTATATGAACAGAATCGACCCTACAATATTGAAACAATTTGTGCAGAGAAACTCAACACGACACTCCTCACTTGTTCATGTGTCCAGAAAATCCAACAACACTGACCCCAATAGACTTGTGGAAACATCCGTTAGCTGTTGTCAAGTTCCTGAAACTGTCGATCACGAAAAAGTGAAGTGATATAAATGGAGACGTCGCTGCTGCTGCTACTACAACGGCATATTGGGGATCAACTCATGCGTATTTGTTCGGCACATTTTAATACATTCGGTACATTTATTACATACAATTTAGTGGTATGTGCTTAGAGAGAGCGAAAAGTCTCTTTTTGAGCTCCCGAAACAATGGTTAGAAAAAACACCCTGTATAAATACAAAAACAAACTTTTTTATAAAAACAAATACGACTTTTAATTAAATAAATAATAAGCAAAGTTTCTATTTTGTTTTTTAGTGTTGTTCGAAGTTTTATATACATTGTTGAATGTTTTCCATTCCCGTACTGAAGAGATGCCTACTAACAATGACACACTCGTACAACACGGAAAAAATAACAATTTTTTGGGAAATAATTATTATGGATGAGAGAATTGGGATCTAAAACAAAAATATTAATAACGAAAAATTTAAATTGCACTTCAATAGAAATTTATCCTTCCGTTTTGTTTTACTTCATCCCATTATAGTGATTACTAATCTCTCTTTTTTTTTTTTTTTTTTTTTTNTAACATCTATTGGTCATTCGAGACGGGGGTTTTACCCTCCAATCGTTGGAAACTTGCGAACCAGCTACCCACGTTGACCTCACCCACCCTGGGTTGAGCCGGAAAAATAGACAGCATCACGAGGCCGCGAACCCACGTGAACACCCACATGGTACAACCTAGCTGGACGTTACTTAACGTCAGTGATCTAACGGAACTGGTGTATTCAACGTGGATTAAACGCTGGCATACTAATCTCTGAACACACAATAGTTTTAAATAAAAATGGCTGTTTGTCCGTGTTTCACTACAGCTCCGGAATCAATAACAATTTCGAGATTAAACTTCTCAATTTTTTATTTTTTCCATCACAGTAGGGTGGAAACCGCTCCTATTTTATTGTTCGCTTAGAAACAAAAAGAAAGAAAGAAAAAAAAAACACTTTATAATAGTATTGTAGAATAAAAAAAAACCTAACAATTTCTGCAGTTCGTCTGTTAGGTTTGTACGTCTATCATTTTCTTCCTTTTTTTTCTATTTGTCATAGGTTATCAAACGTGTATTTAATACATATGTAATCTATGTGTGGTATGCTTAGATGGCGATTATAGGTTAATGTCTCGGTTATATAAGTATTACTGTAAAAGTCACATTTATTTTCATTATTTCTCTCATCTTCCCGATACGAAGTTCGGATACGCTGAGATAGTAAAAGATCTTATGAATAGGAAAGTATTGTAATGGGCTGAAATGTCTATTTCGATTCGAGATTTCACTGCCAAACCACGTTTTGAGGTCTCCATATCTCAAATCTCGAGTTTCAGCCATTGTTCCTTGAGTATGTGTGTCTGTCGGTTTGATAACAAGATATCTCAAGAACGATAGGACTTGAAATTTGGATTATATGTCAGATTTATGCCATGGACGACACATGAAGCTTTTGACTGAAATACGGTAATATAATACAGTAACATTCTTCATCCAAGTTCCTCTCTCTTGCATGTCTGACATGATGTTCAGTTGATTCATTCCATATTGTCCGTTCTTTAGCAATATTGCCACTTAATGCGATAAGTATACGCCAATTCCCTTTTGGTTGGTCCTTGAAGCTTGGTGTTAATAGATGGAGAAAGAGAAAATAAAGTATATGCGAAGATAGCGAGAAAGAGAAAATAAAGCATATGCGAAGATAGCATGGTTTTTAATGAGATATTAAAATAAGATCTCATCATCATCGCTAACATCCCCATCTGGAGCAAGGGCCTCTCCTGCGAAGTTCCAACAATCTCCGTCCTGTGCTTCGTGTGTCCATAATGAACTTCAATAAAACACGCCATCTCATTGCTTGTCTTCCTACATTCCTTCTGCTATCTCTTGGATCAACTTGAAGTCTTTGGCAAACTTGAAGTTAACAATCTTCTCTGAGGTTCTTCTAAGGATGTCTCTAGGAGAAGACGAAATATGTCAAATCAATTTGTACATTTTATAATGTAACAACCTTTAATATCTTCATCTTCTGTACGTGTACAATGTGTAACTAATTTGTAAAATTTGCAAACCAAAAACATTTAGTCAAGTGAAAACATAGTCAGTTTTATTATTAAATTTATTTATTGTTAAACTTGTAGTTGTTTGATTTCGTTTTTATTCAAAGCCAAAGATTCTGTTCCAGAAGTGAACAAGCTTCCAAAATTCTGCCACAGGCTTACAATCTATATCCCTGTAGTACTCAGATATTGCCATTAATAAATAAAAAATAAAAACAAAAAATGTGAAATCTTCCATTGTTTACGAAGAAGTAGGTTACTTCTTGTTGTGGGTTAAAGGGGGGTGGGGAGTAGCAGGGGCTGAAATTATCCTATCTGCTGAGCACATTCCTGTCTTGAACTTTTCCTCTCTTTCACTGCAAATTTAACTTATTTTGAACAATAAAAAGTAGGGTGTGTATTTACAATATTATTGTGGTACCCTGTATAGGTAGCATTTCCTATCTGGTCGTCAACAATTAATTATTTCTAATTTTCAAATATAAGAACATTGTATATAACCAAATAATTCAAGGTAACAAAGATTGGCGGGAGAATATAAATCTAAAAATTCTGCGGAACACATGTGTTCACGACACACCCAACGTGTACACCACGTGGTATCAAAATAAAAAAAAAAACTTACATGATTCTATGATGAATTTGAACAAGTTTTGATGAATTTGAGGTAAATCCTTTAAACAAAAATTTCAACTTTCAACAAATATGATTCACGCAACATAAACTACAATATCAATTATATTATTTATTTGATTAAAGATGCGTTTTAAATTATATTATTTATTTTATTAAAGATGCTTTTTAAATAAACATTATAAACACGTTAGAAAATTGTTTAAATTTTAACTGTAGATATATAATTTTGTATATAAAAAAATATTTTTTTATCTTAGGATTCAAAAGTTTCTTTTTAAAAAAAAATAATTAAAAAAAAAATAAGCTGTAACGAAATGAAGTTTTAAATACCTACATAACAAGTAAAAATTAAAATTAATTCAGATTAATAATATTTTAATATTAGATGTTGCTTTGAAAATCACATAACGTAGCAGGGAGTGGTAATTTTATATTATAATTACTTAATTGAGAGAAAAATAATTAATACAACTTTTTTTAGAAAGAATAAATAATTGAGAAGAGATTATTATTATTAATTATTTTAAAAAACTTGTTAATTTTCAATCATTTTATTTAGAAAATATCGTGCGGATAATCTTATGTGAGTTTTGAACAGTATTAAAAATAAAAACAAAAAACCGACTTAAGTTCTCAGAATCTAAACCCTTACTGATATGGAAAGCTATTCTTTTCAAAAAAATTCTGAACAAAAAAAAAGAATGCTTTCCTTCTTTTTGACGTTTTGTAAAATGTACACTTTCACACAGAAAAAATTCGTTAGTTTTGAAATAATATTACCATACAGTGTGTTCAATTATTTTGATCATTTAAGCATGAAGTGAGAAATCAAAAATTGTGAAAAATAAAATATTTATTTGTAAATAGTATAGACCAGAGGTACTCACTCAATCTTTCGTCACTAGTACAAATCTAAGGTACTCAAAACATTTCGACAGTAATACACACCAGGGGTACTCAATTATTCGTCAATAGTACAAATCTGAGGCGCTCAACCTTCCGTCAATAATACACACCAGAGGTAGTCAATCTTTCGTCAATAATACAGACCTGAAGTACTCCACCTATCGTCAATAATAAACACCAGAGGTACTCAACCTTTCGTCAATAATACACACCGGAGGTACTAAATCTTTCGTCAATAGTACAGACCTGGGGAATTCAAACTTTTGACAATAGAACAAACCTGAGGTACCTTTACTTTAGCTCAGCGCCACTTCTTGATGTATTTTTTCTCTATTTTTTTGACTTTAGTTAAACCCTAGAAAAATACACTTTTATGTACGAAATGCGAGCAGAGTCCAATATTTGAAGACAAAAATAAAAATAAATTAAATTCGCCAATTCTTCGTTTTAAGTGGGTCCTAATGAATTAACCAGCTGATGACAGCTTTTCAAGAGATCTTTTGCCTAATTAAATAACTTTCACATACCAAGCGATCACACAGCAGCTACAGAAACGCCTCCTCCACCACTACCATCTCTGCATTCACCAGAACAGGCTCCGGCTCTGGTCAAGTAACCCGTCGCTTCTCAGAACTAGAAGCCTGCCTTCATAGATAATTCCATACTGTATGTCAACTTATCGCTCATTGTTAGTATTAGATAATTCGTCCTTGGTAAAGAAAAAAGTAATATACACATTACACACACCAAATTCCAAGTCTCTAGAATTTACCGGTCATGAGATCTTGTTAAGAGACAGACAGACAAACATAACGGACCAGTGGCTGAAACTCAACGTCTGGATACCTCAAAAAGCGTTTTGGCATTCAAAAGTCGACATCGAAAATTTTAGCCCATTAAAATACTTTCCTTTTTACAGGATAAAGAAAGCAAAATGAGAGAAATACTTGAAGCTTTTGAATTACTAACCTATAGAATGTACAAAAGCTTTCGACCCTTTTGAAATATGGGGAAAGGTCAATCAATTTTCTAAATATACGGAGTGTATAAAGTAAAAGGAAAATTTAGGACTTATCCAAAGTAAAGGAAACATTTGACATGGGTATTAGGCAATTGCATTGTACACTAAGTACTCGTCGCATCGCCTTTAACTTATCAAAGTATCAATAATTCATAGTAATATTTCTTAACTTAAAGTGGAAACAGTGATTGTATGTAAACCTTTGAATATACTCGTATATTGACAGGAAGAAATGTAAGGTCTTAGCTCCGTATAAAAATCGTTGATACTTTTTGTAAAATTTGGGTCTTAACACCTCTTTGGAATGGCGAACATTATTTTTTTTTCCCGGATGGACCCATTTTTTTTTATTTTTTTTTTCGTTTATTACTTACTTCAGTATTATTTTTTTCAAATGTAATTGATAGTTTATACCTAATTATGGTGTTTAGCGTGTTTTCATTTGTTAAAATGTTTATATCGACACTTAAATATCGATTTAAATTTTCAAAAATTTGAAATTTACCGCCATCAGGCTCCCATTTTCGTTTACATTTTTAATTGAAAATTTGAGTGCTGAAATCGTGAAAAGATCTCTGGACACTTCTCCGTGCGTCGCTCATTTATTTTGACCTTTGAGATGAAATATTTTTATTGTTTCATTTCGACGCTTGCAATCAAGAAGAACGTTTGGTTTAGCTGGCCAAATAATAATTATTATTAACGCTAGGTTGATGTTTTCCCCTAAAAGTCTGTAGGATCATGTACAATACATTCAAATTCTCGGCGTATCTAAGTGGGTAGTTTGATAGGTCTGTAAACTCAATTTTATGTTTGTCTTACTGTTCAGTGTAATCTTCATTAAGATTGTTCCAGCGATGTTCCCATGTCGCGTGAGGTAGTTTGACTACCTCGATTTGTTAGGGCTCTAAACTTATTTATTTACAGCATCAATCGCTCCAAATGTGTTTTTTGAGGTTTTCATGGATTGTCATGGATTTTGTTGTATACAGAAATTATTCCAATGAATGTATTCAAATATGAGAGAATTCAATGGCAAGTTTCGAAGAATAAGTCATTTCCGAAAATTTCACTTCACCTCTGAGAGTAAATTTTTTACAATTTTTTTTCTTTTGTATTTTTATAGTTCTTTCACATTACTTATCAAGGTATCAATAATTAAGATTTACATACATCTCTTAACATTTGATTCCAATGGAAATAGCTTTAAATTGATATTTAAAAGATATAAGGAGTATTTTTTTAAATGAGGGTTCCCTAGGGTCACATTTGATTAATTTTTTTTTTTTTAATTTAAAATTTCAAAAAAAAGTTCTCAAAGTCCTGGTTCGTTAGGTATATAAAATAATAAGTGGCAAATTTGAGCACAGTCTAATTCTATGAATAAATAAATAGTAATAGTAAGGAATTTTAATATTTTCTAAGTTTCATCAAAAATGGACCCCAGTTGGTGAGTTAATGTGGAACGAAGAAAAATCATGTTAAAAATAGACCTTACTCAAATATTGGGCCGTCATGAGACTCTGGGTGAGCCAATAGAGCCCCAATTGGAATAACTATATACATACTGATTTTCACCAAAATCAGGGAAAGCGTTTGAGATTAAAAGTAGATCTTCATTTTTTTGGTCGACAAAACATTTTTTAAGTCAAAACTATGTTCTAAAACCAAAAATATGTTTAAAATCAAATCAAAAATATATTTAAATAAGCTGCCTCTCGTGTTATTTAAAATAAATTAACTTGATATTAATTTAAGGAAAGCTGTTTTTGTTTGATTTAATCTTCTTATAGACTGAACGTTCACTATAAATTACAGAGTGTATGTAAAGGAGTTTTTATTCAGAAACATGAAATAGTTTGGACTTGGAAAATTATGTCAGTCTAGAATTATTTACGTAATAATGAAATCATTAACATTAGGGTGAATTGTAAAACACGATTTTGAATTTCAATAAGGGTAGTGCTTTAAATTGGGCAAGACGTATATACAAGAAAAATTCTACGACGAAAAATAAAATGTCCACCTTCCTTTACATCCCACCCACTGTTGTAATTCTTCCGGAAAATTGATTTTTTATTTCTTCGAATAAGTATTATAATTGACAATAAACCGAATCGAACTGTGATTTCTAAGAGATTTTCTCACAGATATTGATTTATTTCAATACAAAAACTCTACCAACGTGACACATGGGTTTATTATTTTTCGGGCAAAAAAAATTTTTTGGGGGTTCCCCCCTCAAAAAAATTGAGAGGGGGTTCTCGGGACGATTCCTAAATTTGACATACCTACCAAATTTGAAATCTCTGGCTCTTACCATTCTATTTTTAGACACGTTTAATGAAAACCGCTTTAAAGCGGTAAAAACCGCCAGCGGTATATTTGATTGAATCCAAAAGTTTCAGAGCTACCTGTGACCCCAAATATGACATACATACAAAATTTCAAATCTCTAGCTCCTACCATTCTCCTTTTAGACAGCAATACTGATAACCGCTATAAAGCGGCAAAAATCGCCAAGGGTGTATTCGATTGCACCCAAAAGTTTCGGGGCACAATTAGAGCCCAGATGGGACCTATATATTAAATTTCATCCAAATCGGTCAACGCTAAGTGACAAAAGTGCCCATCACGGCGTACGGCGGACAAACGGATTTTTTTTATTCGATTTTTGGATTCTACACACTTTATTTTGTGACGATTTTAAAGGTTCATTATTGAAAATAATAAAACCAAAAACTATCGCACATCATCTATAAGAATAAGAAAGACATCTCAGAACAAAATAAAATGAAGAATTTGGTCCCATTCCCTGGGGTATAATTGGGAGCCAAACTTTTTGTCACTCTGAGTCACATGTATAGATAGGGTTTCATACTCAAATTTTATAGGAAAAGTTTTGTCCCAAAATTATACCCCAAATATGACATGCCTACCAGATTTCAAATCTTTTGCACTTACCTATATACCATTCCCTTTTAATTAAGACAGAATTAATGAAAACGGCTATTTACCAAATCGGTTAAATCTGAGTGGCGGATTTTTGTTAAATTCGATATTTGGATTCTACATTACTTTTTTTTGGATTGCGTCTTAATTAAAAGGGAATGGAAATTTCAATCAAATTTCAACCGGGTATTTTTTTGTTGTTGACGATTCGAACTGTTCTTTATTAAAAATTCAATTTTTTTTTTCCTGCAGAAAATAAATCAATCGTTTGAATATATTTTGAATTCCTTTATACTGTAACAACATTATTCCGGAGATAAACATTATTATATTTTTATTCAATTTATAACAACTGAAAATGATATAATACAAGAAAATGTATCATTATGAAAATATTGTGGAACCAAAGGAAAAAAATCTTTTGGGAACAGTGCCAAAAATTGAAAAACAACAGTGGAAATTGCAGACTTAGTTGGTGCCTAACGATGGAGGAACTTAATGTCTTAATACCAGGAGAATGGATTCAAGAACCAACTATTATAAAAACAGTGGAGATATCAGACTGAGTTAGTGACTAACACAGGAGGATGATGGATTACCCACATACAGGAGCAGACCTATCAAAAGTGACCTCCAGAAAGCATTGGATTCTTCTTAAAGAATAGAGTGAGGTCTAGTTTCAAGTCCACACTTTTTTTCTTTAATTTGTATTACAGGGTGGCAAAGAAAAAATTAACTACAATTTAAAAGGTTATAAAACTCGTCATGCCCAACAATAAATACTCTCACAATTAACCTTTTGCTTGTGTTTCAAGATGGTGGGCATTTTGTGTTTTACCCTAAACTCGATACTTCTCTTTATAAACTCACGTGTAACTTTTTTTACTAGTAATAAAGAAGAATGGTTTAAATCTTCTAAACAAGAATACAATTTTGCAGTAAATAATATATAGCACGCTGGTTTTGTTTTTCTTTGCGTTTTTGATTTCCGTAATTTTTTTGAGAAAATATATTTTGTCCCACTTTTTCGAGGGTAATAATGGCCAGAGGAAAGTTAAAGTTAGCGTAAAAGCTTGACTGTGCTCAAAAATCGTCAATGGTCATATTATTCCATATGAGTAATACAATGGTTCCCATTACAATTTTCATAAATAATCAGTACAAAAAATGGGAAAAATATTTTTTCCGAAAAAATTTCGGACTTGTGCTGGAAAAAGTAGGATAAAAAAAATCACAAAAAATCATGGGAATAATATTTACTGCAAATTTTAGCATTCTTTTTTAGACGATTTAAACCATATTTCTTTACTACTAGCCAAAAAAGTTACATGTAATTATGTAAAGAATGGGTTTTAGGAAAAACACAAAAGAAACCTAGTATAAATAGCAACAAAGCCCTCTTACCCTTCTCTTACTAGGCGGGATTTGCAAAAACCAAAAACTGGCCAATAGCGACAAAAAACCGCCAACGTAGATTGGACTTCAACAAAAAGTATCGTTCATGCAATACTTACAGAAAATTTATATGAATACTATGCACAAAATTTTAATCTCTGGCTCTGACCGTTTTCATTCTCTTCAGGATTCGTGAAAACCACTAAAAAACAACCACCACTAATAGATTCGACTTCAACCAGATAGCTTTGCTTTCACAACATACATAACATATCTCTAATATTACTTAACCACACGGCTCAATAGCTGAAAATCGAAATTTGGACTCTGGGGGGCTCTTAAAAACGTTTCCTGGCAATGAAAATTTACATCGAAAATTTTAACCCGTAACAATACTGTCCCTTTTAATATAGGATAAGGAAAGTAAAATACCTATACATATATATAATTGAATTACCGCATAATTGCTTTTATTTCGCCATCATATTATTAAACAGCTTGATATTGTAATCCTTTCATTTATATCGTGTTATAAATGCCATTCAAAATAGCAATTTTCTAAAGGATTTGAAAAATCAAGTCTGGAGTCGGAAAAATAATCGGATTAAACAGTCATAATAAAACGAATTACAAGTAGTATTTCATTCGAACAGTAAAACAATTCAATTGTAAACACACTGTATGTTTCATATTACTTATCCTTTTGACGCCTGCGCAATAATACTATTGATTTCCCCCAAACTTTTTGTATACATATGAGGCAAAGTGAGATTTTTTTAATTATTTATTATTAATTAAATTAATGTTTGAATATTAAACAAAGGTCATCATTTCTATACATAGTAATATATTTCTAAAATATTTTTGTATCGATTTATACACCAGTTGCCGTTCGATCACTGAAGTTAAGCAACGTCCAGCGAGGTTGTACCATGTGGGTGTTCACGTGGGTTCGCGGCCTCGTGATGCTGGCTATTTTTCCGGCCAAACTCAGGCTAGGTGAGGTCAATGTGGGTAGCTGGTTTGCAATTTTCCAGCGAATGGAGGGTAAAACCCCGTCTCGAATGACCAAGAGATGTTAAAGAGACGTTAAGCCAAATTAAAAATTTAGAAAATCAATATTTTACGCAAGGATGTTATTTTTGTACTAAGATCTTTGTTTAAAAAAAAAAAAAAAAATGTTTAGTCATGAGCGCTTTCGACGGTTAAGACCATTTTCTACTGAACTACTCAATACAAAATTATTTTAAAAATTTAGGGCCATATTATAAAACTCCACTTGAGTGCGAGTTGGAGTGGTCACTACCATTTGAGAGTCTATGTCTAATTTGTATTTTAAAAAATGTTCTGACAAAAAAAATTGTACAACCTCGCTGGACGTTACTTAACTTCAGTGATCTAACGGGAACAGGTGTATTCAACGTGCCATAGATGCTGGGTTAATATGTCTTTGGAAAAACATTTTCGATGTCGAGTTTGATGTTCACACCAGATTTGAATTAAATTTTTGATTCTTTTTCTACCACACTAATGTAGCCTTTACTTCTGGCTAAATGCATTTCATTTCTACTGAAATACATTCATCACTCAATATCTTTTGACTCAAAAATTAAATTACCTACTTTTTTAGATTTGATGGGGATATATTCATTTCTATCTTTTGATTGAAAAATTAAATTATGAATCTCTTCTTTTAGAGACATAAAGTAAAGTGGATATCTAATTTTTATTAACAATTGCCTTTTGCATAGAAATATAGATTTCATTTTCTGTTCTTACACAAACTGCCGATGATATGTTGGGAAAAAATTGGTTCCACAAGGAACCCTCCTTAATTACATTAAGAATCCGAAAGCATATGAATTTAAATACAAACCCTTTTCAAATAAAAGTTAAGAAATGTTAAAATTAATTATTGATAACCTGGTAAGTAATGTCAAGTGTATATTCTAAATAGTACAGCTCCTTTATAACTGAACTTATGGAGCAAATTAAAAGGTGATTCAACATAGAATACAATGCAATTAATTATTATGTTTAATTTTTATTTTCTTTAATAATTCTTACAAGGGGAAGACCTGTTGTAGTGGGAAAGTTCATTTTATTTTACAGGCCACTTTTTTACTAAAATAGCTTAAAATGATTATCGCTTGAGGAAAATTAAAAAATATTTAAAATCTTTCCTCAAACAAAAAAACCTATAGTCATCAAAGACATACCTTGATTATAATTATTATTATTAAAATGATTATCTAAATTGTTTATACATTTTAAGGATTTAAAATTTTTTTTTTATCAAATCTATTCAGTGAATTTTTCCTCTATATTAAAAGAAAAAAAAAAAAAAAATTAATTTATAATTTTTTAGTTTAAAAATTTTCAAAGGATAAAACATATTTGTAAAATTACGGATTTTTGAATTTCTTTCCGTATATTTCCTTTCATTTCAAGTTTGTTCAAGTTTTTTTGAAAATTTGAGGAAACAAGGCCTTCACTGAATATAATTAACGGTATGATGGTGATGGTATTCAATTTTCATATTCTTCTTAGTTCCTCCCTCAGGTCTACATAAACAAGGCCTTCACTGAATATAATTTTCGGTATGATGGTGATGTTGTTCAATTTTCATATTCTTCTTAGTTCCTCCCGCAGGTCTACATAAACAAGGCCTTCACTGAATATAATTTNCTGTGCTGCTTTAATGTAGGCTTCAGTTTCACATCCACTAATTATATATGAGAGATATGTTCGGGTTGCTTGTTGCATAATCTACATGTGTCGTCATTTGTGATCTTTAGGGTGTGTTTGTCATAGTATTTGGTTCTTAAGGATTGATCCTGTGCTGCTTTAATGTAGGCTTCAGTTTCACATCCACTAATTATATATGAGAGATATGTTCGGGTTGCTTGTTGCATAATCTACATGTGTCGTCATTTGTGATCTTTAGGGTGTGTTTGTCATAGTATTTGGTTCTTAAGGATTGATCCTGTGCTGCTTTAATGTAGGCTTCAGTTTCACATCCACTAATTATATATGAGAGATATGTTCGGGTTGCTTGTTGCATAATCTACATGTGTCGTCATTTGTGATCTTTAGGGTGTGTTTGTCATAGTATTTGGTTCTTAAGGATTGATCCTGTGCTGCTTTAATGTAGGCTTCAGTTTCACATCCACTAATTATATATGAGAGATATGTTCGGGTTGCTTGTTGCATAATCTACATGTGTCGTCATTTGTGATCTTTAGGGTGTGTTTGTCATAGTATTTGGTTCTTAAGGATTGATCCTGTGCTGCTTTAATGTAGGCTTCAGTTTCACATCCACTAATTATATATGAGAGATATGTTCGGGTTGCTTGTTGCATAATCTACATGTGTCGTCATTTGTGATCTTTAGGGTGTGTTTGTCATAGTATTTGGTTCTTAAGGATTGATCCTGTGCTGCTTTAATGTAGGCTTCAGTTTCACATCCACTAATTATATATGAGAGATATGTTCGGGTTGCTTGTTGCATAATCTACATGTGTCGTCATTTGTGATCTTTAGGGTGTGTTTGTCATAGTATTTGGTTCTTAAGGATTGATCCTGTGCTGCTTTAATGTAGGCTTCAGTTTCACATCCACTAATTATATATGAGAGATATGTTCGGGTTGCTTGTTGCATAATCTACATGTGTCGTCATTTGTGATCTTTAGGGTGTGTTTGTCATAGTATTTGGTTCTTAAGGATTGATCCTGTGCTGCTTTAATGTAGGCTTCAGTTTCACATCCACTAATTATATATGAGAGATATGTTCGGGTTGCTTGTTGCATAATCTACATGTGTCGTCATTTGTGATCTTTAGGGTGTGTTTGTCATAGTATTTGGTTCTTAAGGATTGATCCTGTGCTGCTTTAATGTAGGCTTCAGTTTCACATCCACTAATTATATATGAGAGATATGTTCGGGTTGCTTGTTGCATAATCTACATGTGTCGTCATTTGTGATCTTTAGGGTGTGTTTGTCATAGTATTTGGTTCTTAAGGATTGATCCTGTGCTGCTTTAATGTAGGCTTCAGTTTCACATCCACTAATTATATATGAGAGATATGTTCGGGTTGCTTGTTGCATAATCTACATGTGTCGTCATTTGTGATCTTTAGGGTGTGTTTGTCATAGTATTTGGTTCTTAAGGATTGATCCTGTGCTGCTTTAATGTAGGCTTCAGTTTCACATCCACTAATTATATATGAGAGATATGTTCGGGTTGCTTGTTGCATAATCTACATGTGTCGTCATTTGTGATCTTTAGGGTGTGCTTGTCATAGTATTTGGTTCTTAAGGATTGATCCTGGCCTGCTTTAATGTAGGCTTCAGTTTCGTTTTTTAACATTCCCAATTTGAGCCAATCAAAGGATTTTTTGGTCGTTGGTTGTATTTGTTTTCAGGTTTTTTTTTTTTAGTTGGCCGCGTAACCGTTTTATTTTTCCATTCTTCTTCGGCTTTTTGTGTAATAGTTTTCATAATATAGTCTTTGTATATCTTTTCTTTGTTTCCTGATGTTATTATACATACATCTCTACGACTTCCCATTCCAGAGATAAACAATTTTGAAAATTCAAAATTTTAATAGACGCCATTTTGTTTTGGTAATCTTTTTCTTCTTAAACAAAGGTGAATTTAAAGGTCTAATAGAAATTGGGTCATTTATTTTTTTAAGTTGACCTCACTGTGGCCGGCCGTCCCTGAGTCCGTAACTAAAATGTAAAATATTTTTTTAAAAAAATATCGTGACATAGGACCATAGACCAAAATTTCAGCTTTCTAGGTCTAATCAATCAAAAGTTAGAGTGCTGTTTCTGAACTGTTCGAACACACTGTATACATAAAAAAATAACTTAGAACTCTAATATTATAATCAAAAGAAGAGAGATCTACGTTTGACTAAAAAAAAATCATTATTACATCTGATGAAGATTTTCATAGAATTTGTTTATTGTTTTTTAAGTATGCTGATTAGACTTTTTAGATTTAGATTAGAATAGGAAAAGATCTACAGTAGTTGCATCCAAAGCTGAGTGAATTCATATATCTATCAGTTTAGATAGAGCAAATATGTAGTTAAGTTAAAAAAAATATTAAAATACAAATGTGAATAGTAAAAATTTCACAACTAGAAATGAAAATATTTACTTCAATAAGTAAAATGGCAGCACTTATACCGCGTGAGTCATTTTAAATTTAAGTGGAACAGACAAATATTTCGCATCCAGAAAACATCAGATCAAAATTACATGATATAAGGGGACATGTCACGATAACTTCGATGTAACCTTTAGGGTTGTTTCGAGGTTTATATTCATATATTCAGTTATAGAATAAAAACTGTGTATGTATTTTTCATTTAGTTTTCCGTTAAGCCCACTAATTCCACTATTGCTTACAATGCTTTCACAAGGCGAATGTTTTTTTTTAACTAGAACTCAATATGGTACACATCGAAACTCTTAAACAAAACATAACGATAATAACTAACTAATATACAAATCAGAAATTTTGTGTAAAAATAATGAGAACTGAAAAATGTCAAACCGTTTTCTGGTTGCGGCCAAATTTCCAATTTATGGACAAAATTCGGAAAGTCACGTCCTGATATTTAAAATTAGGTAGCGAGAATATATCAACTCCAAGCAAGAAAGTATAAGGCGGCTTTGAAGTACTTAATTTAGGACATAATTTACAAAATTATGGCCAGCCATTCCCGAGTACCGAGTTCTAATCTGGGATCGGGTAAAATAATATTCAGAAAATACTACCAACCAACCAGTACGGCAATGCCTTTGAGGTAATATGCAGGATAGACATGAATCCATGCTCTCCTCTACTACACCCGCCATCGTTTCTGGGCTGGTAAACATACGAGTATAAAGAAACTCATATTCTAGTTTGTAATTTTAAAAGTGTTTATTTCCAGTTTAATTTCATATATCACACATTTCTAGGTAAAAAATTATCAAAAAATAAGTTAATAATCTGTGGTATGTAGAAATTATTAGAAAATTTCAATATTCAATGACAAACATATATTTTAAAAAAAATTGACCCTGAAGGTCAACCCTAAATAATTTTTATTCTTACCCCATACTCTCCCTTGCTATCATGAAATTTTGCTTTTATTTATTTTATTTTATCTTGAAATTTTGCTTTTCCAACAGGATCGAAAATCATATTTTACGGTTCCAAAATAATTCACCCTGTAATACTACGTGATGACAAAGATGAGATGTGTGGCGTCAACCGCAAAACATTACAAGATAGAGAAGATAATAAAGAGAAAATGAAGAATTTGCTGTGGAACAGGGATTATTAAAATTAAGAAGAGCAAGAAAAAGATAAATCGATCAAATGATAATCTATTTTTTTTTATGCTTATAAAACGCACACCCCACATTCTATCAGCTGGTATTCTGACTTTTTTTTTGCTTAACGTCTATTTAACATCTAATGGTCATCCAAGACGGGGGTTTTACCCNTTGCTTTTCCAACAGGATCGAAAATCATATTTTACGGTTCCAAAATAATTCACCCTGTAATACTACGTGATGACAAAGATGAGATGTGTGGCGTCAACCGCAAAACATGACAAGATAGAGAAGATAATAAAGAGAAAATGAAGAATTTGCTGTGGAACAGGGATTATTAAAATTAAGAAGAGCAAGAAAAAGATAAATCGATCAAATGATAATCTATTTTTTTTATGCTTATAAAACGCACACCCCACATTCTATCAGCTGGTATTCTGACTTTTTTTTTGCTTAACCTCTATTTATCATCTAATGGTCATTCAAGAGTGGGGTTTTACCCTCCATTCGCTGGGAACTTGCAAACAAGCTACCGACATTGATCTCACCTAGTCTGGGGGCTATGTTAGGCCGCAAAAATAGCCAGCATCACGAGGCCAAGAACCCATGTGGACACCCATATGGAACAACCTCGCTGGACGTTGCTTAACTACAGTGATCCAACATGCCATAGACGTTGTATTCAACATGCCATAGATGTTGGTACTGACTGTCTTACCACAATAATTAGGACTTATCTAATTTAAAAATTAATATCATAGTTAACATTTTTGAGAAGTTACTTGAGGGTGATATACTCACCCAAGCTGATCGTGTAAAATAATACAGATACAAGGCAAAACACCAACAAGTTCACATTCACATTTAGGTACTTACTCATTCATCATCACATTCACATGAATACAAACAAAATTCACATGCTGATAATAATCACTGATCACTGAGTGATAGGTAAGATTTAAAGCAAAAGACTTTCACAACGCAGCCATTCACAATTCACAGTCAGATAGTATAACAAATTCGGAAGTTTAAATTCAAAATAAGCTAGTTTCCTACTAGCATATCAAATTGCAATGGGTAACTATTACTACAGAAAGACAACAAACGCTAAATAATCATTGGCCTAGGAAAAACTAATTCCATAGTTATTTTCTTGATGGAGACAAGTTTCTTAATGGAGGCATGGCCGTAAAACGTGATGTAGGGTACCTACTTTGACGTTTATACTACAACACCCTCCCCCCAACAAAAGAAGTTAGGAAACATCTTTACGGCCATGCCTCGCCTAAAAACTAAAACGGTATTGGTCATTCTACAGAACGCCTAAGTCAAAGTATGAAATATTATTTTTTTCATACATTGACCACTCTTTGTAGGCATTCTGTAGAATGAGAATTAGGCATTATATAGAATGACGGATTTCATACATTGGTGGTAACATATATATGATGAGTGTATAATTTTACAGTAAATAACTTAGAGAGTGTATAATTTTACAGTAAATAACTTTATTTAGAGCAGCAGTCTCATACATCGGAAATGAGATTACTTTTGGTCTTCACTACTTGATGAATGCAGCCCAAACTAGACAATTTAAAATCTACAAAATTGCTAAAAATCATTTTCACCAAAGCAGCGAATAATTTTTATTTTGCTATACTTTTCTATGGGAAGTTTACTTGTCAAACAAAATGTATACTTTAGTTTTAAAGAGAGCAAGAAATGGTAAGCATCAACAGTGGCGTACAGATGAACGAGTCCAAAAATTGATTGAATTGCAAATTATGGTGAACATCATCAGTGGCGTACTCATGAACGAGTTAATAAAATTCATTGCAAATTATGGTGAACATCATCAGTGGCGTACTCATGGACGAGTTAATAAAATTCATTGCAAATTATGGTGAACATCATCAGTGGCGTACTCATGGACGAGTCCATAAAAATAATTGCAAATTATGGTGAACATCATCAGTGGCGTACTCATGACCGAGTTAATAAAATTCATTGCAAATTATGATGAACTTCATCAGTGGCGTACTCATGAACGAGTCCATAAAATTAATTGCAAATTATGGCGAACATCATCAGTGGCGTACACATGGACGAGTCCATAAAATGAGGTGCAAGTGATGGTGAACATCATCAGTGGCGTACTCAAGAACAAGTCCATAAAATTCATTGCAAATTATGATGAACTTCATCAGTGGCGTACTCATGAACGAGTACATAAAATTAATTGCAAATTATGGTGAACATCATCAGTGGCGTACACATGGGCGAGTCCGTAATATGAGGTGCAAGTGATGGTTAACATCATCAGTGGCGTACTCATGAACAAGTCCATAAAATTAATTGCAAATTATGGTGAACATCATCAGTGGCGTACACATGGACGAGTCCATAAAATGAGGTGCAAGTGATGGTTATTTGAATATCTTGAGAAATAAACACTTTTTGTGAAAGAAGGCATTTCCGGGTGTCGTACCTAGATCTCACCATAAACATTCGATTGACCATGTTCAAAAGTTAAGGGGGGTTAACCGACCATTTTTGGACAACCTGTATTTTAGGTTCAACAATATCATCATTAACAGAAATGGCCTTATATTTGATGTTTTTTGGAAGTTCTCAATTATCCGACCAGGCAAAGGTCTAGTGTGATTATCTCTTTTGTTCCACTTGGCATGGACATATTATATATTTAATCGTAGAATAAGGTGATTAGTTCATAAAGTTTTCTAATTTTAAGGTCTATTAGGTCTACGGGGGCATTTCGCAGAACTGCTAGAACAAAGAAAATTTAAAGGTTTATTATACTTTAATTATGTAAAGTATAATAACACAGATTACTGGAACTCCCAATACTCAGGCGCCCGATCGCCGATGTTAAGAATATGGTTGTATGGAGTAGATAATATTTCCAAGGGTGATAAAATAATCACTTATACCACTAGTATTATTCGAAGAACACCATGGGTCGGGAATATCTGGAAATTTTTTCAGGGCCGTCCGTTCAAAATTCCATTATATGTCTTCTTAAAAAGATCCATTTCGATTTTTTCCGTCCCCGCCAAGAATTGAACCCGGGTCCCCCAAGTGCAAATCCAGTGTGATACCCACTGGACCAGGAGGACCGAGAAAAATAAGAAATGTATGTAATTAAGATTCTAACCGTTTGTTTATTCTGCCACTGGATTTGAGCATCAATCAAAAGATATAATTGAACGAGTTTTCTATCCCCTCCAGATACTTGCATTTCTTGAGCAAAATCTCTGCATCAAAAGTTTATTGTTTGAACTTTAAGTTAAGGTTGAACTTTTTTTAAACTTGGCTTCATAATGTAGCCTAAGAGAAAAATTATACTCTTGACGTAGTAATACTTGACTAGTTCTGACAACAGATGTTGGGCAATCAAACGTCATCATCAGATGCACTGTTAAAAACTATCTCGATAAAGTATATATACAGGGTAAGTGATTTTAAAGTACATAGTCAAATATCTCGAAGACCGTTAGAGATTTAGGAAGAAAACGTCCAAAACAAATATGTTTGACTATAGTATTGAACATCAATTTCACTTACAGTTTTCGAGAACTTTTTTGCCTTGAAGAGCTCTGAATAAGAGATATCTAAATTCCAACATACCTATGAAGTATTATCCGTACGCCCATTTTGAAATATTTGGGCATAAATGAGGTAATTTTGGTGAAAATCAAGAGTTTATACACAAATATTTGTGTATAAACTCATGCTGTAATGCTGCACATGTTACATAACTCTTACTAAGAGCATGTCAATAACAAAATTATCTCGAAAACTGTCGAAAAGACAAATCGGAAAAAAAATTATGGAGAAAATAATTCTATTTAATACAAAGTTTAATACTATAATCAAAAATGTAGGGTTCCATTTAAAAAAATAAAATTGACTTTAAAATAACCTTGAAAGCAACCTTGACGGAAAATTTCAAGGTCACTATTATATTTTCAAAAAATAGGGGGGGGGTTCCTCCCGCAGGTNGGAGGGGGGGGGGAGTTGTATCAAACATTTTCTTCCTATTTCTAACGGCTTGCGAGATATTTGACTATGCTCCTTAAAATGACTCACCCTGTATATTTTGCCTACAAAGAACTGTTTTCCTCGGGAATGAAAAAAAATTGTTGCCAACCCGAGATGAAAAATGTAGTACCAATTCATACTCCACAAACATAAACACGGTTTCCGTTTATAAATATCATGATATACATGTAGATGTACCTAAGACAGATATTTTTATAGATCAACAGAATTGTTCAAACTTTTCCTTTCAGATTTTCGAAAGAAAAACACCTTCTTTTCGAGAGTAAATCACGGAATAATTTTAATAGCCCAGACAAAATAGATTTTCGCCAGCAATAAATTTGAAAAGCGGGAGTTATGTGTACAAATATCTTCAGTTTATCGAACCTGTAAATATTGTGACCGCTCGTTTCTAATTTTTATTCATAACTTAATGAAGGACGATAACTAACCGAGCCAGGCTTACAGGCCGTCGATGATATGAAAATATTTACTAAATTACATTCTTAAAGACACGAATCTAGTCTTCCATTCGGAATTGTGGGTTCTAGGGAGGGTTACAGAGGGGATTAGTAGAAACTTTTCCCTGCTGCCATATCGACCAAAATATCGCCTAATCAAACTTAATTAATGCTAATTAAGTTTGATTAGATTTTTTTCTTCATAAAATGCATAGTTCACAAAAATTAATTCTAATTAATTTGGATTAGATTATTTTCTTCATAAAATGCATCTTTCACAAAAATTAATTCTAATTAAGTTTGATTAGATTATTTTCTTCATAAAATGCGTCGTTCGCAAAAATTCATTCTAATTAAGTTTGATTAGATTATTTTCTTCATAAAATAAATACATCGTTCACAAAAATTCATTCTAATTAAGTTTGATTAGATTATTTTCTTCATAAAATAAATACATCATTCACAAAAATTAATTCTAATTATGTTTGATTAGATTATTTTCTTCATAAAATGCATCGTTCACAAAATTTAATTCTAATTAAGTTTTTTTTTTGACACTTAAGGCGCTTTAACTTCGAGGTCGTTCGCGCCGAATCCCTGGTTCACAGGAGTCTAAAGAAGTCTATATACCTGTTTAAGGTAGACCACAAAAGAGTCCAACACCAAAGGGTCATCTAACAAGGACGGATGGGGGAGGAGAGAGGTCATAGAACCTGAAAGAGATGGACAGTGCAGGATATGCTGGACGGACAGCATAGCCCCACATTGGCATATTGGAGGCGAGGTTTATGATCTAATTTGTGTGGGCTATAAGACTTGTAGAGTAAACAAAAGCACGCTCTGTATATATCTTTTATAAGATACCTGACATAACACAACTTTCTAAGAGAAAGAATTTTCTTTGCGAAAATAAAATGAGGATTTAGTAAGGATGTACAATACCAGGAATTACTTGACATTTAGCCTGGCTTACTGTCGGGAGATTGCTCGTTCTAGGACATTTTATAAGCTTCTGTATTTCCAATGTGTTTTAGAATAAATTAACAAGTTTCCATTTCACAATAAAATACTTTTAATATTATTACTCCTTCAAGTAGTGCTTTAAATAGTTTTACGAGTACAATTCAATGGTTCCCTCGAAATATAAAACCAGGGAAAATCCAAAATCATGGTCTACGACTCCAGAAAAATCATCAGAACTAAAATATGCCAAGCTGTTTTCGAGTTACTGCCAAATTTCTAATTTATTCACGAAATACGTTCGATATCCTAAATTTTGTCGCGACAATATATTATCAATCCAAAGCGAGAAAGCTTTAGGTGGCCGTTTAGTCCTTTTTTTAGGACATTTTCTGCAAAGGTATATATGGCCAGCCAAATCAAGAGTTTGAAACCGGGAACGGGCAAAATAAAGTTTAGAAAATACTCAAAAGTCAGAATGGCCATGGCGAAAACGGTTATATCTTGTTTTTTTAGTATATTATTTACTGAACGTTTTCGGCCACCTGGCCATCTTCAGATCTTCTGTAACAAAATTGAAAACGAAGAAAGGATGGTAACTACTACCATTGTTATAATAATATGTCTATAGGTACAACATCATTTGCCAAATTGGCACATCCTACCACTTTTAAACTCATTCATTTCATTGATCAATTCAATATTATTCTTCCTACCTTTACTAATTTCTAATTCTTCTAGTACTTTTCTTTTATTATATTTGTTTTCGTTTCTTAGGATCTTAAAATTGTCTGTTGGTGAGTTGCAAGTATGTTTGGATAGGTATTGTTGCTACATCTATGAGAGCAGACTACACCTATGAGAGAAGGAAGTCATACAGTTAAAATAATTCTATAGACGTCAAAATCGGACAAGGCGTTCAAGAGCTACAAAAAGATAAACAAATAAATATTGTGAACTACGCCTAACTCTTTTCGGGCTCCTCTAGGATACTCTAGGCGGGGAGCTTCATTGACTATGTTTGTTTTTTTGTCACACAAATTCTCTGTGTTATTTCTTCATCTGGGTTCCGTTAACTCGTTGCCTGCAATATACCACACTCATATTCTTTTTCAAATAGGCTCTCTCTTTTATAATTAATTTATCTTCTCGTAGAGTATACCTACGGCAACATAAAGTACAGCTCGTTCCTACTGGTATGAACGTCTGGTATTTAGGTCAAGTTCTTGGAGTAGGTAATTATATTAAGAATATGCTGTTACAGCTCGTTCCTACTGGTATGAACGTCTGGTATTTAGGTCAAGTTCTTGTAGTAATTATATTAAGAATATGCTGTTACAGTTCGTTCCTACTGGTATGAACGTCTGGTATTTAGGTCAAGTTCTTGTAGTAATTATATTAAGAATATGCTGTTACAGCTCGTTCCTACTGGTATGAACGTCTGGTATTTAGGTCAAGTTCTTGGAGTAATAATATTAAGAAAATGCTGTTACAGCTCGTTCCTACTGGTATTAACGTCTGGTATTTAGGTCAAGTTCTTGGAGTAATTATATTAAGAATATGCTGTTACAGCTCGTTCCTACTGGTATGAACGTCTGGTATTTAGTCAAGTTCTTGGAGTAATAATATTAAGAAAATGCTGTTACAGCTCGTTCCTACTGGTATGAACGTCTGGTATTTAGGTCAAGTTCTTGTAGTAATTATATTAAGAATATGCTGTTACAGCTCGTTCCTACTGGTATGAACGTCTGGTATTTAGGTCAAGTTCTTGGAGAAATTATATTAAGAATATGCTGTTACAGCTCGTTCCTACTGGTATGAACGTCTGGTATTTAGGTCAAGTTCTTGGAGTAATTATATTAAGAATATGCTGTTACAGCTCGTTCCTACTGGTATGAACTGTATTTAGGTGAAGTGCTATTTTCCGTTTGGCACATAGGTACATGATATAAGTAAGATCAATGAATGGATAATAATTGAACTGGTCCTAATTTTGGTGCCAGTTCTATTAGACCAGCATACATAACAGTACGCTCTCATAACATACTCCCTGTTATAAGTATGATGAATGAATGAATAATAATTGAACTGGTCCTAATTTCGGTACCAGCTCTATTAGGTCAGCATACATAACAGTACGCTCTCATAACATCCTCCCTGTTATAAGTATGATGAATGAATGAATAATAATTGAACTGGTCCTAATTTTGGTACCAGTTCTATTAGGCCAGCATACATAACAGTACACTCTCATAACAGCCTTCCTGTTATAATTATGATGAATGAATAATAATTGAACTGGTCCTAATTTCGGTACCGGCTCTATTAGCCGATCATACATAACAGTACGCTCTCATAACATCCTTCCTGTTATAAGTATGATGAATGAATGAATAATAATTGAACTGGTCCTAATTTTGGTACCAGCTCTATTAGGCCAGCATACATAACAGTACGCTCTCATAACATCCTTTCTGTTTTAAGTATGATGAATGAATGATTAATAATTGAAGTGGTCCTAATTTTGGTACCAGTTCTATTAGGACAGCATACATAACAGTACGCTCTCATAACATCCTTTCTTTTATAAGTATGATGAATGAATGAATAATAATTGAACTGGTCCTAATTTTGGTATCAGTTCTATTGGGCCAGCATACATAACAGTATGCTATCATAACATCCTTTCTGTTATAAGTATGATGAATGAATGAATAATAATTGAACTGGTCCTAATTTTGATACCAGTTCTATTAGGCCGGCATACATAACAGTACGCTCTCATAACATCCTTTCTGTTATAAGTATGATGAATGAATGAATAATAATTGAACTGGTTCTAATTTTGTTACCAGCTATTAGATGTATGTTCTCCTAACAATATAAATATCAATTGAAATGTTCCAATTAAAAACGTTTTTTTGTCGACAGAAAATTCCACGCTAAAATTCGACAGTCTCTAATCACTGGACACGTGACAAGGAAAAAAATTGCACGATTACAATACTTTATCTTCTATAGGAAAAGAAAGTAAAAAGTTGATCCGTTTTGTTAAACTAACAGGCTATGTCAAAAAGGCTTTCTCGCTTTGAGTTGATAAATTAATATGTTTCACATGTCATGCTATCTGGCCTTAACTTAGTGAATTTGACATGATTTTCCTTATCACTTTTCCTTATCACACGATTTTCCTTATCGTTACTTATAAAAGGAAGGATGTTATGGGAGCTTACTGGTATAATTATATGCTGGCCTAATAAAACTGGTACCAAAACTCGAGTTCCAGTATTTGAGACTGCTAGAAAAAGACAACGGTACATTCAACTTTAATTAAAAGTTCCATGACGCGTCCAATACATACAACTGACATATTATAGAAATACCGTATTTAATACAGATATTTATCAGCATGATAAATGTCTGTAGCAAATACGATATACAGAATATTTAGCATTATTTGATGTACGGTAATAATGACGTGAACATCACACGACTTTCCATATCTATAAACAAGAACAAATTATTGAAATGGGCTGAAATTTGCGATGTCGAGATTTCAATGTCAAAACACGATTTGTAATCCTTAGAAACCAAACCTCGAGTTTAAGTGATTGGTCTGCATTTATCTGTAACAATACTATTGTCTCATGGATGATTGGATTTACATATATAGCATTTTAAGTCTCTTAGCACCGTTCCTGCCTTTATCGTTCCGGGTTCGTGAAAATTGCTAAAATGAGATATGACGGCCAAAGGTACATTCAATGTTATTTAAGTTTTGCGACAAGACTAAATAATACAATTGACATTATGCTAACAAAATTCAAAGTCTCTAACTCTGACCGTTCTCTTTTTAGGATTCATTGAACCCGTTAAAAATTGGCAAAAAACCGACAACGGTTTTTTTGCCAATATTCTGAAGAACCGTAATTGGATATTCTGAAGAACCGTAATTTCTTGAGACTTTTATTCACTAACGAACAGACAGACACAAACGCGGAATTCAACTCGGGATATGGCTCGGGAATATAATTTGGCATTGAAAAATCGACATGGGAAATTTCAACCTATTTTATAGGATAAAAGGACAAGTCTGCAATATTGAATCTCAAGCAACAAATTCGACTTCCGTTTTGAAGTCGTTCCATTAACATATATAATCATCTTAAATCAATAAATAAAATAATCACTTACCAAAAAATGTGTTCGGCAGAATAAAATGAACATTTTGAGTTTCATGTTACACAGATGAATGTTGAAAAGTTAAAAATGTTTATATTAAAGAACGCGAAAAACGACAAAAACATAATTGTAAATAAGACGTTTACTTAGACGGTAAAAATTAAAAATATACAAATAACAAAGTCCAGTGTCCGGGTTTTGATAAAAGATCGTGTGGACTCGGTGACCAGAGTTGGGTAGATCATCGGGATGGGTGGAGTTGATGTTATTATTATTCGGCATCGCGAATTATTATTAAGAATATCGATAAAAGTAATATATATATTAAAAATACAATAAAAAATTAAATAGTAAGTTTCTAGTTATACGGACTAATGACGTGACATTTTATGTTTAGACAGATGAAAGTGGAAAAGTTAAAAATATTTAGTTTAAAGAAGATCGCGAAATTTGATTAAATCATAATTATACATAAGACGTTTATTTACATAGTAAAAAATGAAAATATAAATATAACAAAGTCCAGTGTTCCGGTTATCATCAACGACAATGTGAAGTCGGTGACCAGAGTTGGCTGGATTATCGTGATGGTTGGAGCTGTTATAATTATTATACGACATGGCGAATTATTATTAAGAATATTGATAAAAGTAATATAATATTGTGAATAATATCTGAAAAACGAAAGAAAAGTAAAAATAAGTTCCTAGTCGCGGTCTAATGACAGGACGTAGTGGGTGTACATAGCATCAGGGACGGATTAACGTTCCGCGGGGCCCGTAGCACTTTCACAGAGCGGGGCCCCCTCCACCCCCTCCCATGCCGTCTAAGTAGTCTACTTTTTGGAGCCAGTACAAAAATTGCTCATCTTTTGGCCTTTTGGTCTAGACTACAGCTGGTAGAGAAAAGTGAAATTAAATTTTGTGTATACCAACATCGATAAAATATGGTTACCGCTCATGATAAAAAAAAACAATTTGCTTATGTTGCAATACTCGTTTTTTAAGTTCCTAGGTAGTAGGTACGTTATTAAGTTCCTAGGAAGTAGGTACCTACTTGTACTTTCCTAAATTAGATTTTACTAGATACTTTGAAGTGTTGGGGGTCCCGTCAAAAATTCAAAATGATATGTAAATAATTCGGTGGCCCGGAAAAGTTTTCAAAACTTTAAGAGCTTATACAGGGTAGCCTTGAAACTTAGTGACTATATTGGACCATTTCCAACAAAAAAATAGTCCCTTAAAAAATGCCCGATCTTACGTGGTTTTCAAGATAGCCGCCATTTTCTCATTTTCTGACTTAATTTTTATTGAATACACAAAATGGTAAATAATAAATTCTGTTAAATCATGCTGCAAATAAATTCTTACTTGTTTTTAAGAGCTATATTGGTCAAATTTTATGTGGTCGTCGTTTCCTCATGAAACTTTGAACTCGATTATTTCAAAAAGTTCCCCCATACAAAATCTGGAACTCATCAGGAAAATATGACCGATTTGTTAAAATATTATTTGACACAAAATGAACAAAATCGAACAAGTGAAACCAGAGTTAAGGCCTAAAGATTATCAGAAAACGTGTCTAAATTTAGGAGCAAAAATATGAAAAAAGTGCCTTTCAAAAAATTGTGATTGTCAGCATTTTGACCCATATGCCTCTGAAAATCAGGTAAGAATTTATTTGTAGCATGGTGAAAAAAAGTTATTCGATATTTCGATAAAGTCGGAAAACAACAAAATGGCGGATATCTTGAGTGATCGGGCGTGACCGATCATTTTCTATGGGAATATTTTTGTTAGGCCTAGGCTAACACTGTCACTAAGTTTTAGGACAATATGGACATCACAGTCCATTTATGCTATCTAGCTCATTTATGTTATTAGCCATTCTAACCAAACTCCTCAATAAGTTGTTCTGCATTAAACTAAACAAGCCTTTTTTTTAAAAAAAAAAAAAATGTTGGCTTAACGTCTCATTATTATCTATTGGTCATTCAAGACGGGGGTTTTACCTCCATTCGCTGCAAACTTGCAAACCAGCTACCCACATTGACCTCACCCAGCCTGGATTGGGCCGGAAAAAAGAGCCAACGATACGTGATGTTCCCAAGCGGTCACCCATCCAAGTACTGACAACGCCCGACGATGCTTAACTTCAGTGATCTGAATGGAACTGGTGTATTCAACGTGGTATGATCGTTAACTAAAACAAGCCTTAAATTGTGCGTCAAATAAAGTGCTCAAACAATCAGAATTTGCTCAGAATGGACAGTCCTAACAATATATGATTTTAAGCTATACTGCCTGTCCCAAAAGTCCGAGACCACCTGAATATCTTCCGAACGGCTTTATGTGGAGTTTTGAAATTTTGCATGGTATTATATCCCAAATTAAACCACTTGATGGTGTGACCAATTATTCAGAGGCGGATCCCATGTGGCCCCCAGGGGGTTCAACTTTTGTTTTTTAAATACCCCAATCTTGTGATACATTTTCAGAAAGGCCATAAAATTAGTAGTACTTCGCAAAAAAAAAAAAAATTACACGCGTAGTGTGTTTGGTATCAACATGGCGGCCATTTGAAATTTCCACAAGACATGACTTCCAAGAGGGTCTAAAACTAGGCGAATTATTTGCAATGGGATATTGAATAATTGTCGAGGAACCTGTTTTTTTAGACATAATTTTTTTCGGGGGGGGGGGGGCGAAATCTATGTGACCCCGAGGAGCCATACACATCCCCTATAAAAGATAGTTAAGACTCTTCTATCAATAATATCCTGATGGGGTGCGTTCAGTAACAAGTGCGAAGTACTTCTAATTTTATAGTCTTTCTGAAATTATATCAGAAGATGGGGGTTCGTATCTAAAAAAGAAAAGTTGGACCCCCTGGCGGCCACATGGGACCCGCCCCTTAATTATTTGGTCACACCATCAGGTGGTTTAATTTGGGATATAATACGATGCAAAATTTCAAAACTCCACATAAAGCCGTTCTTATATTCAAGTGGTCTCGGAGTTTTGGGACAGGCAGTATAAAGATTAGTCACAATAGTATAGAACTGTTTCTATTGTGTTTTCCAAAGTACTTTAGGCTTTAATGTCGATGCTGTTTGTAGAGTACCCATTTCGCTGTATATTCCTATTTAGATGCCGGCTAAAGCACTGGTTAAATTTGCAATCAAATTTTAAGCTGATAAAAGCTGATGTGGGCAGTACCAATGTTAAAGTCTAAAGTAGCTACAGAAAAATCTCGACACTAATCTTTTCATTTATGAAAGAAAATAGGTAGTATAGGTATACATCTATCTACCCTCTTATATTCTAGCCTCAACTCAACTGTCTACGAGTATTCTAACCCAACTCCTGAACTGAATTTAATAGAAGACGTTATTCCACGTAAAATGTAATGCTTGTCTAATTTTATAGAGTTAAAAAATTTTATATAAAATTTCATCGTTCGAATCACATTACTACAAAAAATCATTAGAGCACATTGATTTTTTTATTTATTCTGCCGACACCACTCATGTTCACCTATTTCATTTCCACTGTGCTCATAAAATGCATCGTTTTTGATTACGTTTAAAGTCGTTTGAATAATCCAGAAAAATATTTTTTCAGAAAGATTATCGGTTTTATGCTTGAAAAAAATAAAAGTACAACAGAATATTAAAGAAAATCGTCAGAATGTGTTTTCTCTGCATATTTCATTTTACTTATTACCGGCCCAAACCATTTTTCCTTACTATAAGCCAAAAAAAGTTGTCTACCAACGTGATTTTGTTCGGAGAACTAGTGAGCAGGGCTGTAGACAGAAAATCCGGACCGGGGGGAAAAATTTACTGGCCCCTCTATTATTCTTTCATCTAAAATCACCGTATTGTCGGTAATAAAAGTAAAAGTAGGCAATTCACTTAGTTGTTGTGAAAAGGCGTGTACTCTTCTTATATTGGCAACAAATAATTCAATTATCAGATATTAATGTTTACGAAATATACCAATATTTATGATTGTCGTACAAGCTGAAAGCTTGCACTATATTGTAAAATCAGTGTCCTGCAATAGCCCTTGTCCCATTTTAGCCCACACTATCGCTAAACTTCTGATTTTGTGTATTTGAAAATTTTTCAACTTTTAAGTTGATTTATTTATTATTCAGAAAAAAACATCAAAAATTTAATTATGATAATTTATCACCGGGCCTCTTACGAAATCCCGGGCCTGGGAGATCCCCCCCCATNCGACCCCCCCCTCCTCGGGTAAGCTTGGTAGTTAGTTTTGAGAAAAGTACAAAAAGGACCACCTTTTTGTACTTTTCTCAAAAGGTGGTCGTATTTATAATTGGACATAATGTGTAAAGTTCTAGGGTCATGGACTACCATATACGTTATGTGGGGACGAACACGAGCAAGGGACCATAATCAATCGAATGGTTGTGCTGAGATCCGGATTAACTTTTTTTTGACAAAAAAAAGAAATTCTCGAGAATTTTAAATGGAATCGTACAATTTTTTTTTATTTAAATAAAAGTACGACTATAAATAATACATGTCCGTAACAATTTTCATCAAAGTCGGACAAGGAGTATGAGAATAACTCTCGACTCTCGAACCCTTGTCTGACTCGTGTAGAAACAGACATTTGAAATAACTTGCTACTATCCAGCGTCTATATACACCAGTTCCCGATAGATCACTGAAGTTAAACAACGTCCAGCGAGGTTGTACCATGTTGGTGTCCACTTGGGTTCGCGCCCTCGTGATGCTGGCTATTTTTCCAGCCCAACCCAGGCTGGGTGAGGTCAATGTGGGTAGCTAGTTTGCAATTTTTCAGCGAATGGAGGGTACAACCCCCTTCTTGAATAACCAATAGATGTTAAATAGACGTTAAGCCAAATTAAAAAACTTTAATTTCAATATATTCAAAATTAAACTAGCACCGAAAACTGTAATCCCACATAACTCCATGACTCTAATTCAGATAGAATGTGTGTGTATATAGAGTTCTTTGTGCTAATGCCCAAAGATCTTAGTGATGTACTCCAACATGACTAAGAACTTAATGTACTAGAGGAAGGACTCCATATGCGGAATATCATCTCAGCGCACGGTAGTGCGCCAGGCCAATTTCCGGAAAGCAACAGTGTATCTTTACACGAAGCAAATGACCGGGTTTTGTACACTGTCCGATATCCGGTTACACAAAAGATAGGTCGTTGAAAATACTACCGGATAAAAGTTAATGTTAACCCGGGCGGGAGATCGATAATTTCAAATTTGGAACTTTTGGATACTGACTGCCTGACTGATTCACTCATCATCAAAAGTTTTAGGCACTTTCCGTATACCTAGAGCACTGAAATTTGGGTGAAGTTAGCAATTGACATACAATTTAAGGGAAAATCCGAAAGTTTGAACTTTTTAATTCAAAGTGCTCCAAAGCGGAGACGCTTTAGGGAAGACAATACAACGTATTGTACTGTACTTTTAACTGGTAAAACACTGAAATCTTGCATAAAAGTAGATATAATATATACATGCAATTAAACTGGGAAATATTTATCTTCTTTCCCTCGTGGTGATCCAAAACGGTTCCGATTTAGGAAATAAAATGTACGAAAGCTAGTTTTATCTCCTAGGACACTGAAATTATGGATGAAGGTATTAGATACTTAAATTAAATTAAACGCACAAATATCGAAATTCAAACTTTTTATCTTTCAGTGTTATATAATTCCAGGAAGAATTTTTATTTGCTTGGTAGTGCATATTATTTTATTAATAATTTGGTGTTAGATCTCCGTTTGACATTTGGGATTTGGGTTCGCTTAACACAAAAATGTCATTGTTTACCATATGTAGAGTAATTGAAAAAAAGAAGAAAAGAAAAAAAGCTAAACAGTTACAGATACATTATCATTGAAAAAAGGCCAAGTTCCAACCACTCTTCTAAAATTCCGCCCATGAACGTAGTGATATCTATTATCTAGGCCAAGTTTATTCTTGCTGCTGTTCATCTTCACTTCTTGCACTTTCTACATCAATTATCTTAAAGCAATGCCTACTTACCACTTGGCCCGTTTGTAAAAAGTTAGATAATATTTTGCAATTCTCCTAAAAGAAACTGTCAGAAGAAAGAACAATAAAATTTTAAGTGTAAGATGAACAGCATCAAGAATAACTTAACAGATAATAACTGACATCACTGCGTTCATAGGCGGAATTTTGTCGGAATAGTGGTTGGAACTTGCCCTTTTTTCAATTATAATTTTTTGGTGAGATTTTGTTTTTTGCAACTATTTCGAAAACCATACGGAAGTAAAGCTTTGTCTTAAACACTTATCTAATATTTGGAGAGTTTTGGGGAAAGTGAAGCACTAGATTTTGATTTTTTGGGTTCCTAATTCGAATCACAGCAGGTGGCTGATTCGGTATATGAAAATAACTCACAAAATTTAGTTTAACAAGAAAAACGTTCATTAATTAAAAATGACATTTATTAATAAACTTAATATGAACAGCAAAAGTCGCTCAGGTGCAGCCCATTCTCATGGGCGGTTCAGCCCTTTCTCATGGGTGTTACAGCCCTTTCTCAAGGGCGATACAGTACTCGTGGGCCCATTGACCGCACACCTCACACTACAAAATATTATTCCGAATATGGAGTCCAAAACTATTCCAAATTAGGTCACTTCAGAATTCTGAAGAAATGGATTGTACAGAAAAAAACCATCNATAATTTCAAATTTGGAACTTTTGGATACTGACTGCCTGACTGATTCACTCATCATCAAAAGTTTTAGGCACTTTCCGTATACCTAGAGCACTGAAATTTGGGTGAAGTTAGCAATTGACATACAATTTAAGGGAAAATCCGAAAGTTTGAACTTTTTAATTCAAAGTGCTCCAAAGCGGAGACGCTTTAGGGAAGACAATACAACGTATTGTACTGTACTTTTAACTGGTAAAACACTGAAATCTTGCATAAAAGTAGATATAATATATACATGCAATTAAACAGGGAAATATTTATCTTCTTTCCCTCGTGGTGATCCAAAACGGTTCCGATTTAGGAAATAAAATGTACGAAAGCTAGTTTTATCTCCTAGGACACTGAAATTATGGATGGAGGTATTAGATACTTAAATTAAATTAAACGCACAAATATCGAAATTCAAACTTTTTATCTTTCAGTGTTATATAATTCCAGGAAGAATTTTTATTTGTTTGGTAGTGCATATTATTTTATTAATAATTTGGTGTTAGATCTCCGTTTGACATTTGGGATTTGGGTTCGGTTAACACAAAAATTTCATTGTTTACCATATGTAGAGTAATTGAAAAAAAGAAGAAAAGAAAAAAAAGCTAAACAGTTACAGATACATTATCATTGAAAAAAAGGCCAAGTTCCAACCACTCTTCTAAAATTCCGCCCATGAACGTAGTGATATCTATTATCTAGGCCAAGTTTATTCTTGCTGCTGTTCATCTTCACTTCTTGCACTTATTTCTACATCAATTATCTTAAAGCAATGCCTACTTACCACTTGGCCAGTTTGTAAAAAGTTAGATAATATTTTGCAATTCTCCTAAAAGAAACTGTCAGAAGAAAGAACAATAAAATTTTAAGTGTAAGATGAACAGCATCAAGAATAAACTTAACAGATAATAACAGACATCACTGCGTTCATAGGCGGAATATTTCGGAAAAGTGGAACTTGGCCTTTTTTCAATTATAATTTTTTGGTGTTCAATTATAATTTTTTTTGTTTTTTGCAACTATTTCGAAAACCATACGGAAGTAAAGCTTTGTCTTAAACACTTATCTCATATTTGGAGAGTTTTTGGGGAAAGTGAAGCACTAGATTTTGATTTTTTGGGTTCCTAATTCGGATCACAGCAGGTGGCTGATTCGGTATATGAAAATAACTCACAAAATTTAGTTTAACAAGAAAAACGTTCATTAATTGAAAATGACATTTATTAATAAACTTAATATGAACAGAAAAAGTCGCTCAGGGACAGCCCATTCTCATGGGCGGTTCAGCCCTTTCTCATGGGTGTTACAGCCCTTTCTCAAGGGCGATACAGTACTCGTGGGACCATTGACCGCACACCTCACACTACAAAATATTATTCCGAATATGGAGTCCAAAACTATTCCAAATTAGGTCACTTCAGAATTTTTAAGAAATGGATTGTACAGAAAAAAACATCTTCTAATATCTTATTTCTTCTAATAGCAAATCAAATCATTATATCCAGGTAATGCCACCTGTTTGTTCATAACTGGTCGCTACAAAGAATACAACAGATACTCAGTCGTCCTTACAAATCGAATTGCACACCGAAATCACAAGCACTCAATATTTCTGACCCCTCCGGGAATTGATCCCGGTTCTTCTGAGTGCAATGTCAGTGTGATACCCACTAGATCAGGATGATTGATGTTAATTATTATAAATTGTATGCTACAATAAAATAAAATAAAAAAAAAACGAAAATACAATTTTTTACGTACTTATATAGTGCTAAGGAACAAACAAATGAATTGAAGTTGATTAAAATAGAAAAGATAATATTATAATTAAACACTAATATTAAAAGAGAAAAAAACTATTTACAAAATTAATGTGAAAATTAATCGTAAGTACTTCGATAAAAGAGAAGTTACAGAGAAACAAGATTTTGAATAAATTAAAAAAGTTGAATGCCAAATTGAAAGTGAAGACTGAGCGTAGGTTACCTGCTCTTTTATATTCAGGAAATATTTTATCTCGCACAATCTCGTAAATGATAAGGACACCGCTTTTGCACAGATTTTTGCAATAATCTGCTTTACTATTGGTCTAAATTTTCCTCGAGATTTTTTATTTTTTTAAAACGACATAAATTTTGACGAATCCTGATGAATGTTCACCAAGTTGAACATGCCTACATCCTACTTGGTAACACAGCCCTGGATATAAACTATTAATAGACGTAAATTGAACTTTTCACCTAGATCTATTTAAAGAATTTTCTGGTGCCTGGATTTAATCATTTCGACTATCCCCAGAAAGTTCATGAGATATACATATAGCGTTACTGACATACGAGTATGTATTTGCAATAATCATACATAATATATTTTTATTTAAAAAAAAAATGCATACAAAAATATTATTGTCCATTCATAAGTTTTTAACCCAAAAAACAAATAAATCATACTTTAATTTTTCAATCTAACTCTCATGGATCCAAAAATGAACCTTATTAGTCCAAACAATTATTATTTTTGTCTCATTTTTTGTTAAATTACTCTAAACATAAATATTTGTTGATTTATAAGTTTTCTACCTAGTTCTGTACGGATATGTTTTATCTAACACATGCCCATTACTGGGTTGAATTTTTTTAGTCCAAATTTCAGTGCAAAATCCCGAAAAGAAATAACATAAAATTAGTTTTTGATCAAAAAACGACGTCAGAACGAAAGTTTCGAAACTTTTTCTTGAATAATATATTTACGACAATTTGGTACTTGTTTGATTTCGTGGGCTAAGGTCAACAATATTTACAAAGTGGCAACCATCTGGAAAACGAATCAAAAACGGCACATGCTGAATACATTAATTTGTGTTGGGAATGACCTGTTCTACCTACCCTACGATAAGATCTATGAAAAGATTTTTCAGTTTCAACCTGCATAATCTTCGGTATATAATAAAAAATTCGAATTCGTGTTCAGCTCGTTTATTAATAATATTTGCATTGAGTGTATATAATGTGAACATATTCTAACAGGTTGATGATTCATTCATTCAATAGTGGCATCATCGTATCCAATGGTTGGCTACCATTGGATGTATGAGACAGCAGCTCTAGATAAGTTATAATATAGGTACTACTTATGTTTTTAATTGTCATCATACATTCGTTCTTGGAGGCTGATAATTGACATGGGCCCCTAGAACCATGACAATTACTGCAATATAAGTACGACAGTAACATATCATTATGTTCATAATAACATAATGATATTATGAACATAATGATATTACAGAGTTCCTTTCTGCGCTATTTTACACCATCAGCTCAGGTGGACTCGGCCCGTGAGGATGTCACCCTCAAGTAATTTCTTACAATCTCAAGTATGATTTACTTTTCCTTGAATAATGTTGATGATACAAAATGAAAATTTTGGTGGGCCACAATTCCGACTTTGTTTGGCTGCATCACCATGTATGGTCTATGAAATAATAATCCTCAGATGTACCCGTTTTGTTTTACCCAGGAGGGCCAATAATCTTGTCAACGTGGTGGCCACAAGCCACATCCTTAAACGAGTATATTTGTGAGCTAGATTCCTCTCTAGGGCTGAATGAGCCCTTGCGCCTAGGTCTCAACTGGGCCTTTTTTGCAAGCACAAAAAGCCCAGTTAGAGCCTTAGGTGCAGGGGTTTATTTAGTCCTAAAGAGGAATCTAGCTTACGAACATATCCGTTTAACGAAACCATTGATGTGGCCACCACGTTCACAAGATTGTTGTAACTCTTGGGTAAAATATTTCAAAAGTTGTAAACGGGAACTAAATTAAAGTAAGATCCGAGCCAATGCGGCACGTCTGACAAATTAATAACAAGTAGATCCGTGAACTGATCTCACTCAGTTGAAAAGGCTCAGCAAGGTCTTATGCCTTCCTAAGTGCACCAATACGACTCAAACTAATTAACAAATTCTAATATGAAAATAATGTACCTACATAAAAAACAACAACAAGGCGGCCGAGAGTATTAACGACCATACAAACAAAAGTTTAAAGGAAAATGATAAAGTAAATCTCACAGGACTTAAACCACAAATGTAAATTTCCCAAGATTGCGAAAGATAATGCCTAAAAAAATATCCTCAGAGCTTGCCCTTTGAGAAAACACTCATCTAGACACCAGAACGTTTCAACCACAAAGGAAACCAAACTAAAGTTAGATTGCGACAGAGTGATAAATAGACCTTCCCAAAGATTAATTTATATTTGACTTCACCAGAATGTCCAAGCGATATCCCAAATCAAAGGCTTTACATGTCTCCATGGACCATTCTTCCATTAAAATATGATCTAAAATCAGTTGATTCCTATGCGTAGCAGACATAATTTGGCAAATATTATATGCTGTGTTGGCGGAATACTTTTGGTTCTCATATGCAATCCAGTTAACTGAGGAAGGTGTAACTTTGTTTGTCTTAGTTTTACATAATGCTCCTTCACTCGAGATCAGTTTNCCCTATTTCCGTCAATTGTACACAATCGCCAGATCTGCTTGGTGAATGTAGGAAATGAAATGAAAAGAAGAAATAAAAACAATAAATTCAAATAATTTTTCAAGAAATGTAATTTTTATTTATTTTACGGTAAAAGTAGATAATTGGAAATTATTCTCAAGAATGGTGCAAGAGTTTATCTTATTTTTTTTTATATTCTTTTTATTTATTGTTTTATATCAGCGTTAAGATAAACGACCCCCCCCCCCCCCCCNGCCGCGCCCCCCCCCCCCCCAGAGAGGTTAGGAAATGTTCTGATCGGCAATGTCTCGATTAAACTCTTGCACCATTCTTGAGAATAATTTCCTACATTTAGATATGAATTAAAAACAAGAGGTTTTTTGCTTGAATTAATAACAAGAGGCAAATTTTGTATGACATGTGTACTATTTGTTTTCACATGACAATTTACAGTTCACAAAACGGAAAACGTAGATAAACAAAACAATTCAAAGATAACTTTATTGTTCACTAAAAAACACAAAGATAACGGCTCGCTAAAAAAGGATATAATCACTTTCGAAGAATCAACACTGCAGACTGATAACGGAATCAAAAATGCACGTGATAAACAAACGCACTGGGCTTGCGTGTCGATCGTTGAAATTTCTTACTTTGACCAAGCAACTCTGGCCATTGTATACAATGACCGGTCAAAGTAGGAAATAAATGATTTTAAAAGATTATTTCCTACTTTAACCAAAGACTCTGGGAATTGTATACAATAACCGGTCTTTGTATACAATTGCCGCATTATCTACTTGGACCGTAACATATGTACTTATAGTCAGCTGCTAATAACTGCGTAATTAATCAAGTACATTTTGAGGTGGTTCACAACCTTCCTCCACCTTTTCTCCTCTGATAGCTTGTTTGTCGATGTGTGTAGCGTTCATGTACGAGTTTCCTCACAGTTTCTGCAAATGACAGAATATCTTAGCCCTATCACCTATCACTCATTCAACACGAAATTGACCTTGTACAATTTTTATGAAGACTAGGTATTTGCTCGAATTCATGAGTAATTACAAAAAA
The DNA here is from genome assembly GCA_012654025.1 of Pachypsylla venusta. NCBI lineage: Eukaryota > Metazoa > Arthropoda > Insecta > Hemiptera > Aphalaridae > Pachypsylla > Pachypsylla venusta. The sequence goes on from CM022881.1 coordinate 10,410,975, forward strand.
AACGAAAAAAAGTTTTATGGACACATTTACCCCAACCCTGCCAAACTACAGGTGAGTCAAAATATGTCGTATTTATTCGACGATTTGTTCAATTTATTCTGTGGTCATTAGACATTGTCAACAAAAAAAATCGTTTTTTTGGACACATTTTCTCCTCCCATACATTTAGCTCACCTGTTTAGAGGGGAAATAGTCATATTGGGAACATCTGAGCGATTAAAGTCGTAAAACCTCTGCCTGTATTTTTTTCCTTATTGAAAGCTAATTTTCTTGGCCAAGTCCTTTAAATGTCAGAAATTTTTTTTCATTAAAATGGTTAGATTAATCAAAGTTAAACGTTTACAAAAAGATAACAGGAGTCAGCTGCTACAGTGTCCCATTTTAAGTGACCAATTCAATTTATTCCGAAACTGTTCGAGTTACAAAAATTATTCTGATCGAATGTTCATAAAAAAGAGGGGGACGTATTATGATGACCCTGGCTGACTTTTCAAGGTTGTCATTCTAGGTCATATGAAGGTAAACTTCATTTTCTTACATAAGACCTGATTTTTATTACATTTTCGGATTACCCATTTAATTCTACGTTCATTTGATTATTCACTTCATGTATTCGTTGAACTTTTCTGCGCCAATTTTGGGAATGTTTTTTGATCTGACATACCCGTGTGGCATATTGAATGAAAGCTCTCGTCATTTCTTATACGATGGTTTCCTTTTTTCACTTGTTATTTTATAAAAAAAACTCCTGCAATGCATTTCAATATGTCACACGGGTATATCAGACCAAAAAACATTCCCAAAATTTGGCGCAGAAAAGTTCAACGAAAACAATTGAATAGTCAAATAAACGCAGAATTAAATGAGGAATCTGAAAATGTAATAAAATTTAGGTCGTCTCATTTAAGAAAATGAAGTTGACCTTCATCTGACCTTGCCAAGTCAGCCAAGGTCATTATAGTACGCGTCCCTCTTTTTTATGAACATTCGGTCAGAATATTTTTTTTGTGACTCCAACAGTTTGGGAATAAATTGGTTTGGTCACTTAAAATGGGACACCCTGCATTCAAAATGAAATTGAAGATTAAGTATATATTCGTAAATTAGAGCTGAAAGTAAAGAAAAATACAGCCAGCGTCTATGACACGTTAAATACGTCTAATGACACGTTACATTTTTTTTGACAAAAAGTGTACCTTTCTTGAGAATTTTAAATGGAATGATAATTTTTTTTTTTTTATTTAAATGAAAGTCATCTATAAACATGTAAGCTTTTTTTCTTCAAATTTTACGGCTATAAATAATACATGTTCGTAACAATTTTCATCAAATTCAGACAAGGAGTATGACAATAACTCTTGTCTGACTTGTGCAGAAAAAGACATATGAAATAACGTGAGATTATAACTTGCTACTAGCCAGCGTCTATGGCACGTTGAATACACCAGTTCCCGATAGAGCACTGAAGTTAAGCAACTTCCAGCAAGGTTGTACCATGTGGGTGTCCGCGTGGGTTCGCGCCTTCGTGATGGTGCATTTTTTCCGGCCCAACCCAGGCTGGGTGAGGTCAATGTGGGTAGCTGGTTTGAATGTTTCCAGCGAATGGAGGGTAAAACCCCTGTCTTGAATGACCAATAGACGTTAAAGAGACGTCAAGCATTTTTTTTTTTTACACTTGCAGATGAAAAGTAATGCCAAATATAATACTTACCAACAAGTGTCCTAAGATTATGTCGTCAATTCTGAGATCATCCATGTATGCACCAGAGTCTAGGTTGATACATTCACGAAATTCACTGAATGGTAAAGATGTATCCTCATTGAAAGCATCATTTTGATTGTTACCACGTCGATGAAACAGATTTGCGTCTGCTATACGAATCGTTTTTTATGTAGAGTTTATGGGTGGCAGAATGTTCGATTCGCAGACAGCAGGCTGTCGATGTCGGAGGAAAACAATATTATTTGTAGTTTTTGATATGATACTCGAACCCAGTACATTGTTATGTTACATTTCAAAAGAGATGACCCTGAACTTTAATCTTTTCAAGGCTGAGAGATATTTCCGGAATATTACAGCAGCTAGGTGTGAAAAAAATATGTTTCTATTAACATGACAGGATGGCAACAAGCAGATAAGCACGCTGGAAAATTATGTGTCGAAAAACATCTCCTTCGATGAATTTCAACTTTGAACTTCTCAATACTAAGAGATGTGCAGAAAGTTACAACAGATGTGAAAATCAAAAATCAATTATATTTTAATGCAATTGACAGGATGACAATCTGCATTCGGGGAAATCTGCATTCATGTCTTGAAAAACTCCTCCAATTATTTTACTCAATTGAAGTAGTTTTTTCATAATCTGATGTTCAAACATAAAACACAAGGAAAAAGGAATGAGTCCAGCATTTCCAAAAGAAATACTGACTTATGCAGTTTCGGAAATATCCTATTCAATTGTTCAAACGGCATTAATTCGTTGTTAGAGCTTGTGAGTTCCAGCAAAAAAATATAAAAATACACCCTGGTTTAGTTGGTGCAGTTTAAGTATTTTTTTAACATAAAATCGCAAACAAGTTGCCTTCTTAGAATTTTACATAAAATTGAGAACAAAACAATAAGACATAAAAAAAATAAAAAAACAACAACAATTAGAAATGCCTGAAAAAAAGAAGATAAACAAAATAAAGAGACTTTAGGTTTCAAACATTTCCACGCACTCCCCCGGTTTCAAAAGATATTTTCAAGTATAGATAATTTCGTCAAATATTTTGATATTTGAAAATATGTTATCTGTAGCTACAGGAACTGCTACAAAATCGACAGATACATTCTGACGATAGAAATATTTAATAATAATATGCAATAAAGGAGATCTACTAAAATGATAACCATAAAGCAAAAAAATCAACCAGCAAACAATAAAATGCATGCATTTACTTACCAATTAAATTGTGGACTTTCAAACTTCCTTTAGGAATGAACAACTTTGGCCAAACTGTGTTATCAAAATGAATTACTTACCTAAAACAAGAAAAGAAATGACTTTATAGTTCAAAAGAAGAATAGTAAGACAATGGCACGAAAACCTGTGCTAGACTTTATCTTCCTTTATCTAATAATAAGAAAATATAAAAAAACAAATTTTATCAAAATGGGTGCCCCTGCCGGGAACCAAAAACCAAAGTTTCTCCAAAATACCAAAAATAATTGTCTACTTTAATACTTGGGTGACTGAGTATACCAAATTTTATCAAGTGCAGGCGACTGTTATATTTTTGCAATTGTGGTCCCTGCCAGTGCTTCAAAATAAAAAATAAAATCTAAAAAATACCAGAAATTGTCAAATATAATTCCCTGGTGACTGAATATACAAATTTTATCAAAATGAAACGACATTTCTATTTACAAACTTTACATTTGTATTCAAAAAACCAAAAGTTGACCAATATTTGTTCGACTGAGTATACCAAATTTTATCAAAATGAGACGACTTTTATATTTTTACATTTGTAGGCCCCTGCCGGGGCCCCAAAACCGATATTTTTATAAATATCCAATAAAATACTCAGGTGACTTTGCATACCAAATTCGATCAAAATTAAAGGTCTTTTACATTTATTCGTTTTGGGGACCCTGCTTGGGCCTCTAAACGGGGTGAAGTTACGCCTCCACAGAACAATCAGCTGGGAGAGAGTCTCAATTGAATGAATTGTCACCCTGGGCTCAAAAAGCGCTTCTAGTATTCATGGCATGCTCCAGATCAGACCATCCACAATATTCTGCGGCATCCGGTCCAACTCGTCAAGGCTCCGTAGGCTCCATAATTGTCGTTAGTCTGAATTCCTCTTACCACATCGCCATTTTTGGGTAATCCCAGGCGTGTTCGATCGTGCTCATGTCTGGCCAATGTAGGGGATGGCGCAGAACTTCCATACGCGCATGCGGGTTCCAACGTTATATGCGATTCCAGATATGCGCGCATGCGGGTTCCAACGTTTGAACGCAATTTGTTGGAATAAACTGTTCGAATGGCCCCACAATATCTCCTAAAATATCTGACACTCATCCGAAAAAAGTCTGAAAAGTCTTAGACCTCCCTAGAGCACAGAGGACCGTGGTCCTCCCCAAATTTATGCTCCCCACAACATGATTGAATTGTGCGTGCATAACTTGTTTTCGACCTTGTCTGCACCGTCTGTTGCGGTTGTCAATCTCTTGGCAAAGTTTGACAAAGCCACGAATCCCAAATTTCCACACAACGAGAGAATTCGCCACCCTCCGGCAACTCCAACCAACAATGATAAACACAACCGCTTCTACAACTTGCACTTCAGTAAAATCGTCCATCATTAAAGAAAAGAGAATGATATAAGTTTCTAAGAGCACAATAAAACTTAGGGTTGTCTTCATTTTGAATGTAGCTTTTTCGGATATTTGAAGAGAACTTGTAAAATATAAATCATAAGTCCAATAAGCATGTGAATTTTGTTGGTATACGAGTATTCGTCACTTATGATATTTGTGTTATTAATTTACTAAATAGGACTCCCAACCATTACATAATATCTCCGGCTATTTGAAAAAAAGAGCGTTCCTCTAATTTTGTCACTATATAAGAGAAATATTAATTAATTTTAGACTAAAAAGCCGTTTAGGCTGGGCACTGGCTGGCTTCATAATCTTAAAAGAGAAGGTATATCAAGTGGCACCTTGTTTTAAAGGTCTTGTTAATACGAGTTCATTACAGAAAATTGAAGCTCTCTAGGATCTACTGTTCACGAATTACAGGGTGGAACATGTGAAAAGTTACCCTTTGCGGCCGCACCTAAATGGTATGTAAAAATGCATAGAAATAAGTTTCTGTGGTCACAAATAAGTAATTTAGTAAAAAATAGTGTTCCAACAAGATGGTTGTCCCGCTCACTTCGACCGCAGAGTACCCCTCCCTTCGAAAAAAACTATAAACTGAATCCCCAGAAATATTTTCAGAATCAAAAAATATCGAGTCCTTTACGGCCGATTTGATTTTTTTTTATGGAATTTAGAAAATATTAATTGTCTACCTAAAACGGTGAGAAATGTAGAAAAATCAATGGGAATGCCCCCCTCCCCCCTTTAAAAAAAATCTTCATCTGTTTTTCCGGTTTTTGTATGGTTATCACTAATTGTTTAGCAATATATATATATAGAATAATTATAGGCATTACCCCTAAATTATAGACTGAGACCCCAGAAATACAGATAAAATGTCTAGCCGTTTACGGCCGATTTTTGTATGGAAATTGAAAAATTCTATTTCTTTAGTTAAAAAGATAAGGGATATTTTTTGAAGGAATGACCCATAAAAAAACAGTTTTCAAGTTACGGCTGGTTTTCCGATTTTTTTAAGAGTATCACTAATTGTTTAACCAAACACAGTTAGAGACATTGAAAAATAAATGGGATAGAACCCCATTTATTTTTCATAAATGGGGTTCTGAATCACCGGAAATATAATCAGAATCAAAAACTGTCCAATCATTCTCGAATTATACGGCTGATTTTCCGATTTTTGTATGGTTATAACTATTTGTTTAGCCAAAACGATAAGATATAGAAAAATTAATGGGCATAAAAAAAACATAGGCATTTTTTTACGGCCGATTTGATTTTTCAATTTTTGTATGGAAAGTAAAAGCGAAAAAGTAGAAATACTAATGTATAAATCTTCTCTAAACACTAAACTAAACTTTGATAACCTCTCCGTCCTTTGAAAACTTGTCAAGTCCTAAATAAATGTGATTCTAAGGTGCCAAACGAAATAGGCGCAGAATTCTGGGCCTCAGATAAATTATCAAAACTCAAAAATGTTAAATCGTTTTCATATATATAAAAGCTAATAAATTCTACAAATTTTATCCGAGGCAAAGCATGGGGCACCTGCTAGTCCTAAATAAAAACAAGTAAAACAATTTCAACTGAACTTACAGTTGGACGTGGCTGAATAGTGAGTAAATTATGTTCGCTTGATCTTTGCTGCTTAATTAGTCTTGACAACCTCTCCGTCCTTTGAGAACTTGTCAACACTTGTCTTCGACTGGTCAACATATTCGGTGGAATGCTAATGTCTTCCGGTAATGCTGGGAACTTATCTTCGAGCTCTTCTTTATCATCAACATTATCATCATCATCATCGGTATTATTCGACTGTACCGAATCAATTTCCGAATTCTTCCGAATGATTGTTTGTGTTTCTTCGAGTGTTACTGGTAATGTTTCGTTTAAAAATTTAAATGATTTGGTATTTATCGAGTCAGGAGAAGGATTCGGTGATTCCGAGGTTGTTGTTTTTTGGAAAATTGTTGACAATGGTACCACTCTGGCCACCATATTATCTGAAGTATTTGGTACGGACGATGACATACTTCCGATTGCAAAAGTACTACCATAGTATTTTTTTAAATTCATTAAATCTCCTATACTGTCTGAGACTTCTGAAGATTTACCTAAAATTTAAATTAAACGACATTATTGAATGTATGAAAAAGAAAAATAATTACCTTTTTCAAAATTTGCTATTTTACTTTGTCATTTTACTCATTCCTCTGAATAAAAAGACCAAAAGCTTGATAGAGTATTCGTTTATTCTGAGGAGCTCTAGTAGGGTTGGAGCCCCCAAAAAATACATAATTCAAATGATAAAAAAATGTTTGTTATCAAATAGAAAGGGCCCTGCACAAAATGGATGGGACAAAAATCACTAAAATTTTTAGGAGATATATCAAATCAAGGAACGTTAGCGTTGGCCGTAAGATATCGGGAATTCTATATGTTTTTGTAAGCTCTATCATTTGTGCTGTAAAAATGACCCTACTAACTTAACGTACCCAATAATTTCTTTCATTTCAATCAAGGATTTAACCGAATAGATTTTGCCAATATTTTAACGTGTTCCGTAGCTGAGATGGGGAGGGACATTATGAACACCCCATACAGTATGCATCACGGAGTATCAAAGTTAAATGGCAATCCGTTAACCATTTGAGACCAAAATAAGATGATTTCTCTACATAAAGTCCGAAAATTCTTCCTCTCCAATCTATAGAGCCTGGAGTTTGGAAGAAAAAATGTCGCTTTTTCACAATGGCTAACTTTGGTTAAAAAAAATGGTGAAACGAAGATTTTTGGAAAAAATCATTTTCCTTCCAAATTTTAGGTTCTGCAGCTTGGAGGGAAAGCCTTTTCAAACATATCTTTATAGAGTGAAATCATCTTATTTTGGTCTCAAGAATATGTGATTAACGGACTGACATTTAACTAGGTAACACCCTGTGAGTCGCCAGAAGAAAATACAAAACTACAAACCTCCACATATGGCTGTCGAACTTGATGCAATAATTTTATTTTGTTTTATATTAACAGGACTGCTAGTTTCTGAATGTTGATTAAACTGTGCTGACGCAACAATATCAGGTAACGAAGTCATTCGATCTAAATCGGACATTGACGATCTTCGACGAACACCTAACCGAGGCATAGTTTTATATTTATTTTTCATATCAATAGAATCTTTTTCTGATAAATATACGGTTGATTCTGATCGATGAATCGATGTTGTTTCCGATCGGCATTGAGAATTGGTTTGTTTTTTTACCGATGGTGATGATAATGTTTTCAATGGTAATAATAAAGCAATTTTAACTTTCTTATGAAAACTAGTTAAACTTTTTATATTTCTAGATTTCTGCTGTTTTTCATCGTCCATTGTTCCTGAACTATCTGAGGTGATACTGTTTAGAGAAAAATTTGAATTCGACTTTATTCGACTACTTTTCATTTTCACACTGTTCGCTTTATATTTTAAATGGTAAAATTGCCGTCTATCCGGTTATCATGATGGTGATGATGAAGACTTCTGATAATGTTCCACTTAATTGTAAAAAATGTTTATCTTGTTAATTATTTTATTGAGATGAAAATGTTACTACACTAATAAATCACTAGATTTTATCTTTGCCTTATAGTTAAAATCAACTAAAACTGTTGTCTCTGCTCTGTATTGAACATATTATTATTATCTATTTCATTTATAGTAAGAGAAAATATTAATTTCATTTAGTTTTGGAAGTTTTTGGTTGTCGTCGCTGCTTTTTACTAAAATATTATTTTAATTGAATTGGGCCGCTTTCGGAAGTTGTCGCTGCTCTTTAGTAATATATTCATTGAATTAGATTTGACAGCCCTCGGCTGTTGTCACAGCTGTTTAAAAAATATCAATTTAATTTTCTTGGGCAGCCTTCGGCTGTTGTCGCAGTTCCTTAGTTGAATATTAATTTATTTGGAATTGGCACACTTCGGCTGTTGTCACTGCTCTTTAGTAGAATAATAAATTATTTGGAATTGGCACACTTCCGCTGTTGTCGCAAATCTTTAGGTGAATATAAGATTTGAATTTAATTTGGCAGCCGGCTCTTGTCGCAGTTCGTTAGTGCAAAAGGATATTTGAATTAGGTTTGGCAGCCTTCAGCTGTTGTCGCAGCTCCTCAGAGCAAAAATATTTCAATTGAATTTGATTTGTGTCTGTCTTAAATTTCATCAAAGTTGGAATGATATTAGCAGGTTTAGAGAAGTGACCCGATTTTGAGGTTTGGATCCATTAAGGGTCCCCAGATCAAGGTAGCCCCATGAGAACCACAATTTGTCGATGATATGAAATTTTATTAAAATCGGGCTTGCCGTTTAGGTTCTAGAGGGTCATGCCAAAATGACCCCTTTTGACCCATAAATGAACCCTAGCGGGTACTATCTCCAAAGTTGAAGTTTTGGATCTAATTATGACCTCAAGAAATAATGCAACCCAGAGCTTCTGTTTGGACGATAAAGTTACATAACAATTAAATCTCCCAATTTAAAATTAGTAATTTTGAGGTCAGGCATCATAAAATTACCAAATAGTCATATAGCAGAAAATCGGCGCTACGACCACTTTTCGATTTTTTCGTCCATTTATGCGTAGGAAGGAGGAAATTTTGTAAATGGGTACGTTCCGAACGTAAATTTTAATTTTCTACAAGTTTAATGAAATATAATTATTTATTTGGAATAACCGTTTTTGAGTTCATCATCATATTAGGTTAACAGCCGTGGGGCTGTTTTGCAACAACTCGTCATGAGTTGTTCATACTTGAGAATCCTTAAGAATAATGCAGTAGCTTCTCCTTGCTTTCTGCATGGAAATAGAAGAGATATTGATTCCAACCCAGCCCTTAGTCGTCTTTTACAACTGGCATGGTCTTGGTTGTCTTGGAATTATTCTTTTTAAGTAGCCCTATCCATAAGGGGCATAGGAAGGTTATAATGCAGTACCTTACCCTTGCCCCCCCCAGGGGTACCTGACGGGTATACGGGAACTGGCGATCCCGGGGTCCCGAGCAAGCGACTGTTGCAGACTGGCTGATCTCCTTCATCGAAATGTCCCACAAAGTAGTGTACAAATGATAAGTACAAGAAACAACAGTCGCGAAACAGCTCTAGAGAATTGGCTAATCCCAACTCTAGTTCTAATGGATTCAGAGAACAAATACAAGCCTCGGAACACTAACGGCCGACGTTTTTCGGCGTTGGTTGGATGAGGTACCTGCCGCTCGTTAGGGCAAAAGGGACATGATGAAGAAGAAGAAGCTTATCCTTGCTATCTGCATGGGTAATGGAAAGTATATCGTTACCGACCCTGCTTTTAGTGGCCTTTTACGACTGCCATGGACTTGGGTGACTTGGAAGTACGAGTATTCTTCAAAGGGGACTTTGTTTGAGTTGCAAGGGTTTAAAGTAGAGTATAATAAACTTTTCTGGAAAAGTGTAAAAAATAGCGTATTTTAGACTTTCCATAGTGACCAAATTTAACGTTTAAAGATGTTAATTTTTTTTCATAAAATCCATTGTTCCCAAACTTAGATTACTATAATATTTGGGATACCCATAAAATGATCTCCCTCTTTTTGGGAATTTATTCCGGGCTCGGCTCTTTTTTGATCTAATTTTACTAGGCTGTAACTGTAACCCATTATTACTCCGTGAGAATTATTTTCAGCTTAAAGGTTGCGCATTTCTCTCATTATTTTAAAGCATTATTTTAATTTTACGCCTCTATCTGATTAGAGATTATAAAATTTGTTAATGTGTATTAATTAGAATTCAGTTTATATATCCGTAGTACAATGGTAATGAAATTGCATTGTTCACATGAATAAAGTTTTAATTCAAATCTCTCCACCGCTAATACAGGGTGGATTTAGAATTAAAGAACAAAAAACATATAGATGGCAATTATTTCAAAAGGCCAATATGATATTTTATGTTTCAAGGTACGTAGAAGCCAAAAAAATAAAAAAAGCGTTCGTACGCCGCGCCGTACGCGGCACTTTTTTCACTCAACGTTGAGCGATTTGGATGAAATTATGGTGTTATTATATAGGTAGTTGCATTGTATCCTAGGTGGAATCGCCTTTAAATTTGCTCCGAAAGAGCGCATAGAGTTAAAGGGCCGTGCTTTTTAGAAAAGTCTTCACATTACTTATCATGGTATCAATAATTAATATTTACATTTACTAACTTTTAATTTAAGTGGGTTTCGCATTTAAGGATTAATGTAAATAAGGAGAATTTTTTAAAGCTCCGTTTTTTTTTCAGCGCAAGGAGTCAACATGGTCTGACCATTTTTTTTTTTATATATATACATAAATGCCTACTTCATTTCTAGTTAGTTTCATAATATACTGATTTTTTTTAAAAAATTTTAAGAAAATATCTAAAGAAAATGTAATTAGCAAATAACGGACTAAATTAAAACGGGCTTTACTCCCTTGGACCGATTATTCTTTTTTTTTTTTGAAAATTTTAATCTCTAATACTTCTGACTGGACTCATATCAAAAATCCATGATCTGAGATATTTATTTATATAATGTAATATATGTTTTTGACACGTCCGTGTCACCTCAAGGATTTTTTCCCCCTTTTTACTATTAGTTTTCTCTAATTTTGATCGGGATAGGGGAATGTAATTTCCATTGTAATGTGTCAAAGGTTAGACACCTCTGAATCAAAATATATAATAATATTTTTTTTTTTTTAACTAATCAAATATATTGAATTACTCAATATCTTCGATCAGGATCCGTATTCACACATGTAAACATCGATGTCATCGAGTACCTAACTCTGTTGTGTTCAACCACACGTGTAACCATATTGTATATTATGTGTTATAATTTACATCTAAATAAATAAATCAGAAATCCGTTTGTATCTATGCATGTGGCAGGTTATCTGTTACAATACCAAACTTCAAACGGTGACAGATAGCAAAAAATTGATAAGAATGGACCCCCCAAAATCCTGGTTTACGACCTCAGGAAATTTCATCAGAAAAATATCTCAAGCCATTTGCGAGTTACTGTCCAATTCATAACTTATTGAACAAATTTGACAAGACAAATTTTAATGTCCGATTTTTCTTAAATTTTGTCGTGACAACATATAAATTCAAAGCGAGAAAGTTTTAGGTGGCCGTTTATTCCGCAATTTAGAACATAGTTCGTGAAATTATGACCAGCCATTCGAGAGTTATGAGTTCGAGACCAGAATAGGACAAAATAATATTTAGAAAATAGTAACTAACCAGAACGGCCATGTCTCTGGGGCTCTGGCGAATCATATTAATCTTGTTTTTTAAAAGGCTACAATAATTATACAGGGTTGACACAAACTCATATTCCCCTTCCCCCAAATTTAAATTTTCCGTCAAAAATTAAATATAAGAATCGTAGCGATTTAGCGAAGTACGGGTGAAACAAGTAGCCCTGTATATTTTATTAAAGAGAAATATTTTTCATTTTGCGAAATTGAAAACATGATAAAGTTAAGAGTAAACTTTTTAGTTGATTAACAATTGATAGAAACAAAAAACGGAGTTCTGCTTCGAAACGGAATTATTAAATTGTGGGATGAAATTTAATAAAGCTACATTTTTCACAATTGACTAGGTAAATTACCTTTTAGAAAATATTTTCTTATAGTTAGACAATAAATTAATAAAACTGTATAAAGCAGTGCAATAAAATATCGCTTTTGTTTAAAATATCGAACCGTCTCTTGCGTCATTGCGATGGCCAGTTCTACGCACCAGGACGACCTGGAACACGTATCATCACAATTCCAGCAAAGGGCCATCAAAATCTTTTCGCTGAACTCATATCATATTTTTCAATTAATCATGCATCTATAAATGGAAAGAACAGTTGATTTTATGAGAAAAAGTGACGCATCCGTGACAGAGTGCGCATCACACTCGGCTTGCACCAAGGAGGTTCCAGGTTCGATTCCTGGACGGGTCCAAAATTTGATAAAGATTTTTTCAAATTTTCTACTTGGTATGGTTGTGATTGGGAGTAACTCAGCCTCTTGAGGACAATTGAGTAGCTGTGGTAATAGCGACAAGCGGTAGCATTATAAGGAAATTGTTAAATTGTAGCTTAGGCTTAGGGATATTGGAGTGATTGTTGAGAAAAAAATGTATGATGCTATGATGCCCACTAAAATTGATAATAACACAGAGAAATATACATTTACATTATGAGAAAAACCACTAATACCACTACAACTACGCTTTTGTTTCGATTAATTCGTATAATTATTTGTTAGAAAATCCTTCAAATTTAAATACAACCAGCGTCTAATATGGCACGTTGAATACACCAGTTCCCGTCCGATCACTAAAGTTAAGCAACTTCCAGCGAGCTTGAACCATGTGGGTGTTCACATGGGTTCGCGCCTTGGTGATGCTGGCTTTTTTCCGGCCCAACCCAGGCTGGGTGAGGTTAATGTGGGTAGCTGGTTTGAATGGAGGGTAAAACCCCCGTCCCAAATAACCAATAGACGTTAAGCCAGGTAAAAAAATAAATAAATAAAAAAAATACTGTCTTTAAAATCAAATTTTAAAGACATTATTTTTAAAAAAAAGATCTATTCCAAAGGTTCATTCTTGAGAAAAAACTCTGCCAATGAGACACATGCATGAGGTTATTATTTTAATTCTGGCTGAAATAATACCCCCCCNCCCCCCCGACAAAAAAAAATATTGAGGGGTGTATTTTTTTCTCGTGACGATTCCAAATCTCGGGCGTAATTAGACCGTAATTTTGACATGCATACCAAATTTGAAGTTTCTGGCTCTTTTACTAGGTACAGGGTTAACCTAATGTATAGCTTACCCTATCGTTTCGCTGTAAATGGGTCCAATAAGCTTCTTCAATTTTTTGACCCATAAATGGATCCCAAAGTGTGCTATCCCCAATGTTAAGGATGCGCGAACATGACTTTGCGGACGGACAGACACACAATTTTTCTTTGGAATCGTCACGAAAAAAAAGATAACACCCTCAAAATTTGATATTTTGGTATCTAGTCGTCATAATACGTCCAGAAAAGCAAAATATTAGACATCGAAATTTTTCACCAATACAATACTTTACAGCAATCCTTTCTACACCTACTTTTAAAATGGTTTGTTTGCAGGAGAAACATTAACACACCCTTACAATACTTCCTCAGTTTGACTTTTCTTACAAACAATTTTTCGGATTATACATGATAACCCTCAATACTTATGCCGGAAGTACAATGTAATTTTCTTATCATTTCCAGTTATTTTTGAATTTATCAAAAATTTTGTCCATATTTATTTTTCTCCAGTTTGACTAGTATGGGCTTATTAGGAATTATAACTATTTGGTATTACATGTATTTCATTATTGAAGGTACTCAATTCATACATGATTGCATAAATTCATATAATTAACAATTGATTGATAAAAAACAGTCCTACTTCGGACTTTTTTTATAATTTCAAAAAGTTGTTGGACTTAATGTTGGACATTTCATGGCTGAAATACGATACAGACAGAAAATAATGATATACTGAAAAATATGCCTCCAAGGTACCTTTCTTATTTACATTAAAAATAGTCCTTTAATATATATATACCTATCAATTTAAATTGAAAGTAAATAAATGTTAATATTAATTTTATCGATAAACTGATAAGTAATTTAAAACTACTGATCATGCGCGGATATAGCCCTCTTGTTTTGGAGGGGCACAATCGCACAATATATACAATATACTTAATAGAAAATTTGGAGGGGGACGGGTAGGGACGCGTAACCCAGGAACTGGGGGTTCGAGTCCTGGGCAGTACTTTTTAATGCAATGTTTATCGAGGTACGATACCTAATTTGTGAAAAGCTGTAGAGCTTACCACAAATACCTTTCATAAGGGTGATAAGCGATTTTATAAACGTGATTACGAAAAAAAAGTGCCATGATGGATGACAGAATGTTTGACAATTTTTTATTTACCTACGTATTTCTATTTAGTCTCAGGATTGGGAATTATTTAGGGGCCCGTGACCCCCCCCCCTCTTAATTGGGCTAAAAGACACAGCGGATCACCATTCATTTGATTTTTTTTTAAAAAAAAAAATTACGNATGAGATTATTCAGACATTGAGATCAATGGGCGAGGATATAAAGGACAGTAGTATGACTGCTATTGATGAGATTATTCAGACATTGAGATCAATGGGCGAGGATATAAAGGACAGTAGTATGACTGCTATTGATGAGATTATTCAGACATTGAGATCAATGGGCGAGGATATAAAGGACAGTAGTATGACTGCTATTGATGAGATTATTCAGACATTGAGATCAATGGGCGAGGATATAAAGGACAGTAGTATGACTGCTATTGATGAGATTATTCAGACATTGAGATCAATGGGCGAGGATATAAAGGACAGTAGTATGACTGCTATTGATGAGATTATTCAGACATTGAGATCAATGGGCGAGGATATAAAGGACAGTAGTATGACTGCTATTGATGAGATTATTCAGACATTGAGATCAATGGGCGAGGATATAAAGGACAGTAGTATGACTGCTATTGATGAGATTATTCAGACATTGAGATCAATGGGCGAGGATATAAAGGACAGTAGTATGACTGCTATTGATGAGATTATTCAGACATTGAGATCAATGGGCGAGGATATAAAGGACAGTAGTATGACTGCTATTGATGAGATTATTCAGACATTGAGATCAATGGGCGAGGATATAAAGGACAGTAGTATGACTGCTATTGATGAGATTATTCAGACATTGAGATCAATGGGCGAGGATATAAAGGACAGTAGTATGACTGCTATTGATGAGATTATTCAGACATTGAGATCAATGGGCGAGGATATAAAGGACAGTAGTATGACTGCTATTGATGAGATTATTCAGACATTGAGATCAATGGGCGAGGATATAAAGGACAGTAGTATGACTGCTATTGATGAGATTATTCAGACATTGAGATCAATGGGCGAGGATATAAAGGACAGTAGTATGACTGCTATTGATGAGATTATTCAGACATTGAGATCAATGGGCGAGGATATAAAGGACAGTAGTATGACTGCTATTGATGAGATTATTCAGACATTGAGATCAATGGGCGAGGATATAAAGGACAGTAGTATGACTGCTATTGATGAGATTATTCAGACATTGAGATCAATGGGCGAGGATATAAAGGACAGTAGTATGACTGCTATTGATGAGATTATTCAGACATTGAGATCAATGGGCGAGGATATAAAGGACAGTAGTATGACTGCTATTGATGAGATTATTCAGACATTGAGATCAATGGGCGAGGATATAAAGGACAGTAGTATGACTGCTATTGATGAGATTATTCAGACATTGAGATCAATGGGCGAGGATATAAAGGACAGTAGTATGACTGCTATTGATGAGATTATTCAGACATTGAGATCAATGGGCGAGGATATAAAGGACAGTAGTATGACTGCTATTGATGAGATTATTCAGACATTGAGATCAATGGGCGAGGATATAAAGGACAGTAGTATGACTGCTATTGATGAGATTATTCAGACATTGAGATCAATGGGCGAGGATATAAAGGACAGTAGTATGACTGCTATTGATGAGATTATTCAGACATTGAGATCAATGGGCGAGGATATAAAGGACAGTAGTATGACTGCTATTGATGAGATTATTCAGACATTGAGATCAATGGGCGAGGATATAAAGGACAGTAGTATGACTGCTATTGATGAGATTATTCAGACATTGAGATCAATGGGCGAGGATATAAAGGACAGTAGTATGACTGCTATTGATGAGATTATTCAGACATTGAGATCAATGGGCGAGGATATAAAGGACAGTAGTATGACTGCTATTGATGAGATTATTCAGACATTGAGATCAATGGGCGAGGATATAAAGGACAGTAGTATGACTGCTATTGATGAGATTATTCAGACATTGAGATCAATGGGCGAGGATATAAAGGACAGTAGTATGACTGCTATTGATGAGATTATTCAGACATTGAGATCAATGGGCGAGGATATAAAGGACAGTAGTATGACTGCTATTGATGAGATTATTCAGACATTGAGATCAATGGGCGAGGATATAAAGGACAGTAGTATGACTGCTATTGATGAGATTATTCAGACATTGAGATCAATGGGCGAGGATATAAAGGACAGTAGTATGACTGCTATTGATGAGATTATTCAGACATTGAGATCAATGGGCGAGGATATAAAGGACAGTAGTATGACTGCTATTGATGAGATTATTCAGACATTGAGATCAATGGGCGAGGATATAAAGGACAGTAGTATGACTGCTATTGATGAGATTATTCAGACATTGAGATCAATGGGCGAGGATATAAAGGACAGTAGTATGACTGCTATTCTCTTGTGCAGTTTACGAGAGGAGTTCGACGCTTCGAATTTCCGCAGTACAAAAATAACATCCTTGAGTAAAAGATTGATTTAATCTACAAAAAGGAGCCGTTTTCACTCTAGTAGTAAATACTGCCAGATATCCAAAATGGAGAAGTTTTAATTTCGAAAGCGTTGCATTTCGCAGCTGTAGAGAAGTACAGGTATACATTTAATTACCTATATCATACAAATTACCTTGTTAAGAAGGCACACCGCCTAATGAGTGAATGTTGCGAATAAAAAACGTAAAGGAGAGGTTTGCGACATTTTTTTATTGAAAATAATAAACCAAAATAAGGTTTAAAAATATATGCATCGAGGCGGGTAATGTTTTGATTTCAGTCAATTTCGTGACTTAATGACTTGGCGGGAACTTTTAATCGTGGAGTGTTTTTTTGGGTGGTCGATCTATATTTGAGGCCGCATCATGCTGCCCCGCGTGTTCTTTCTTAAAAATCAAGGGCTTGTGTGATGATGTGAATCAAAATTGGCATATATTCCTTATAATACTATGTTGCAGGTACACTTTTACACTTAGATATTTGAAGATTTAAAATATCTAAGCATTAAATTTTGACAAAAATGCTAACTAATCAAAAAACAAATCTGATCTTTACCAATTTTAATTAGTTTATTATTTAATCTAATGGAGAATGTCCACACATAGGCAATCTTTGTATTATTTTATTTAAAATATCATTTCTATCTAATTTGAAAAAGTCGATCTGACGATAATTTGAATATTTAAAAATTCTTTCCTCGAACAAAAAAGTTAGGCGATAGAAATAATCACCAGACATTAATTTATTATATTAATTATTTTCATTATATTAATTACACTTAATTTACACATCCATTGTTGAAAAAATTTAGTCAACTAATACAATATAATTATTTTTTTAATTCAAAATTTTTAAATTACAGATTATAGGCATAAAAAAACTTCAATTGAACTTCAATTATTGTACACATTACCAACCACACGGACTAGAATTTCGAATGAATAATATAGAGTATATATGATAAAACAAACATATGTCCTTCAACATGGTTTTTATGTACTTATCTATGTATTTAAACCGAGTACATATATAGATTTCTTATTTTCTTTAATGTATATGTCACCTAAATTATATACAGGGTGAACCTGAAAACCTGATCACAGAACTGGAGTAAGTAGAACACGTCATTTCCAACATAAATTACTATATTCATCATATGCCGTTTTCGCTTCGTTTTCAAGATGGCGGCCATTTTGTCAATTTCGACCTTACTCCACGAAATCAAAAAATAACTTTTTTTGGCTTCAGAGAGAGAGAGAGAGAGAAAAAAAAAATTAAACCAGCGAAACAAGTATAAAATTTTCGTAAAAATTATTACAAAAAAAATGTCGTTTTTGAATAGTTCGTCTCAAAAATTAACTATATTTATCTTCGGGATTTCGCACTGAAATTTGGCACTATATAATAATCAAGCCAGATTAGATAAAACATATCCGACATAAACGACAACACAATCGTCGCGAAGCTATAGACAATAGACATAGCTTTGCCAAAAATGTGAATAATGAGACGATTTTGTTGTCGTTTAGCTCCTAGTGTTCGAATATGTTTTATCTAATGCATAACAATCATTTTTGGGTTGATTTTTTTTAGAGTTTTTGAGACAAAAAATTACAATGTTTTTTTTTTTNTTTTTTTTTTTTTTTTTTTTTTTTTTTTTTTTTTTTTTTTTTTTTATATATATATATATATATTACATTTTTCTATCTGAATTCAAAAATAAGTTCTAACTGATTTCATGGAGTAAGGTCGAAATTTACAAAATGGCCGCATTCTTGAAAACGACGCAAAAACGGCATATGCTGAATAAGTAATTTGTGTTGGAAATGACGTGTTTTACGTACCTTAGTTCTGTGAAATCGTTTTCTCAGCGTTACCCTGTATATGTAGACCCTACTGTGTCCCCCCTCTCCAAATGTGGAAATGGATTACGATTGCAATAACAACGCAGCATGGCTATGAAATTAATTCTGTTTGTATTTTAGGGTATTACTAAGAGCGGATTGTTTAAAACCAGGGGCGTAATGCGGGTCGCATGATGCCCCAGGCACTGCGTGTCCAGCGGATTCCTTTATTTAAAAATACTTTTTCTAAGAGGGCCCTCATAGAATTAAAAAAAAAAAAAGCCGCAAGAAATGTCCGGAATTGTTTGGCCAGAAGGAAAGGAGATATCGAAATATGGATGGGAATAGACACCCCCCCCTCAAACCATGGGCTACGACGAAAAAAGTCGAATCGTCTTCAAGTTACGGCCGAATCGTCTTCAAGTTCAGCAAGTGTACAAAGTGTTTAAAAAATGATAGTCATTGTCGTGTTCTATATGTAATTATATTTGGGATGTCTCGATTTCGAGGCAAAACTCATGCAAACCTCCGAAATAGGGTAAAAATACAGCTGACAGTAAATTTGATTTCAACACGTATTTGGGTGCGTTCCATGCACATAAGTGACATACAGAGTTGAAAAGGTAAGATTTGATATCTTACCTCTTCCAGCACCTCAAGTCTCTAGTTTTAAGGAAAGCTAATATTTAATAATGAAATAAATGGGATTAATTCCTTTTTTCAGTATTAACTTCAAAATATAATTCTTTTAAGAAAACTATATTCTGTCATAGAAAAAGCACCTGTGTGAATACAGAAATCAACACGTTGTTCTCGCGCATCAAGGCGTATTTTTGTTTTTAACGATTTATTACAACACCCTCCTTGGCTAAAAACACCCCGATTGTTTAAATAGAGTATATAATAAACTTTTCTGAAAAGGTGTAGAAAATAGACTAATTTCGAAATTCCACAGTGATCAAACGTCTGGACCAAATTTAACATTAAAAATATTATTCGACGTCAAATTTAATTCTAATTAAGAGTAATTAATTTGAATAGATAATTAAGAGTAATTAATTTGAGCTTTCAATAGTACTCAGACTACGATGATAGTCTGAGTACTATTCAAAGCTCGCCACCAATTAATTTTTAGAATTGATATTGTCTTTATAAATATTTTATTATTTATTTACGATTCCTTTTAAATATTTTTATCGTTCGAATCTTATAAGTCAAAAACTAAAATTAAGCGGCTTTTCGCCGCTAAAAATAATTCCAGAAGCAGTCTCAAACTAAGATTACTAATATTTTGGATGTCCAACGTGAAATAATATTATTTCCCTGTTTATTTATGGGGATTTATTCCAGCCTCGGCTATTTTATGCTCTAATTGGACCGGGCTGTAAGAAAAGACTCATAAACCTCGTTAATAACGGAATCTAATATTTGTATACTTAAAGCACGCACACACAAGATGTAGAGTTTTGAAATTTTGCATGGCATTATATCCCAAATTAAACCACCTAATGGTTTGGCCAAGAAGCGTTTTTCAGGAGCGGGCGAGCGGAAACCATGTGGCCCGCAGGGGTCCAACTTTTGTTTTTTAAATACGAACCCCCATCTTGTGATACATTTTCAGAAAGACCATAGAATTACGTATAGTGTGTTTGGTTTTAAAATTGTGGCCATTTGAAATTTCCAAGACATGACTTCCAAGAGTGTCTAAAATTAGGCGAATTATTTCTAGGCAAACATTCAATAGCCCATTATAAATAATTCGCCTAGTTTTAGACACTCTCGGAAGTCATATCTTGGAAATTTCAAATGGCCGATATTTTGAAACCAAACACGGTATACATGTAAATTTTTTTGCAAAGAAGATGTGGTTTCGTATTTAAAAAACAAAGATTGGACCCCCCGGGGGGGCACATGGGACCCGCCCCTGAAAAATTGGTCAAACCATCAGGTGGTTTCATTTGGAATATAATACCATGCAAAATTTCAAAACTCCATATAAAGCCGTTCAGAAGATATTCAGGTGGACTCGGACTTTTGGACACCCTGTATATTCTGTTTTGGTTCATTATTTCCTCGAAATATATAATAATACATAATATTATTATATACTCGAAATATATAATAACATCTATATTTAATATTTTACCTTTCAAGGTAGAATAAAATAATTGGTACGAAAAAGCGTACTAAACTTTATCTTCCTTTATTCTAAAAGAATTTGGCAGGCTGTTGTTGTAGCTATTATGTGAAAAAATGTTTGTTTTTGGGTGCAATCGAAAACACTCTTGGCGGTTTTTGCCGCTTTTTAGCGGTTTTCAATATTGTTGTCTTACAAGAGAATGGTAAGAGCTAGAGATTTGAAATTTGATATGTATGTCATGGGTTTTCCAGTAAGCTCTGGGTTCAATCAAATATACCGCTGGCGGTTTTTACCGCGGTTTTCATTAATCCTGTCAAAAAAGAGAATGGGTAACAGCCGGAAACTTGAAATTTGGTATGTTTGTCAATTAGGGGTCTCAGTAATCTTCGAAGTTTTTGGGTGCTATCGAATACACCCTTGGCGGTTTTTGACGCTTTTTAGCGGTTTTCATTATCCCCTACCTAAAAAGAGAATGGTAAAAGCCAGAGACTTGAAATATGGTATGCATGTCAAATTTAGAGTCGAATTACGCCCCACATATATAGCTGATTCAGTATTGCTGATCTCAGTAAGCTTCGAAACTTCTGGGTGCAATCGAATAGACCTATAGGCGTTTTTTATCGCTTTTTAGCGGTTTTCAGTATTTCTGTCTAAACAGAGTATGATAAAAGCTAGAGATTTGAAATTTGTTATATATGTCATATTTGGGGTCTCTGTAAGCTCCAAAACTTTTTGGTTCAATCAAATAAACCGCTAGCGGTTTTCATTAATTCTGTCTAAAAAGAGAATGGTAAGAAGAGTCAGACACTTGAAATATGGTACGTATGTCAAATTTAGGGTCAAATTACTCGCCACATTTTTAATTTATTATTTTCAATAATGAACCTTTGGAATCGAAAATAAATACCCCCCCCCAAATTTGATATTTACGTTTCAAGGTACGTCGCATCCAAAAATCTAATGAAAAACAAATCAGTTTTCCGCCGTCCGCAGTATACCGTCCGCCGTGATTGGCACTTTTGCCACTTAGCGTTGGCCGATTTGGATGAAATTTAGTATAAAGGTCCAATCTGGGCTCTAATTTTGCCCCGCAATGGCAAGAACCAGAAACTTCAAATTTGATATGTATGTCAAAATTAGGGTCTAATTACGCCCCAGATTTGGAATCGTCACGAGAGAAAAAAAAATACCCCCCTCAATTTTTTTTGTGTGGGGGGGTATTTTTTTGCCAGTAAAATAATAAACCCATGTGCCGCATTGCAAGAGTTTTTTTTTCATAATCTAGGAAATCTTATAAAGTTTGCAATTAGATGGTTTTGAAAATCATGTCGGCCAAGTGACGCTCCCCATTGTCGTTACACTGGGTGAACCGAATTCGGGCATCCTCATGCAGAGACCTCAACAAAGGATTGTTCTTAGCCCAAGACCGCATGTTTCATTTATTGACATACCACCCAAATGAAACAGGATTGAGATCAGTTAACTATGGCATTGGAAAAGTAGACTTCTACGGCAAATTTGCTCTCTCCAGTACATGACGATGACTGACCTACGGTTTAAAATGACTTTAGAACCCACAGTACCAAATGAGTTCACGTCAAAAACTCCTTGTAACGGTTGAGCACCAGGGCGCTAATTTAAAAAAAGAAGAAGTTATATGCTGCCCTACCCTGTACCTAATAACCAAGATGACACGAGTAAAATAAAATATAAAAACTTTTTGGGGAGTCCCTTCGTATGTCGATGCGTGTGACTGTAAACAAGATGCAAACCAAGCATTTTACTTCACAGCTTGGTGGGGGGTTATTTTGGGTTGAAAGCAAATCTATGTTGTTTGGATAAAAATTAAACGTTAGTATTTCTACTGGCAAAGATATAGAACAAAAAGTTAAACTAAATAATTATTCTAGATAATCCGTGTGATATTTTTCGTATTCTTAATTTCAGTAAATTTAACTACACTAACTAGCAAAATTAGGGGAACGCTAATTTAGGAACGCGGTAGTATTTTATCACAAATTTGACTTGATTTTACAAGTTATCTTCAAACACCTTAACATTATTGTCATAACTCAGCTAATGCATTTTGTTTTAAGATTTAACAATTACGTTAGCTTTGAAGGAGTCTGGTGTATTGTGTTAGTAGTGTGTTTTTCTTTCAATATGTATGATCTAAGTGAGAGTCAAGTGTCTAGGGCAGTGTCTGATGTATTGTTAGTGTTAGTAGTTTGTTTTTCTTTCAATATGCATGATCTAAGTGAGGTTCAAGTGTCTAGGGCAGTGTCTGGTGTATTCTTGGTATAGTGTGTTTTTCTTTCAATATGCAAGATCTAAGTGAGGTTCAAGTGTCTAGGCAGTGTCTGGTGTCTAGTTAGTGTTATTAGTATGTTTTTCTTTCAATATGCATGCTCTAAGTAAGGTTCAAGTGTCTAGGCAGTGTCTGGTGTGTTGTTAGTGTTATTAGTGTGTTTTTCTTTCAATATGCAAGATCTAAGTGAGGTTCAAGTGTCTAGGCAGTGTCTGGTGTCTAGTTAGTGTTATTAGTTTGTTTTTCTTTCAATATGCATGCTCTAAGTAAGGTTCAAGTGTCTAGGCAGTGTCTGGTGTGTTGTTAGTGTTATTAGTGTGTTTTTCTTTCAATATGCAAGATCTAAGTGAGGTTCAAGTGTCTAGGCAGTGTCTGGTGTCTAGTTAGTGTTATTAGTATGTTTTTCTTTCAATATGCATGCTCTAAGTAAGGTTCAAGTGTCTAGGCAGTGTCTGGTGTGTTGTTAGTGTTATTAGTGTGTTTTTCTTTCAATATGCAAGATCTAAGTGAGGTTCAAGTGTCTAGGCAGTGTCTGGTGTCTAGTTAGTGTTATTAGTATGTTTTTCTTTCAATATGCATGCTCTAAGTAAGGTTCAAGTGTCTAGGCAGTGTCTGGTGTGTTGTTAGTGTTATTAGTGTGTTTTTCTTTCAATATGCAAGATCTAAGTGAGGTTCAAGTGTCTAGGCAGTGTCTGGTGTCTAGTTAGTGTTATTAGTATGTTTTTCTTTCAATATGCATGCTCTAAGTAAGGTTCAAGTGTCTAGGCAGTGTCTGGTGTGTTGTTAGTGTTTAATTAGTGTGTTTTTCTTTCAATATGTATGATCTAAGTGAGGTTCAAGTATCTAGGGCGCTTCTGGTGTATTGTTAGTGTTAGTAGTTTGTTTTTCTTTCAATATGCATGCTCTAAGTGAGGTTCAAGTGTCTAGGCAGTGTCTGGTGTATTGTTAGTGTTAGTAGTGTGCTTTTTTTTCAATATGCATGATCTAAGTGAGGTTCAAGGGTCTAGTGTAGTCACTTTGATTGGTGTGAGGCAGAGCTACCAGAGAGTGGCTAATGCTCTTGGGTGCATAGGGCGGTAAAACGTTATCTCCAGACTGGCAGAAGGAAGAGACGGCGTGGGCAGGGCCGAATACATGCAAAAAACAACCAGGATGACCGATTTATCAAGATAACGGCACTCCGGAACCGTACTTTTACCAAGAGAACCATCCAGGGTGAGCTCAGACAAAGTCGTAGAGTGGCTGTGAGCGAATTTACCGTTAGCAGAAGGTTGAAAGAGCACGGCAGTAATCGAGCTTTGCGAGCTCCTCTTCTAACCACAGATCACAAAAGACAGAGACGTGTTTACAACTTATATTTAACTCGTATTCCAACAATGGCAGACTTTGCCGATCATTAAAAAGGAAAAACAGAATTATTTTGGCTAAAAAGATAATTCTAAAGCCACGGAACAGGGCGCATAGGTAGTTGCATCCTAGGCATAGCTTTCTAGCCAGTGCGAACACTATGGCTGTGTGTTTTTATTGGAAACAATGAATTTTTCAAAAATGGTTCACACAGACCAATGGCTTCAATTTCAATCCAAAAACGTGTTTTAGGATCGAAAACTCAACATCAAAAATTTCAGCCAAATTCAATACATACTTTTATTTTTTGATCCAGCAGTCAACTGATTTAGTGGGTATCACACTGGCACTGACCCGGGTTCAAACCCCGACGGGGTCGGAAAATTTTCGACTTTGTGCTTATATTTTCGGGGTGCACTCAGCCTCGTGAGGACGATTTAGTAACTACTTTAATATGAGTAGGGACCAATGGCGGCAATACCAGGGTAAAAATATGAGAAGACTGAAGAGATCATTAGGCTGCAGAAGATTTTTAGTTTTTTTGAAATGGCCGTTTATATACTTTCATCCTTTGATTCAAAACGAAAATTTTTTTATAGATAGATAAGTCGTGTGATATTCACACCAGATTTTATTTTTCAAACCCTCCATTGATATTCTTTACTTTCCCCATTTTATAAAATTCAACATAATATAATCGTAACTCGCAGAAGATCAAGGAACAGAATGTAATTCCTGAATATGTTTCATGATGGTCGATCACCCAATTGAAAAACATTTTTGTTTATGTTGACAATCGTGGAGCGAATTCTAATGATGCATTTATTATGAGTCGACCGAGCATGTGGGTCACTGGAGATAAAAAATAACCTACGAGCACTCTAAACTTATAGGGTACCTACTGCAAATGTGTCTTTGTCCACTTACTAGTCTTGGGCAACTTAAAAGGATTTTTTTTATGTCGACCAAGGCTGACATTAAGGGTCAAAATAAAATATGCTGACGTTCAATGTCCATATTTGCTCAAGTTGGCCATAACCCAACATTATATTTACCGAGGCTCATGATGTTCAACATTACATTTGCTGAGTTTGATGTCCGATCTAAAGTGTCTGAAACCCTGTATATTTTCAATGTTATGAAAATAGTGTCAGCATTAAAAAGAACAACCCGCATTTTATAAAACTCAATGACATTATGCAATGCATTCCAACAGAACAGTGCCTCTGTATAAGGTGATTTTATTCATCAAAATCTAATCTGCTCGTACTGCGACACGGCGCAGCGCGGCGTTCCATACAGTAGGGGGAGAATTGTCGCTTTCTACATTATTTAATTTTACATTTTTTGCATTACTACTTGAGTTAATATAATTTTAAAAATTCATCATTTTTATACAATCTTCCTAGTTGCCTGGAAATAATTTTTTTTTTCACTCTCTTATCTAATTTGAGGCCTCCTAGCTCCTAGAAAAGTGAGATAAAAATTAATTACAGAATCTTTTTCATGAAAGAAGTTTTGTTCTAAATATAGGGGGTATATTGAAAAAAAGAGGCCAGCGTTATCATTTCACTAATAATGTGGAAATCTTTGTATCGAATTCCAGTGGTTTTATTTTTATTTTGCCAATATTTTTATCCCCTCAAGGGATACAAATGGTCGTATTTTTAAAATAGAAAGTGATTTCCACATTATTAGTGAAATGATAACTACAAATATCATATATCATATTAGAAGGTGATTCGCACATTATTAGTGAAATGATAACTACAAATATCATACCTATATCATATTAGAAAGTGATTTCCACATTATTAGTGAAATGATAACTACAAATATCATATATCAGATTAGAAAGTAATTTCCACTTTATTAGTGAAATGAAACTACAAATATCATATATCGGATTAGAACCTGATTTCCACATTATTAGTGAAATGATAACTACAAATATCATATATCAGATTAGAAATTGATTTCCACATTATTAGTGAAATGATAACTACAAATATCATATATCAGATTAGAAAGTGATTTCCACATTATTCGTGAAATCATATCTACAAATATCATATATCAGATTAGAAACTGATTTCCACATTATTAGTGAAATGATAACTACAAATATCATATATC
>CM022881.1:10438452-10469954 GCA_012654025.1 Pachypsylla venusta
CATACCTGAAGGTGTAAAAATACCTCAAGTGTATTTGTATTTTGTACTTTTTAAAATAATACACAGATAGCTTTCTAAAAAAATGTTCTTCTGATATAAAACATTGTTTTCTTATTTCTTGTGAGAGGATGCGTACGTGGCGTCCATACGCACATGGGAAACAATTTCCTTCCCATGTGCGTCGGGCGCCAATGTGCGTCATATCTAAATTAAGGCGGGAAACTCGAAAATCTGTTATTATTTAAATATAATTAACATTATTTCAAAGTTTTAACTCAAAAATACCAAAAATTTGGTCTCCGCACAGGGGAAGAACCCAGAAAAGTTGATACGCACAGAACATCTTGAGATAACGCCTATGGGCGTCATACGCATTGGTGAAGAACTCCCAAAAATCCATATGCATGGAACGTGTTAATAAAATGATAACTACAGATATCATGTATACCTATATATCAGACTAACTGTTTTTCCGTGCTCGTTACGGTTACAAAATTGAACAACAATTTCGAGATCGCGAAATTAAATCTCAACCCCCGGAGTGAGCACCACTCCTACTTCGAAAATTCAATATTTTATTCAAGGATATGACTTTTTGTACTGCGGAACACCTTTGTATCGAATTTCAGCTTTCTCCCTCATCCCGAAATGGTACTTCTTTTTGGTCGAGAAAACCTTCCATAAATCGGGGAGAAACCGGAAATTTTCAAATTGCATATTTTTTATGGGGTTCTAATATACTATTTTGGAGGGGGTCTATTCTCGGTCATTTTTCGTTATCTCTTTTAGTTTTCCCAGAAAAAAATTGCAACAAGACCAGCTAAATAGCGTCATTTTTAGAGGTAACTTGCTCCACTTGAACTTTATTTTTTTCTCCTTTCTTATTACGCACCTACATACTAAAAGGGACCTGTGTGCCAAGTTTCAAGTTTCTAAGTTTAGTCATCGTGGAGCTACGTTGATTATCAGTCAGTCAGTACGTCAGTCAGTCAGTATACCAACTGGGCTGAGTTTTATAAGTATAGATTAGAAAGTGGTTCCCCCACGTTTAATAAAATGATAACTACAAAATTGAATATCACATATAATATTAGGAGGGGAAACTCAAATAGATAAGGTTTCCTCAAGTGCACTCACTCACTGTTCAGTATGAGATGTTCTCGAGTCCTAAACCCACATTAGGGACACTGATTGCAACAAACAGCTGAACAAATAGAGAAATAATATTACGCTCCCACAGAAACAGGGTGTTGAGCCGGTCGATGCTGACAGCCATGTAGTAGGCACTGTCTAATGTGTTGTTTATTATTCCATTACCTACACATGCACAAATCACTATAAAATGTTACACAAAATTCTGTTGTGAACATCAAAGGACTTTTCTGTAATTTTTGATGTCGAGTTTTCAATTCCAAAACTGTTATTTCGCAGTCCGGCAGTCTAAAATTAAAACCGAGACACCAAATTTTCAAGAGCTAGCTCCGGTCATTCTCCTCTTGGGCACGGAGAACGACAAGAGTAGAACTTGAAATTTTGTGTTTCAATTTTATGTATGCAGATTTTTTGGCTATAAATGGGACCTCTGAATATAATGAGGAGCTTAGATCAAAGACATTTTTTTACAAAATTCGATAGTGATCCAGGCGAAGCATAGCCGAGTTAAAAGGATGGAGAATGTAATTTCCGGACAACTTTCAACATCGCTTGGTGGATTCCTAGTTTTTGATGTCGGCGATTTCAAATATGGCACCAATTTTTTTTACTTCATCTTCCCATATAAGAAGTATAGGTAAATAAAGTATTGTACTGATGAAAAATTTTGATGTCGTTTTGGCAGGAATATTTCCAGAGGCCATAATTCGAGCCAAACCGTTAACATTGGAGATAGCACTCTCTGAGGTCCATGGGTCGAAAGAGGTCATTTCGGGGTGACCCTCTGGAACCCAAATGGCAGGCCCGATTTTTATGAAATTTGATACAGACACTCATTGTTACATATTATCCGTAAATTTTGGGACTTATGGGGGTATCTTCATCTGGGGGTCTGGGGGTCCTTTATGGTACCAAACCGGAAATTCGGGTCACCTCTCTAAAAGTTGCAATGGAGCTCCAATTTTGATGAAATTTAAAACAGACACTCTTTCCAACATATTATCAAGACCTCAGATGAAATATCTTTATCTGGGGGCACTTTAGGATACCAAACATCAAATTCGGGTCACTTGTCTAAAAGTGGCATTATCACTCCAAATTTGATGAAATTTAAAATAAACAAATTGACAATTTTTTGTCTTCTAAAGCTATCTCCACTGAGGGCCCTTAAAATATTTTTACTAGAGAGCTGTGACAACAGCCGGAAACTACCAAATCTAATTCAAATAATATTTGCTGTAGGTAGCTGCGACAACAACCGAAGGTTGTCAAAGGTAAATAAAACCTTTTTTCCACTATAGAACTGCGATAACAGCGGAAGGCTGCCAAATCTAATTCCCATAATTATTTTACTAGAGAGCTGTGACAACAGCCGAAGGCTACTATATCTAATGCATATGTTACGGTCCAAGTAGATAAGGCGGTAATTTTAGACAATGACCGGTTATAGTATACAATTCCCAGAGTCTCTGGTCAAAGTAGGAAATAATCTTCAAAAATCATTTATTTCCTACTTTGACCGTACCTCTGGCCATTGTATACAATGACCGGTTAAAGTAGGAAATAAATGATTTTTAAAGATTATTTCCTACATTGACCACATGACTTTGGGAATTGTATACTATAACCGGTCATTGTATACAATTCCCAATTATCTTCTTGTACCGTAACACATATATCTACTATTTTCACTAGAGAACTGTGACAACAACCGAAGGTTGTTAAAGGTAATTCAATTTTTTTCCACTATAGAGCTCCGACAACAGTCGAAGGCTGCCAAATTGAATTCAAATAATACTTTCTCTAAGGAGCTGCGAGAACAGCCGAAGGCTGATATATCTAATTGAAATAATATATTCCCTGAAGATCTTCGACAACAGCCAAAGACTGCCAAATCCATTTTCAAAAATATTTACACTGAAGAGCTATGATAACAGCCAAAGGCTGCCACTGCTAATTGATATAATATTTTCATTACATAAATATGGGAACCTGCCAAATTCCTAGAATAAAGGAAGATAAAGTTTAGTACGGTTTTCCGTACCCTTTATTTTATATAACACAAGAAAATGGGGAAAACCTGAAAAGTGAAATGTTTGCTTTTTTTCAAATGTGATGCGTCTTTTTCTAAGACTTTGTGTATGCCTCTTTTTCTACGACTTTGTGTAAAAATATTTTGAAAAGTCGAACGCAAAATAAAATTCCCATGTTAAGAGTAAAGAGGGTACGAATATGGTCTAATTACGATAGAATTAAAGGAATAAGCTCCAATTGAAGTCCTGGACATAACTATTGAGACAGTGTAAAAATGACACTTTTCAAATGTTTTTTTCCCAATGTTCCAGTAACTTTTTTTTTCAAACTATTGACTTTATCTCATCATCTACCCATCGATTCTGAAATATTCAACATAAATCACTCCACATATTTTGGTTTATTATTTTAAATATTGAACATTTGGATTCTTTGGAAAATTACCCCCCCTACCTCCAAATTTGATATTTTTCTTTGGTTGTGGAGAGACTTTAAAAGTGCACATTGTGACGTGAAGTAATATATCACTTGTGCAACACTGATTGCATTTGACTTGGCGGGTGGAGTGCTGCCGCGCTCTTCAATACCTTTTCGAGATTAGGTACAGAGTATTTAGTTCATTGCATATAATAAAGGATGCATACATTGCATATTATATGAATGCACTTTGCCATTATGTTTCTTTCATTGCACTGCATATTATAATTAAATTACCTATCTATCATCTTACGCTTGTTCAGATTCTTCAGATTTGAAAAAGACATTAAATTGACTTTTTCATAATAATCTTATTATGATATAATAAGATTATTATGAACATTCAGTGAGGTTAAGTGCCAATTTGAAAACAGAAAATAACGAACACGCTATTCTTTCCGACTTAAAAATGGAAATGTTAAGACAAAAAAAGTCATTCCAATTCATCACAATATAAAAAGTATATGTGGAAGAGAGTGAATCTTTATATTGCTCACTAGTACGCACCCATTTAGATTATTGTTCCATTCTCTGGTGTGCGCCCCTGTCACACAAGGAGGGGTGCGCTGGCCGGCTATAGCCCTCCCCCCGAATTTTTTTTGAGATGTGAAACGCGAGTGTAAAATTTTATACCATCTAACCCTGTGCTTCTTTTTCAATATCACGTAAAGGAAATGGTGTTTCATACTTACATAACAAAGTGCAAAGTTAGGGCGATTTAACTTTTTCGTTACATAGGTATTTTCAAATTTTAAGTAGTTGTTCTACCTCGGTTTTTATTATTACCTATTATTATTTGTGTTATGTGTTAACTAGTTGAGTAGAGTTTTTAATAGGTACCTAATTACATTTTTAACTAAAATAAGCTGGGTGGGTTTCACCAAGATACTTAAATGTGAACAGGAGAGTTAACAAGCAGGTTTTCATTGAAACGATCTCAGGTCTCAGATAAATATTTTCCGCTTCGATNTAGGCAGAGGCGTAGGAACGGTAGGGCGAACCGCCCGGATGCCCGTTCTATAGGGCTTTTCTCCGCCTTTTATCTCTAGAAACATTCGATTATCGGGGGGTGGTGGTGTAAAGCCTATATTAACACTTTGTTTAAATTATCTCTCTGTGAAACTATTTGGGTTCAACACCACGACGCTGTTATGGTACCTACTTGGTTTGCCCCCCCCTCCCCCGAAGACAAATCCTGTGTACGCCCCTGTCTGGTCACCATCCTATGCATAATTGCATATTGATAGACTGAAAGGTGTCCAGAGCTTTTTTCTAAGATACGAGTATCTTGCGTATAGAAATCGCACCCCAGTTTTTAATTGTAACTATACTGAACTGATGAATTCTTTTGAATTGAGAACATTGCAGCATAGACGGGATGTCACGCATATTGTGTTTGATTCACCTGATACTCTATCATTGTTAAAATTTAAAATAAAGTATAAAATCTTTTCCGATTCAGTTGTTTCAGAACCAATATCGGTGAAAACAGTGCATTCAACAGAGTCATGGGAGCGATGAACCTTATTGGTCATCCTCCCCATTATATTGCCATTTTCCATGAGTCAGTTAGCTTAGGAGATCGATGAAACTTATTGGTCATCCTCCCCATAACATTGACATTTTCCATGAGTCAGTTGGCTTAGGAGACCGATGAACCTTATTGGTCATCCTCCCCATAACATTGATATTTTCCATGAGTCAGTTAGCTTAGGAGACCGATGAACCTTATTGGTCATCCTCCCCATAACATTGACATTTTCCATGAGTCTGTTAGCTTAGGAGACCGATGAACTTTATTGGTCATCCTCCACATAACATTGACATTTTCCATGAGTCTGTTAAAAATATTAAACTCATCCTGACCATCCTGTTAAACCTGCGCTAATAGTTTACATTCATTTCATACATATAAATTAATTTAGTTTTATGTTAATTAATTTTAACTAGGGATATTGTGAAAATAGGTAGGTATGTCCCTAAACTCATAAAATAAATAAATTAAATGTAACGTTTTTTTTTTTTTTTTTTACTGTACGCAAAGAAATACAAATTTTCTTAATTGGAGTCCGCAGTTTGCTCGAGCTCCGGACTTCCGTAAGAATAGGTATGTGTATTTTTTACTTCTCTTCCTATAGAAGATAAAGTATTGTAATTGTTCAAGCCTCACTTGAACAAATTTGGTTTTTTCCATACATCGGTTCTCATGACATAAATAATAATTTCTTAGTTTCCATTGAACGACGGTTTGCAGTATCGCGTTGCGTGAACTTTCACCAAACATGTGGCGATGGCCGTGCTCCTTCTAGCCCCCCCGCTCTCTTAAACATTCGTTCCCCGTCAGTAATCGTGCAGAATCGTGCAGAAATTTTGAAATAATGTCGAAATCATGAGATTAAAATAATTCTTTTACATTGGACCCAAAATCGGTTTAATTTTTTACTTTAAGTATGTTATAAAAAGCAAAGTATTGTAATGTACTGAAATTTTCAATGTCGATATTCGATTCCCGCTTATCGGTTTCAGCCATTGGTCCCTATGTATGTCTGTCCGTCAGTCCCCAAATAAGATATCTCAATAATAGTAAATTTAATGCTAGAGACTTGTTTATAATAAAAAATCTGTAGGTAGTATGCAATAAGATAAGTTAGTATACGACTGTCTGCGAGAGCACCATTATACAGATGTTTTTTCTCAAGAGGGTTTGACCTATTTCTTGAAAGTGGTATGAAATTATGTGAACATAACTTTCAAATGACATTTTGTATCGTATAAATACATTATGAATGGATATGATGACATTGTTGAATATGATTCGATACAAATTTAATGATTAATATTGAATAAGATTCTTTTCATTTTTGGATTTCTGAAAATTGAGTATACATGTGTTGTGCTCCGTAGGTACTCGTAATGATGTTTACTCCTTACAATAAATCATTTCTAAGAAATATTCCGATTAGAAAAATAATAATAACGAACATGTTTTCCCATCTGCCAAGTCGGGATAAATATAAAAGAAAATAAATGGTACGGAAAACCGTAATAGACTTTCTCTTCCTTAATCCAAAGTTTGGTCTTTCGGTCTGACGTTTCGGTCCCCCTCAACATTGTACGAAACGGTATTTGAATTAATTTTGGCAGATTTAGGCTGTTGACGTTATTCATTGCTCACACATTATTTTAATTAGATTTGCAGCCTTTGTTGCATTGGTTAAAATATTATTTTAAATAGAATTGCAGCCCACGGCTATTGACGTTTCTTATTGGTTAAAATATTATTTTAATTAGATTTTGCAGACCTCGGCTGTTGAAGTTTCTCATTGATTAAAATATTATTTTACTTAAATTAAGCAACCTTCTGCTGTTGGCATTGCTCATAGGTCAAAATATTATTTTAATTCAATTAGGCTGCGTTCGGCTGTTGACATTGCTCATATTTACATTTGCGGGTCCTGCCGTGGCCCCAAAACCAAAATTTCTACAAAACATTAAAAATTGTCAAATATAATTTTCAGGTGACTAAGTATTCCAAATTTTACTCTATTTTTGCACATAAGGCCCAGCTGGGGATCCAAAAACAAAAATGTAGAAAATAGCAAAAATTATCCAATATAAAATTCTTAGGTGAGTCAATATACCATTTTTCATTAAAATGAGACGATTTTTTTTTTACATAGATAGTGTGTGAGACCCTGACGGGGCCCCAAAACCAATATGTCTACAATATACCAAAACCAAAATTTAACGAACATGACACGTTCTGATTACAAAAATAATAAAGAAAACTTAAAACGAAAGAGCTAAACGATTTGTCTCAAATAATCAAAGTCGATTTTTTTTTCTATTTTTTTTTTTGGTTTGAGATAGTTATTTTTTGATTTCACCATTAGATAGCACTTCTTCAGAGCTTTACGTTGATACTCATAACTCAAAAACGTTATATAACCATATATCGCACTCTTTCTGCAAATGAACGATATGGCCCTAAATTCTAATTACAAATTTTTCTATATGAAACCGAAAAAAAATGTTATCAGCGATTTTGCGGGGTCAAAAAGAAATTTACAAAACGGACACCATCTAGAAAAGAAGATAAACCCGTAAAACGGCATATACTCATTAGAGTGTTTTCTGTTGAAAACGACCGTTTACTTACCCTAGCCCCTTTAATGTTATTTTGGTTCACCCCGCACAACATGAACATTGACGACCTTAATATTTATCATGAGACATTACCGATGGTGCTCTCATAAAAGTTTTATTTAAAGAAAGAAAAAAAATGATCACTTACGTTTAGTTGAAGAATAATTTTATTGTACGCTCTTAGCCATCGTTCTTTTGGACTAATTTTTGGTAGGGATGTTCTTCTATTGTTATCTTCAAAATCAGGTACAATATGTTCCGGGGTTAGAACCTAAAAAAAAAAAATACATATAAACATTTTATGGAATGACTAGACATGCTATACATTACGGGGCGTTTTTAGTCAAACTGTTTCGTGGAGGATTCCCAACATCTTTGAATGTTAATTTAGTGAAGTTATTTGGTCAGAATGACGAAAACAGGATATTTTCTACACTTTTTCAGAAAAGTGTATTATAGTCCTTTTTAACACCTGTAACTCAAAAACGGTTATTTCAAATTAAATATTTCATTAATTATTTAATTTGGAAATCAAATTTTACGTCCAGAACATATCCTCCTTCAAACTTTGCTACTTCCTACGCATAGATAGACGGAAAAATCGAAAAATAAAAGGAAGATATGTTCCGGACGTAAAATTTGATTTCCAACAAGTTTAATGAATTAGCATTTTTCATTTGGAATAACCGTTTTTGAGTTGTAGGCGTTTGAAACAGAGTATAATATACTTTTCTGAAAAAGTATGAAACATAGCCTATTTTCGACTTCCCATTCTGACCAAACCCCTGGAACAAACATTGAAAGATGTTATTCGACGTCAAATTTATTTCTAATTAATTTTGAGTAGAACCTATTTTTTTCATAAAATGCATCGTTCGAATCTTATAAGCCAAAAACTAAAATTATCAACAAATTTATGCGGCTTTTCGCCGCTTGTTTTTAGCTCACCTCAGAAACTGTCGCAAACTTAGATTACTATTATTCAGACCAAAGTGAGCAAAATCATCTCCCACTTTTTTGGGAATTTATTCCAGGTGAAAATCTAATTTGACTGGGTACTTAAAAATGGGATATTTTAGCAACAAAGATTACTGAGAAGAGCATTTTTTCAAAATTATTATAAGGAAGTATTGTAGTACATAATACTTAGTTACTTTAGACTTGAACTTCGTTTTTGAAGTGTGTTCTCACAAAGGAACAAGTTTTATCACCTCAAATATCGATTGTAAATTTGTCCGGTGGTCCCGCTTTACCCACCATTTAGATGGGAATTATTATGTATGTTACCTTTCTTCATGTGATCGGAATTCTGCGGGATGGATAATGCAGAAAGCGCTCTACTCCTAATAATGTGACTTATCTCAACTGTGCTAAACATCTTCAAGAAACACTACCGTTATTTAAACTTACCAATAGGATGTCTAATATAAATTTGTTAAATAATAATGACCTTTCAATACTAAACCTCTTCCTTAGAAGATATTTGACACAGCTTGGGAAAAGCTTTTTTAAACTAATAGGTACCTATTGTAACTTTGGAAATACTTATGTCCATACCAATGCAAAGTTTGGAAGCAGAATCTCTCGTATAGGTATCGCATCAAAAGTTTCGTCACTGGTGTCTACCCATTTCACTTCAACTGTATAGTACAGGATGGTAGTGTTCACATTCCACAATCCCACAAGTGTAGAGGTTTCTGACTCACCTTTTTTTTTTTTTTTTTTTTTTTTTTTTTTTTTTTTTTTTTAATTTGGCTTAACGTCTCTTTAACATCTATTGGTCATTCAAGACGGGGGTTTTACCCTCCATTCGCTGGAAACTTGCAAACCAGCTACCCACATTGACCTCACCCAGCCTGGGTTGGGCCGGAAAAAGCCAACGATACGTGGTGTTCCCAAGCGGTCACCCATCCAAGTACTGACCACGCCCGGACGTTGCTTTGACTCACCTTTGGTAATTTTGGTTTTACATCGTCGGGTAAGATCTCCAAAGGTTCATCTTCGATGTCCTCCTGGTATTCATCTATACTTTCACCGCGTTGATATTTTTCGTCATCTTCATCGTCATAATACTCATCGAAAGACTTCTGTTGTATAATGGTTGGGGAAATCCTTTTGTTTTCTTTATTTGGAGGGGAAGATATCATATGATTGTCCAGATTTCCTAATACAGAAAATAAATTTTTATTTAATTTATAGGTAAATAGTAGGTATTTAGGATGTTTGTAGTCATTATGAAATATAAATTTCAATAAAATATTATGTAGGTATCAAGTAAAAATAATAAGGCGAGTCTACTTGAAAATGTCGTAACAGGCGAAAGCGCTCGTGACTCGCTTTATTATTTGTAGTTGATACACAATATTTCATTTAAAATTAAGTTTAGATTTGTTCCAGTTTTTCCACCCAAAATTTCAAAATCTAGAAAAAAAACACATTTATTTAAAAAGGTTTCTGCGAAGAAAATGGAATAAGTACCTACTATAAATATCCAGACCATGCTCCAAACAAATCGGACAAGGTGGTGAAAAGTTATCATGACTGAATTTTCCAAAACACGTTAGGATTAAGAAAAACGACAGACAGACGTATACTTAAAAACTTGTTTCATTTCATTACACTTTACGGGATAGTGTTCTCAAAGGGTGAGTTCAGTTTTTGTAGAACAAATAGAAGAGAAAAACTTCTTACCGTCAACATAACTGTCTGTCACAGAATCTTGTGGTTGCAGAATGCCTCTGCCATTATTGTACTTGGGTTCTATAAGGCCATTGATCATTATACTTGGTTTTACTTCTACAAAAGCACTTTGCTCAGTCTTATGAAGGCTTTTGATTGATTCTTTGCTTGGTCTGTGATCACCTCTGTAACCTGTACCAACAAACAAAAAGTCAAGAAATAAAATATGAGGACTTACATTCCCCCCCCCCCCCTCCACTAAACAGACGAAGTACATTGCAATAAGCACTGAAATCAAAACAGTACCCGCCTCAATAGTATATCGCTATTCTCCCTTTTTACACCTTATTTTTTAACATTAATTTCACTAGTTTTAAAAATCTCGTAAACCTCTCTTTTACTCTCTTTTTTCGCAACTTTTGGCACTTTACAAAAGCATTTTCACACCTTTGGCGTTGTGCTTTCTTAACAACTCTAACTCATTAAGTAGACACACCGCCAACGGTGTGAAGTGCGAAAAGTTGCGAAAAAAGGGCGTAAAACTTTAAAAAGGTAGAATAAAGATGTACAATTGACGCGGGCACTTTTTTGATATCCGTGCTTTTTGTGACTAATGACCTGGCAGGAATTTTTTACCGCGAAGTGGTTTTTTGGTAAGTATTTACCAATGTGTTTACTATTTTGAGCAGTATATTCGTCCTTTACTTCATTCTCTTTTCAGTATCAACACTATCATAAGTAATTACTAATGTGTTTACCATTTTGAGCAGTATATTCGTCCTTTACTTCCCTTCTCAATCTCAACACTGTCATAAGTAATTACTAATGTGTTTACCATTTTGAGCAGTATATTCGTCCTTTACTTCCCTTCTCTTCTCAGTCTCAACACTGTCATAAGTAATTACTAATGTGTTTACCATTTTGAGCAGTATATTCGTCCTTTACTTCATTCTCTTTTCAGTATCAACACTATCATAAGTAATTACTAATGTTTGTTTACCATTTTGAGCAGCATATTCGTCCTTTACTTCATTCTCTTTTCAGTATCAACACTAGGTATCATAAGTAATTACTAATGTCTTTACCTTTTTGAGCAGTATATTCGTCCTTTACTTCCCTTCTCTTTTCAGTCTCAACACTATCATAAGTAATTACTAATGTGTTTACCATTTTGAGCAGTATATTCTTCCTTTACTTCCCTTCTCTTCTCAGTCTCAACACTGTCATAAGTAATTACTAATGTGTTTACCATTTTGAGCAGTATATTCGTCCTTTACTTCCCTTCTCTTTTCAGTCTCAACACTATCATGATAATAGTCGGTTGGCATTTGTTTTTGTTTGTGTACGGAAGTACTGACGGAAGACACGGCTGTTTCAAAAGAATCACCAATATCAAGATCATCCTTGGACTCCAATGAATCAGGAACTGCTTTTGGAGAGTCCAATAATTGTTGTTGATGATGACGATTTTTTTGTAGATGGCGTTTGAATGTATCTGTTGAGAAAAAAATATATAGGTAATCACAGTTTGGTGATCCAACCCATCGAATTGATTATAAATCAATTTATGAGAAATTGATTTTTAAACAATTTGGTAGGTCTAAAAATCCGATTAAGATTCGGGATGATCCTTGGAACTTTATTGTGAGTCTCGGATACTTTGATAGAAAGACAGAGGATCTCCTGGTAAGTCCCATCCTTATAACCTTTCTTTACTTAGTTGAACGAATAACAATAAATTTCTTCAAAATCTTCAATATAAATACCTAATCCAAGAAAGCAAATTGGTACCTTTAATTTTCTGCATGAATACAAAGCTCCCCCGCATTTGGACATTCGGAAGGAAGGTTTCCCTACATTACAATGAAAATGATACCCCCTGCTCAATACATTATCCAATAGTTTGTCATCTTCTCTTGATGGTTCCATCCTGAACAAATATGTTCCTTTCAACTTCTGCATGACTACAAAGCTCCCCCGCATTTGAACATTCGGAAGGAAGGTTTCCCTACATTACAATTAAAATGATACCCTCTGCTCAATACATTATCCAATAGTTTGTCATCTTCTCTTGATGGTTCCATTATGAACAAATATGTTCCTTTCAAGTTCTGCATGACTACAAAGCTCCCCCGCATTTGGACATTCGGAAGGAAGGTTTCCCTACATTACAATTAAAATGATACCCTCTGCTCAATACATTATCCAATAGTTTGTCATCTTCTCTTGATGGTTCCATCCTGAACAAATATGTTCCTTTCAAGTTCTGCATGACTACAAAGCTCCCCCGCATTTGGACATTCGGAAGGAAGGTTTCCCTACAATTAAAATGATACCCATCTCTTCTGCTCAATACATTATCTAATAGTTTGTCATCTTCTGTTGATGGTTCCATCCTGAACAAATATGTTCCTTTCAACTTCTGCAGGAATACAAAGCTCCCCCGCATTTAACAATTCGGAAGGAAGGTTTCCCTACAGTTAAAATGATACGCACCTCTTCTGCTCAATACATTATCCAATAGTTTGTCATCTTCTGTTGTTTGCTCCATTCTGTTTTCTTTCGTATTGTAATAATAGTCATCTTCCTCATCGTGTGCAAATTGATCTTCGGAATAATTCTTGCTGTATGGATCTTCATCCTTGTAGAAATCGGTTTGTTTCCGGTATGGATCTCGCTTTTCATCAGTTTTAAACTTTGATTGTTTCCAATAATCAGTTTCATTATAGTTAATATGTTTTGATGAACTTCTAGTGGAATAAGGATCTACTTTCGCATATTGGTCTGATTCTATATATGTATCAGTCTGAAATAATTTTTAAGAAAGCGGGTGTCAAATCAAGAATATTTCTTTGTCTGTTTGTATTATTATTTTTACTTTCCTTATCCCATGAATAGTAAAGTATGGTTTTGAGACCCCAAAAGCCAAAGTTTCACATTGAATTTGGTTGAAATCAAAGTTAGGTACCCACTGTTGACAATTTTTAGCGGTTGGTATTAATCCCGCGTAAAAAGAGAACGGTGAGAACTAGAGCTTCACATTTGGTGCCTATTCAAATTATATGCATTGATTACGCGTAGACACCTTTGTCTGCAGCTTGATCTACCATTGGCGAGTTTTAGCGGTTTTCACCCGATTTGTACCTAAAAGGAGAATGATAAGTGCTAGGGTTTAAAATTTGGTGCCTATTTATATCAATTTATGCTTAGAATGCAAAATGACACAATTGGCTGGAATCGAACTACTTTTTTTTTTTTTTTTTTATGTCAACACTTGTTTTTAGAGAAACTAAGCAAGTGCAATACTTGACATGATTATACTCGTACAATAATCTTTCACTAAATAAATTATGGCATAAATATTTTTCTCCTTTGGATTTTATAAATACAATCTTAGCCAGCGTCTATGGCACTTTCAATACACCAGTTCCCGTTGGATCACTGAAGTTAAGCAACGTCCAGCGAGATTGTTCTATGTGGGTGTCCACTTGGGTGCGCGCCTTTGTGATGCTGGCTATTTTTCCGGTTTGCAANGCTGCACCGCCCCCCCCCTAAGATATAGTCTTAAATCCATCCTGCTCCTTGGCGGTTCTTGCCTAAAACAGAACGGTAAGACGTACGCGTCTGGAATTTTATTGATGGAATGTACAGCTGGCGGTTTTCATGAATCGTGAGGATTCATGAAAACAGTAGAGAGGAAGAGAACCTTAGGTGCTGCCAGAGACTTAAAAAATGGTATGTATGTTCATTATATACTTAAACCTGTCTCGGTAGCTCAGTGGTTAAGCGCTCGCCTGGTGAACAGAAGGCCGTGGGTTAGATCCTCAGCAGAGGCAGAATTTTTTCCTCATTAATTTGGGTATTTGACCACATAAAAATAGAGCTCTATGGGTTAGGCGGTTGAAAATGCCTCAGGCAATAACCTCACCTAGTGGTTGGTTACCTTCCACTCAAGA
This sequence comes from Pachypsylla venusta, assembly GCA_012654025.1. Classification (NCBI taxonomy): domain Eukaryota; kingdom Metazoa; phylum Arthropoda; class Insecta; order Hemiptera; family Aphalaridae; genus Pachypsylla; species Pachypsylla venusta. The sequence goes on from CM022881.1 coordinate 10,452,897, forward strand.
GTGTATTTTTATTTTAAACATGACAAATCCTACCGAGACTTTTTTTCACGACACGGACGGACCAATGACTGGAACTCGAGATTTAGGCTCTGATATGAACCTAAAAAAGTGTTGTTTTTTTTACCTTTGCGAAGGGATCTACTTTAGCATATGGATCCACTTTTGTATATGGTTCTGTTTTAGCAAAAGGATCTGTTTTGTCAAACGTTTCTTCACTATCATATATCCTCTGTTTTTCGTACTGATCTTCCATTGTATATGAATGATTATTTGTTTTAGCAAATGGATCAACATCTTCTACATAAGGAACAACAGTTTTACCGTGCTTGTCTAAATTATTTTTTCCGTACATCTCAGTATTATTTTCATAGGGATCAACTTGCTTTACATAGGGATCTTCTTGATCGGTGAAATGATCTAAAAATAAATTTATATTTATAATTAGATGAAAAAAACAAAAGCAATACTTCCTCCCATTTAGAAGATGGTTTATTGAGTCAGCGTAAGAAACGAAATATATGGGCGAGTTTTAAGACAAAATTGACAATTACCCCTCAAAATTTCGGGCATTGTCAGAAAACAAAACGTGTACAATATCAGGGTGTCTACCAGTTTAGGTCCATCAAAAAGGAAGACTTTTGGAGGACCTTTGAAGGACTCGCAGAGATATTCCGAGGATCTTTTTGTTTGACAAAATACATAATCAAAAGAATTTTTGAAATGAACATAGCCCCGGCATTTTTATAATTAATTACACAATCAAGTCATAATTAAATATTATGACTGTTTTTTCCATGAATTATAGTTTATAAACTTTTAATAGAGTTCATTAATTAAAATTTAGCCATATTTTGGCAGTCAAATACAAAACAAACGGAATAGTTAACTCAAATTGCTCCAACTTGTTCACGTGTGTGTGTGTGTGTGTATCTAAACACAGACACAACACACACATGAACAAGATGGTGTTATCTGTGTGTGAAAGCCAAAGAAGTCTCTTGAAATAGTAAAAACATTCTTCTACTAACAGAAAAATATTGGAAGTATTTCAAACGTCTGAAAAAAAAGCTACTAGGTACTTATTGTGTTACAGCAGAAAGGAGCATACACGATTTCCCTCAGATAAGCTTCATTGGGAAGTGAAAAAACTTCACAAAAGAAATTATTACAATGTTGAAGGTGTGTCATAATAAATCCTATCAGCGCCGCAGACGAAATTTTTGAAATTATGTAAAAAAAAATCTTAGAAAATCGGAAGATTAACCACTGAAAACTCAGTGTGGAAAAAAGGAGGACCTTCCAGTAAAAAGGAGCACTTTTGGAGGACTTGGAGGAAATTTTTCTCAAAAGCGAGAAATATTGAAAAAAAAAAAAAATTCTGAGTGTGATATAATATACAGGGTGAGTCATTTTAAAGTTAAATATTTCGGAGGCCTCAGAGGTAGGAAGAAAACGTTCGACACAAACCACCATATTTTTTAAGGTGGAATTCAATAGTGACCTTGAAAAATTTTCCAATGTCGCATTCAGGCTATTTCAAGGTCAAGGATTATGGTTTTGACTTTTGTTTTAAAAGGGAAACTTACAGTTTTCGAGATAATTTTGTCCTTGACGTACTCTTAGTAAGAGATATCTAACATGGGTACCATTACAGCACGTCTATTTGCAAATATTTGTGCATAAACCCTTAATGTTTCACTAAAATGAACACATTTATGTCCAATTATTTTAAAATAATAATAATAATAATAAATTTAAAATAGGGGTGCAAATTATATTTCATATGTTAGATATCTTTTAAAGCACGTCGAGGTGAAAATTATCTCGAAAACGATAAGTCACATTAAAAAAATCTGGTGTGAACATCACACGACTTTCCCTGTCTATAAAAAAAAAATCAAGACGTGTACAATACATAAAATTGAAATAGTAAAAAATTTCATGTCTCTAGCACTTACCGTTCTTGAGATATCTTGTTCACTATGAGACACACATACACGAACCAATGGCTGAAACTCGAGATTTGGGCTCTGGGGACCCAAAAACATGTTTTGGCATTGAAAACTTAACATCGGAAATTTCAGCCCAATACAATATTTTCCTTTTTATAGGATAAGGAAAGTAATAAATTTAAGCGGAAACAATTTCTTTTTCAATACAAAATTCAGTACCACAATTCAAAATATAGGGTTCTATTTAAAAAAACAAGGTTGACCTTAAATTAACCTTCAAGCGATCTTGAGGAAAATTTCAGTCAGCATTAAATTTCCCCCTAAAAAATATGTCCTTTAAAATGACTCATTCCGTATGTATCTCACAGCTCATACCCTAACTTTCACTCGGAACATCGTAATGTCAACATCGGTCTGCCGAAGAAAACCTATAGAAACCTTATTGTGAATCGAACTTGTTTTTTACGAAAATTATAATAATATTTACTTCGTCAACAAGAACTGTCCCTACAACGTACATACCGTCAATATTTTCTTGATAATCATTTCCATATTGATCAACGTTTTGACTGGAATATACATCTGTCCTATATTGTTCATCTGGCATTCCTTGATTATATTGATCATAGTTCCTAGTTTGTTCACAATAAGCATTTGTATTAAATTCCATATCTATCTCATTGTATGGATACGAATCTACTGTGTTATTATTACCATAGGCATCAACTGTGTTCGTTTTTCCATATGCATCTATTATGTTATTACTGTAGGCATCGACTGTGTTCGTTTTTCCATATGGATCTGTAATGTTTTTACCATAGGCATCAACTGTGTTAATTCTCTCATATGGATCCGCACTGTTTTTATTATATTCATCGATTGTACTTACTTTACCAAAGGAACTAATATCGGCACTATTATTATAAGTATTATATTGCTCATCAATTTTACTATGGGAATCAATACTTTGCGATGAATAAGGTTCAATAATACTTTGGCTATCTATGCTTTGATAATATGTTTCAATTGAAGTACTATTGTTAAATTTATTATTTCTAGCATCATCATCTTCATTGTAATAATATCTTGTTTGATTCGACAAACCTTGTTGATTGTAATTTATATTATTTGATTGTTGCTGTTGGTTTGAATAATCGTTGTTGATTTGATGATAACTATTAGAAATTGGTTGTTGATATGTTTTTTGTTTATTAAATATTGAATCAGTCTTATTGTTATAGTCTATATTATTTGAAGATTGATTATAAATGTTTGGACTTTCAGAATATTCTCCTTCAAATTGTCCTGAAAATAGAAAATGTATTAATGGTTAGATTCAAGTGTCACCAGATATTGTTGTTATAGCGGTGTTCCTCTTAAAATGAAATATTCTCCCCATTTCTAAATTCCGGTTTGATAAAACGGTGAACAGCTTGTTATAACGTTATCCATTTTCGATGGTCCTTGGCTGCAACTGTGATAAAACCGGTCATCCATGCTTGTATGTTAAATCGTGAGGACGTCTTTATAAGGTGTCAGTAGGTATTTTGCGGTAGAGTGGGGAACTTGTTTAACCTCAGCCATAGTAGAATGTGGAACAGATCGATAAGTAATCTTCTTAGTAAAAAGAACTGTGACAAGGGAAGTGAACAATATTTGGTTTAATGCTAGTAGTAATCGTCCTTGTTTAGTCCAAGTTGTCCCGATACGTAGAACCAACTATCAATAATAATAGAAAATATGAGTATATAAGAAAGGAAAATAAATTTGCATTTACTTTTCATGAAAGAATCTTTTGCCGCCATAATTTTACTATCGTCATGCTGTCCAAACTGGTTTGCAATTGATTGGAGAATGGACTGTCCAAAACCTTTGATTTGATCTTTTGATGAAATTTCCCTTTGGGGAAGTTTTCTGGTTTGTTTTTGACCTGGTACAGGAAGTTTTTTACTAGTTTTCTTATTCGCTTGTTTAATATTGTCCATGCTAACATACTGATGATTCATTTTATTACCCTCCTGATTTCTGTACCTGAAAATTAGGAGAATAATAATAAACCCCTTCTTACTGCCTTTAAAGTACTCCAAGAAAAAGTTCCCACAAATTGATGATTTAACTTGCAAAATGTGCCATTCATTAATTGATTATTAGCATCATCCTGTCCGATGGTATCAGGATATATTAGACTGCAACTCTAAATAAGCCAAGTGTCTGCTTATAAAAATTGAAATTGTCGTCATACATCTATTCTCGGAGGCTAATAATTGACATAGGCCCCCAGAACTTTGTCTATTACTGCAATTTAATTACAACAGTAAAATGATTTTTTTTTGTTACATCCATAGAAGGGTCTAAACAAGTAAGAAAAGAAGATCTTATATAAAATATTTATATTATTTTTTGAGTATTTATTAGGTTAAAAAGATGTTATAAGTTGGACTGGGCGAAAAAGATAATAAGGATAGGGCTTACCACGAGAGCCCCTGTCTTTCTATCCTAGACTCACACAAAAATTAAAACGATTGTCCTCCCCTGATATAGTACGTATCTCTATTATCAGAATTCACATTAGCATGAAATATGTATTTTAATGTTTTATAGTTTTTACAAAATACCAAAAGTGTTTCCACAAGGACCCCGCACAAAAAGATAAGAAATGAGCTTTCGGTCAAATTCGCTGATATTTTGCAGCGAGGTTGTTTTTAGGGTGTTAATCAAAATGGAGAGCTTTTTTTAGTTATACAGGGTGCCATTTTAAAAAATAGCATTTAAATCATAACATAAATTGAGGTTTTTCGGGCGAATTTTCTTATTTTGAGAAACTGGTTGAAAATATTTTTGGATTATCTGCAGATCAATTTGCATAAACAAAAAAAAAAAAAAAAAAAAAAAAAAAAAAAAAAAAAAAAAAAAAAAAGCTANAACTTTTTTGAATTATACAAAAATTCCAAGTATTCCCCATTTTCAACAGAAGGCTAATATAAAGTAAACAGTGATGCTATAATTTGAAAGTGTTGCAGGTTGATGGGCGGACAAACGAAAAACTAAGCTAAGATATTCAGGTTATCAAAATAATTCAAAGTTCCTCAATTTTTCGCAGAAGCTAGAATAGAATAGAATCTTAATTTTCAAAATAACAATATTAATTTGTTTACAAAGTTCTTTCCACAAGCAGTACTGAACATCTTGCAAAGTAATCAGTGATTAGAAAGTTTCACAGGTTGATGGGCCGACAAACAAAAACGAAATGTTTTAGAGGTAAACAAGGTGTTTCAAAATTCCAGGCTGCTTAAATATTCGTTAAATCTGCGATTGATGTGCTTTGCAATAACTGTAACAAAGGTTTGTCGGTTTCAATGGTAATGAAAGAATACTTCTATTCTTGTGCAGGCCCAAGCAATAGCCAAACCTTCACGCTCACTGTTAGCATAATAGATTTCAGCACCGGTCAACGTCCTTGAGTAGACCTATACTAATCTCCCTTCACCATTAGACTCTATTTGGTTTCCTTCGAAGGATCCAAAACATTTTCACCATCAGAAATTGTCTAATATTATCGTAAGATTTCTGTTGCTCAGGTCCCCAATACCACTTGATGCCAGGCTGTTTGGAATGTATTTCAAAATTACTCTCAGTGAACTACGCAATTCTTTTTGTGTTTTTGGATTTTATAAATTCTTGATTGTCTCAATACGAAATTTTTTCGTTTCGTACAATCGTTGGTGAAATTCCATTATGAGAAATCGAATGTCCCAAATAATAAACTTTTCTCTTAGTAGAAAACTGATTTTTCACCGTTGAGTGTGATGTCGTTCGCCGTTTCTTATCAAGTGTAACTGCAAGAGATTACGCCTCGCATATTAGCAGAATCCGAAAAAAAAAAAAATCTTTTGTAGACAGTTTACCTACAGAAGAAATGCGGGGTTAAATGTAGAACTCACTTTGTTCAGTCAATAAAAGTTTATATTTAGGTCCCAATAGTTTTGGACTTCGAAACTCGGCGTCTGTGTCAAGCACAAACGATTTTTTTTTTTTGGTGGTAAGAAAAATAATTGTTGGCCATATTTTTAGATTTAATTATTTTAAATTAATAATTCATAAAACGTGTTAAAATATTAAATTCAAGAAAGAAATGTTTGCATGTTTTTGGTACCAATAAAACTCAGAACATTTAAACAAATTGGGAAGGATATGGCGTGTTTGGGGTTTGATGTCAAACATTTAGTTACATACTACCATTTCTTTAAAACATGAGTGACGGCTATATATTTGAGCTTTCTAAACATGTAATAGAGTTAAGTATTGTTTATTTTTACAGTCTAAACTAATTTAAGGGCATATTTTTGAGACGAAAAGTATCTATATACACAGGGTCCAAAATACAAGATTTTCTTTGCCATAATTATTTGCGAGCACTTAAATTAACTTTAGATAATGCCACCAAAAAGCAATTTAAGGAATAATATTTTTGTTCTTCAAATGTAAGGGAGTCGATCACCCCTATCGCACCTCCTGTATCCTCTACTGTAACCAATATCATACCTGTAATCTTCTACGCTATCTGCCTTTTCATAATCTAAAGATGACTGTTTTGGTATTTTTGGTAGTTGAGCATTTTTTCGTACAGGCGTTTGTGGTAAGGAACATGTAGATTTTCTTGAAGACTTTTGTGTTGGAATTTCCGGAAGACATTTTGGAGTTGATGATTTTGATCTTGGTGGAGGATAATGGAATTCTTCATCTTCGACATAATATCTTTTTTTATCTTTAGAAAGTTTTTGATGACGTGAATCAATGTTGAAGTCATGGGAGAGATCTGAAGATGGTTCATAATTTTCATCTTCATAACTTTGATGTGTTGAATAATAAACCTAAAATTGACAACAAATTATAAAAGCCTGAGAATACCAAAGTCAAACGGTTACACCCAAGGAGTTGCGAAGTAGATAGTAACTTATATATTAACATACACACCGAGATGATGTTCCCTGTTGAATAATCAAAAGCCAGTTCTCCGATTATCAATTCCGCAAATTATTCCCATCTATACTTATAATCGGATTTATAATCAAAAGCAACTCCATGATGGCTAAACGTAGGCACTTGAAACAAGGTATCCTTTTAGTATGCAGGTATGAAGTAATGAAAAAAATCAAACGTTTACCTATTATTGAGTTACTACCAAAAATTACACTCTTTTGCTCTTAGGAAAGGAAACGAAAACTGACTGGGAATGGAGGAATCAATTATAGGAGCCCTCAAAATAGTATCAGTATTCTAGAAAAAATATGAATTTTTTTTTTGTCCAATTTTTACCACCGAAAAATTGAAATGAAGAAGTAACACTTCCAGATAGTTAAAATTTGAGGCAAAGTTGTTCCAAAGTACAGAATACATTCAGGCGTAAAATTCCAATTGTTATAAAAAAAAGAGTCGATTTCACCCTAGAGATAGGTAGATATCACCAAAAATACAAAATTAAAAAGTACCTACTTACTACTTTGGGATGAGCTGGAAACTGGAATTTGATAAAAAGTATTTAGCGGTACAATTACACATCCCAAACTTTTTATAATAATATCTAACTTTCTTTTTGTCGCGAAGATATATTTTTGGATATATTAGATCGTACTTATATATTTTTTCTTCTCAAAATGGACGAAACTCGAAAAAAATATTTTGTTAGTATTTCATTTTTGAGGGATTTTAGTGGGAATGGTCTCCAAATACAAAAAAACTAATGCATACCTCGTCGTCATCGTCATCAAAAGATTTCTTGAGATCATTTTTTTTAGTGGCAGAATTACTTTGTCTCATAGGATACGAAGATGGGTAGTATTGCTCGTATGCTCCTCCTCCACTGTCCCATTGGAAGTCTTCATTCTCACAGCCATACCTGAAAATATTAAATACGATCTAACATAATTATAGGCAAACGATGTCCGATATAAGACATCAATATCATACAGTCCTCTGTCCTACTCAAAATATCAGGGGTTAACAGAATCTAGAGATGATAACCGGCCATAAATCAGGCAGAAACCGGAAAATTTCAATTTTTACATTTTTTACGAAATTCGTTACGGAGCCAGACAAAGTATAGCCGAGTTACAGGGTGGAGAAGGTCATTTTTGGACAACTTTCAACGTACCTTGGTGGTTTCTTTCCGACCGAACAAAAAGACAGTAAATCCTATTTTCCGACGACGATGATTTCAAAGGCGACAAAATTTTAAAAAACAAAGCAAAATGGGGGAAAACCAGAAAAGTGATATTTTTTTTCGTCTGTTCGTTTTCTAAGACTTCTTGTGTAAAAAGTTTTTGAAAAATCGAACACAAAATTGAATTTCTGTGTTAAGAGTGATCCACGAAAATGGTCCGATTACCACATCAATTTTAGAAATTACTTTCAATTAAAGTTCTGGACACGACTATGAAATTAGAATTTTGAAAAAAGAGCGTGCACCAAAATGGCAGCCTTCCAAAGGCCTACAAACTAGGGTTACCCCCCCCCTCTTAGCTTAGAAGAGCTTGGAATATTTGAATTCTGTAAAGCTCTAGTGATAGATATGACCAATCGAATGGTTATGGTGAGATCCGGGTTCGAATAACATGTATTCTAAACCTTTTGTAATTTACTATGTTCTTATTGTATTGAAATTTTTTAGAATTAATTTTCAACTTGGTTCACTTTTTTGAATACGAAATAGTTATGAAGGAAAGAAAAAAATCCGATATTTTTTAATACTGGACGAAGAAACAAAACTAACATTAGGATTTCTGTTGCTTCTTTCTTGAATATCAAGAAATAAAGTAGCTTTGGTATGCAATTTACCGATTGATGAATAGAAAATTCAAAATGTTTGTATAATTTAAAAAATCTTTTAAAATTAGGAATTGAACCTGAAACCATATAGGGTACTTGGTGTCGTAGATCTCACATTACTCACAAATCCTGATTTTTTTTTTAAAAAATATTCAAGAATAACAAAATTATATAAAAAATAAGATACGCAAGTTGTTAATCTTATGGGCTCGAAAATCAGTTCTTGAATGATAATAACCATTCGTCAGATTATATTGAAAATGGTTTCATTAACTTTTTTGATAAAAAAAAATACAAGGGAAGCATGTGTCGTTGAAATTTCAGTACTACTGAAAAAAATCTAGGCCATAAAAAGAAAATTCCTATAGTACAATAGCGACAGGGCAATATCCAGAACAGGGTTTTAAGGGGTCAACCCCGGAAATTTTTGAAAAGGTTTGGTTTTTCCTATAATCCCTATTTAGTAAAACTCCTTTTACATGCCCCCCCCGCCCCCCAAAATAAAATCCTGTTACGGGCCTGATTAGAGAATTAACACAGTGTATATGTAACTCACAGTGACGATTTTTTTTCCCCTAGTGGGACCCACAACCCGATTTCATCAAATTCGGTCACGCTGTGCGGTGTACAGGGTAAGGGGGGAGGGGAGTGGACAAATGGCTTTTTAAATTCGATTTTTCGATTCTACGTAGGTATCTTGAAATATAAAATTGGGGGGGGGGGTAAGATTTTTTAGCATTGGTAGTGTTTTTAAAATCATATCTCAATTGAAGAAAGTCTTGAAATCACGCTGCAACACTGAAATCCGTCATTTACTGGTATAAATTCTCTCCACATAACTTTCGCAATCTTCCTATTCTGAGTGGAAAGCAGTTGCTTTTAAGAGAGAGGCACATCACTCAACAACATCAAGCAAAACGCTAGTTTTGCAACGCAAAGAAAAGCAAGACCAGTGAGATTTATATACTTTACCTAGAGTCCTGATATTTGTTCACTTTGTAACTAGGAGTGGTTGTAATTTTTGTGTCGATCAAAGGTTTTGAACTAGGATTGTGTTTAGAGGAGTCATAGTAATTATTTGGAAAAGGGTCATCCTCATAGAGGGTGGTTTGTCTTTCTAAACTTGGTCGTCTCCCTGAAAATAGTGAAATAAGGAAGTTATCAAGTGGATGGTGTTGGTGAGCTAATATTTGCGATTTCTTTCCGAATTTCCTTATTCGGAGAGTTACCATCTCGGTGAATAAACAAATTTGATAGTTTGATTACTTCATCAATTGCTCAAAGTCCATTCGCCTTCTCAGATGTCGACCAAAATCTTGTTCAATTAATCAGGAGATTAAGATTCCCGTCCTTCAACTTTCCTTATGATATAACAGCGGATTGTTTGTTATACACTTGGTCTTTGGAGGTACCTCCACAAGAAGTAATCCAAGAGACTAATGTCAAAAGACATAGGTGGCCAAGGAAAGAGACCTTTGTTCTGTGAATGACAATTCTTCTGGCACTTCTGTCATTATGAACAGTAGGTACAACCATCATGCTGTTGGTACATGATGATCCAGGAAAAATCACTTGGAAAATGTACGGAATTACATTTTCCAAGTGATTTCAGATGAACCCTATTTCACACTTGAGTGATTGAGTTGGAGGAAAAAATCGCTAATTTAGCTAATTTCGCACATTCTTTTTTATTGAAGAATAGTGCAATATGATATGTCACACTTCTCATTTTCAAGTCACTTCTAATTAATAGATGTAAAAATAAATTTAGTGTTAATGTTTAAATCAACTTAAAATTTTATGCTGATTTCAAAAATAGTACCTAGAAATTTTCAATTTTTGCATTTTTTTTTAAAGTATGAATAGACCGAATAAATCGATATCAAACTCATGAAAATATTTCATTTCAAAATTCGAATTCTCAATTATCTTAGTTCCCCAAATTCAGGACCACCCAGTACGTATACAATAAGTTTTTTGGAACAGAGAATAGCAGTTACTTGTCAACTTACCTCCCCAACCTTTAGCCTTCTTTGGTTGTGATTGGGAATCATAATAATTACTATTACTGATTTCAGTGAATCCCCTTTTATCAGTCTTTGAAATCTCTGAGTTATATCTTGAGCTTTCATAGTCTTCGTACCATGATTGCCTGAAATTAAAAGCGATTGTTGTTGTAATTATTTACATTACTCGGAGTTATTGAGCCATTCATGACGTCTGTTTGGTGGTAGGTATAGGGTGAGCCATATAGTGGTTTCTTTTTGAATCATAGCTTATTGCGACACTGAAAGTTCTCTCTTGCTCGCCATACTACCAAAAAGCTAGTATCATACCTCCGTCGAATGAAATGAATCGTTTTACGATTGAACAACGCAACGTTGGGAAATGTTGGAAGTTTATTTCCAAAGTCAGTGCAGAGTAAGTGAAAAGAAATTTTAGCAAAATGAGGCACCCACCGCGCCTGCTGTACGTAAATTTGTGCAAAAAGTTCGTGAGACGGGCATACCCGTGGACAATACTTGCGGCCCACGTACTCGTACGGTGCGAGCTGACAATGTGAATGCTGTAGCCGAAAGTGAGCGACTTAATCCCACAACATCAACTCGCCGTCGATCCCCAACTTGCCGTCAATGGCAAGCGCTACAGAGGCATGATTAGTTGATTACCGACTTTTATGGCCAGGAATTGGAAACATGGGCAGAGACGACCGTTGGTTTCAACAAGATGGAGACACATTCCACACAGCCAATCAAACGATCGATCTTTTACACAACAAATTTGGTAACCGTGTAATCGGCCGTCGATTGTCCATTGGCCTCCTCGAAGCTGTGATTTAACGCCGTTGGATTTCTTTTTGTGGGGCACCGTGAAAGATCAATCCTAAGTGGACAACCTACAAACAATTCAAGCCCTTAAGTTGAATATCCAACGAGCCATTCGTCAGATACAGTCCGAAAATGTCAACAACTTCTTGAAAAATTGGGTCGACAGGATTCGCTACTGCGGAGCTAGCCGAGGGTGCAATATGAATGAAATCGTGTTCCATAAATAAGAAGAATGTTTGTTCTTTCCAATAAAGTCAATATAATTGAAAAAGAAGAAGAAATCTTCATTTTACTGCATTATAAAAAAGAACTTTGGCCCACCTCTTATTTTCTAAAATAGGTAACAACATTTTTAAAATAACAAAGAAGTAAAATATATAAATGAAATGTATATAAAATTGCATCTATTAAAATACAAGGCGAACACAAGTTTTTCTTATTCAAGGTTGTTATTGTTGTTGTTATAGATTCAGTATGGCAGAAATAGAATGATATGGAGTTGATCTCGATATACAGCGTATCCCAGAATGACAAACCACCCCCTTAACTTTGAACAACTTGGAATTTTTGAATTCTATAGCCAACATGGCCAATCCAATAGTTATGGTTTGAGAGTAACGCGTAGGCATTCTAAAACTTTTGTAATTTACAATGTTATTCTATAGAAATATTTTACAAAGTATATTTTTTTCTTTGTTAAAGTGTTTTTGGTTTATTATTTTCAATAATGAACCTTTGGAATCGTCACGTAAAAAAAAAAAAAAATACCCCCCTCAAAGGTACGTAGAATCCAAAAATCGAATAAAATAAAATCCGTTTGTCCTCCGTACTCCGTGATGGGCACTTTTGCCACTTAAGAGTTGACTTGGATGAAATGTGGTATATAGGTCCCATCTGGGCTCTAATTGTGCCCCGAAACTTTTGGGTGCAATCGAATACAGCCTTGGCGATTTTTGCCGCTTTTTAGCTGTTTTCAGTATTGCTGTCTAAAAGGAGAATGGTAAGAGCTAGAAATTTGAAAATTTGTATGTATGTCATATTTGGGGTTTCAGTTAGCTCTGAAACTTTTGGGTTCAATCAAATATACCGCTGGCGGTTTTTACCACTTTAAATCGGTTTTCATTAATCCTGTCTAAAAAGAGAATGGTAAGAGCCAGAGACTTCAAATTTAGTAGGTATGTCAAATTTAGGGTCTAATTAAGCCTCAGATTTGGAATCGTGACGAGACACCTCCTCCATTTTTTGGGGGGGCCAAAAAAGGTTTATTATTTTTTGCCAGAAAAATAATAAACCCATATGTCACATTGGCAGAGTTTTTTATTTAGGTTATTTTTCATTATTTGTCCTAAATAACCACCCCTTACTTAAGACTTTCTACCCCAAAATGGCGATTTTCAAAACGGTCTAATATTAGTTTGACTTTGTCAAAATGAGATTTGACTCATAGTACATCATTGGTGAGAATGAATTGTGGATGATTTAAATCTTTTTTGGAACACAATAAGTGATAAGTGAACTTTTACATCAGAGATCAAAATCATTGTATCAAAGATACAATGTAGAGGAAAAGAAACTTCAACGAGAATAAATCCATTTGTTCTCAGTACCTATTTAAGAAATAAATATACGGAATTGCCATGCCTCTAGTTCTTAATATTTGTATTCAGCAATGAAGGATTGGCCTTTAATATATTTTGGAAAATGAAAAGGAGGACTTTTGATTATTTTAAGTAGCTAGAGGAGAAATCTTTTTTCAAACACACTTTAACTCAGACCCTGATTAATAATTTCAAAAAAATGAAAAGGAATTAATCCTTATTATTTTATTGTTGTTAAAGTTTTCGACGAAATTCACACTGCTTCTATTGTAAACAGGACCACAGTCAGAATCACCCCAGAATATTATGTTATATTATTGTGATCTAAATTTCAAACAAAAGTTTTATGTTGGTTGATTGATCCTCGCTCTACTGGTAATAAAGTTTTGATTCGATGTCAGATCAAAATGGCAGCATTTGGAGTAATGCAGTTGGAATCAGCCGCTCCATATTACAAACATACATACGAATGTTGACGACGGTAACGGTATATACGAGAGTTGAGAAAATGCCTGAGTGGAGTTGATACGTAAAGGCAATTGTCTGTGAAGTCCATCATTACCTACCTTCAAAAGGTCTACTGTTATAAAATAAGCCATCTCCCGTGTCCCCTTGATTCAAATCATTGTAGACAGTTCCTATATTAGAATTGATATCCTCTGAGATTTTGTGTACTATCACCACTATAAGCACCTACCTTGAGGAGTATTGCTTATAATTAAGAGGCCTACTGTTATAAAATAAGCCATCTCCCGTCTCCCCTGGATTCAAATCATTTTTGAATCCATTTTTGACAGTTCCTATATTAGAATTGATTTGCTCTTTGAGTCTTTGTGTACTATCACCACTAAAATCCCCTACCTTGAGGAGTATTGCTTATAATTAGGAGGTCTACTGTTATAAAATAAGCCATCTCCCGTCTCCCCTGGATTCAAATCATTGTAGACAGTTCCTATATTAGAATTGATTTGCTCTTTAAGTCTTTGTGTACTATCACCACTATAATAATCTATTGCAGTTTTGTCGTGTGACCTTAAGGAGGTTCTGCTTTGACGACCTGTAACAAACAAATGAATGATGAACATGATAGGATTAACTAGCAACTCAGCTAGTTATTGAGATTTAAATCATAAAATAGAATGTTAATTGTAACTGTTAAAAAATATTTACTTTTAAAATAAAGTAAATTAAAACAAAACACTTACCAGAAACAATGTTTATAACTATTTAGAAAGAAAAATGAGTTTCAAATCATTCGATTCCTAATGAGTCTGCTAGAGTCGAAGGACAGGGGTTGACTGAGTGTGCATTTGATGTACCATCAAAATATGTATTGTCTAGATCTAACACTTTTTTAAAATATTTTTTATTTTTAAAAAGACTTAGATACAGACAGTACATATTTTGATGGTACATCGCGTGCCCCTGTACAGAACGGGGTGAACAATACTCAGCCAAACACCATCCTTCGACCTTCGACTAGAGACTAGACTGAAGATGAATCGCATGATTCGAAAAAAAAATTCTTTGTATAAAAATATAAATAGTGTTTAAGGAAATGTTTTATGTTTTAATTTAATTTATTTTAAAAAGTAAATAGATAGTTATTAAGATTAATGAAAACCACACATATTTAAAAATTGCTGACATCCATTGCTAGTGGAATGAGATACCTTGAGAGCACACTTGAGACTTTGCGTCATGTATATCTATCAACACCAAGTAAACAGTTATACTGCCAAGTAGAAGTATGACATCCCTGAGTGCCCTCTTGACATCATGTTTCATAATGAACTTAATGTTCATCTTTGAGTAATTCTTATTTCCTGCTCCTCCTTCCCCAATATATGATCGGAGTTGTCCCAAAGAAATTTTCTCTTGCTTGTGTCAGTCACAAAGGAAAAGAATTTCCTCCTTGCCCATTATATGATCGGAGTTGTCCCAAAGAGATTTTCTCTTACTTGTGTCAGTCACAAAGGAAAAGAATTTCCTCCTTGCCCATTATATGATCGGAGTTGTCCCAAAGAAATTTTCTCTTGCTTGTGTCAGTCACAAAGGAAAAGAATTTCCTCCTTGCCCATTATATGATCGGAGTTGTCCCAAAGAACTCTTGCTTGTGTCAGTCACAAAGGAAAAGAATTTCCTCCTTCCCCATTATATGATCGGAGTTGTCCCAAAGAGATTTTCTCTTGCTTGTGTCAGTCACAAAGGAAAAGAATTTCCTCCTTGCCCATTATATGATCGGAGTTGTCCCTAAGAGATTTTCTCTTGCTTGTGTCAGTCTCAAAGGAAAAGAATTTCCTCCTTGCCCATTATATGATCGGAGTTGTCCCAAAGAAATTTTCTCTTGCTTGTGTCAGTCTCAAAGGAAAAGAATTTCCTCCTTGCCCATTATATGATCGGAGTTGTCCCAAAGAAATTTTCTCTTGCCTGTGTCAGTCACAAAGGAAAAGAATTTCCTGTTCCTCATTGCCCATTATATGATTGTCCCAATACGATTTCCTCTTGCTTGGGTCAGTCGAAGAGGAAAAGAATTTCCTGTTCCTCCTTGCCCATTATATGATCGTCCCAAAGAGATTTCCTCTTGCTTGGGTCAGTCGAAAAGGAAAAGATCCTGTTCCTCTAAAGTCTTATATTGATATATTGAAATGATTCACCCTGTATACTCAGAGAGTTCTAAAGTCTAATATTGAACTATTGAAATGAACCACCCTGTGAGAGTTCTAAAGTCTTATATTGCCTTATTGAAATGAAACACCCTGTATACTCAGAGAGATCTAAAGTCTTATATTGACCTATTGAAATGAACCACCCTATATACTCAGAGAGTTCTAAAGTCTTATATTGACCCATTGAAATTAACCACCCTGTATACTCAGAGAGATCTAAAGTCTAGTATTGACCTATTGAAATGAACCACCCTGTACACTCAGAGAGTTCTAAAGTCTTGTATTGACCCATTGAAATGAACCATCCTGTATACTCAGAGAGTTCTAAAGTCTTGTATTGACCTATTGAAATGAATCACCCTGTATACTCAGAGAGTTCTAAAGTCTTATATTGACCTATTGAAATGAACCATCCTGTATACTCAGAGAGTTCTAAAGTCTTGTATTGACCCATTGAAATGAACCACCCTGTATACTCAGAGAGTTCTAAAGTCTTGTATTGACCTATTGAGATGAATCACCCTGTATACTCAGAGAGTTCTAAAGTCTTATATTGACCTATTGAAATGAACCACCCTGTATACTCAGAGAGTTCTAAAGTCTTGTATTGACCTATTGAAATGAATCACCTTGTATACTCAGAGAGTTCTAAAGTCTTATATTGACCTATTGGAATGAACCACCCTGTATACTCAGAGAGTTCTAAAGTCTTGTATTGACCTATTGAATCGGTAATCCCAGGGAAGGCACCTAATCCAAAAGCTCATTCATAATTACTTACTGTTGGCAGAGTAGTTTTCTATGGGTGGTGGTGGAGGAGGAATGTCATCATGCTCATAACTATTTTCGCGACTATTTTCCAAACTTCGCTGTGGAGTGGCAAGTTGTCCAGCTATAGTGCGAAATTGTGATGCAGAACTGTTTGGATGTTGTCCAACAGGGAAACTGAGTTCACTTGTATAGTCACTGTCCTCAGAGTAGCCGGCTGGAAAAAGGAAGTGAGTGAAGAAATATCATCAACAGGGAAGTTAAGATCACTTGTATAGTCACTGTCCTCAGAGTAGCCGGCTGGAAAAAGAAAGTGAGTGAAGAAATATCATCAACAGGGAAGTTAAGTTCACTTGTATAGTCACTGTCCTCAGAGTAGCCGGCTGGAAAAAGGAAGTGAGTGAAGAAATATCATCAA
>CM022881.1:10473287-10490605 GCA_012654025.1 Pachypsylla venusta
GGTTCTTGTTTTGCATTTTTCTTTGTGCCTGCCGCATTATTTCTTATCTATAAATTATAATCAGTTTCCTTATTATTATTCGTTGATCCACCTATTTTCATTTTCATTTTTACTTTCCTTATCCTATAAAAGGAAAGTTTCAGCCCATTGTAATGGGATGAACTTTTCGATGTCGAGTTTTCAATGTCAAAACACTTTTTGGGGTTCCGAGACCCGAAATCTTGATTTTCAGCCATTGGTCCGAGTGTGTGTCTGTCCGTCTGTCTGTGAACAAGATATCTTTATAACGACAAGTGCTAGAGACTTTAAATTTGGTATGTATGTCAGATTTATACCATGAACTGCAAAATAAGCATTTGGTTAAAATTGAATAAACCGTTGGCGGTTTAAGCCGCTTTTTAGCGGGTTTCGCCATATCCTGCTTAAAATGAGCACGGTAATAGCTACAACTTTAAAATTGGTTGATCCACTATTCATATCATTTTAATACAAGAAATTGAAAAATACAACTTAGGTTTAAGTTTAATATATTGTTGGCCGCTAATTAGTGATTGAAGGTCGTTTTTTGGCGTTTCCGCCAAAAACCGGAATGGAAAGAGCTAGAACTTGAATTTTGGTGCCAATTCATATCAATTTGATATAAGAAATTGAGTCGAAAAATACAATTTAGGTTGAAGTGTAATACCTATATAATTGTATTTCCGCTCTGGGGAATTCAAAACGTGTTTTGGCATGTATGTATTTATTTATTGTGTGCTTAGTACTTTTGCGATATATTGAAAACTCGACATCGAAAATTTCAGTCCATTACAATACTTTCTTCTTTTTTTATAGATAAGGAAAGTAGTGTGATGTTCACACCAGATTTTTTGTTAACTTTATCTTAATTGTATAATAATCTTAATGTACATACAGTGTCGAAAATACAGGACGGCATATGTAATTTACTATTGCTTTTGGCGTTTCCTAAGTAGAAGGTTACCGATTACTTTCTAACAGAAACCACTGATGCCCCCAACTTTGTTTGCGCCTTTTCCAGCGACCGACCGATAATCGTTCCTTTCGACTAAAATAAAAATCTAGTTCTTTCTTTGCAAAAATCGGAAAATTTGTCTTAACTGATATACAAACCAATATGGAGTGGATTGCATTTTGTCTTTTGGTTAGTAATTGTACTCCGGGCCGTAGAACAAATGGTTCTTTTATATTTTTTCTGACCATGAGATTTGGTTTGAGCAATACACCTTTTTCCTTTTGTTTGTACCAAATTGACAGAAAAAAGTTGGTTTTTGTGAGGTTTCAAGAGAGGAACAATTAATGCCTGGTCCCAAGCAGTAGGAAATTTACCACTAAGCTAAATTTAGAAATAGTATTTGGGATGTTTGTAGTAATTATGAGACATAAATTTCAATAAAATATTGTGTATTAACTACAAATAACAAGGTGAGTCACGAGCGCTTTCGTCTGTTACGACATTCTCAAGTAGTCTACTTGAGAATGTCATTATCCACAGTTTGGTAATATCTTACTTACAGTGACCATAAAACTGATACTGTCTCCTAGCTTGTTCATTTCGTGCCTCTTGGTCCATAATGTTATTAAGAAGTTCCAGTTTTCTCTGCAGATCAGCGCCTTCGGTGTTCTGGGGATCTGTAACCACCAGAAAAATATATGCATTTAATTGGGAACAATTTTTTTTTTTACTAATAGTCAGTTATTTTACTTACCACAATACTTACTACTTTTGTTGTTCAAATAGGGACCATACTTGAACAAGCTTCTAATCGGCTCCTTCATATTTGGCCTATCAAATTCTTTAAAGGGGATGAGGGTTTCGTTCAAAAATAAATATTTTTTACTTTCATACAGTGTGTCCCATTTTAAGTGACCAACTTAATTTATTCCGAATCTGTTGGACTCACAAAAAAAATATTCTGACCGAAAGTTCATAAAAAAGAGGGGGACGTATTATGATGACCCTGGCTGACTTGTCAAGGTTGTCCTTCAAGGTCAGATGAAGGTCAACTTCATATTCATAAATAGGACGACCTGAATTTTATTACATTTTCGGAATCCTCATTTAATTCTACGTTCAGTTGACTTTTTTGCGCAAAATTTTGGTAATGTTTTTTGGTCTGCCTTACCCGTGTGGCATATTGAATGAAAGCTCTCGCCATTCCCTATACGATGGTTTCCTTTTTTCACTTGTTTGTTTATTTTATAAAAAAATCACTCTTGCAATGCATTTCAATACGCCACACGCGTATGTCAGACCAAAAAACATTTCCAAAATTAGCGGAAAAAAGTTCAACGAAAACTTGAAGTGAATAGTCAAATGAAAGTAGAATTAAATGGGGAATCCGAAAATATAATAAAATTCAGGTCGCCTCATTTAAGAAAATGAAGTTGATCTTCATATGACCTTAAAGAAAACCCTTGACAAGTCAGTCAAGGTCATCATAATATGTCCCCCTCTTTTTTATGAACATTCGGTCAGAATAATTTTTTTGTGACTCCAACAGTTTCAGAATAAATGTATGTATAATTATGTTTTTTTTTCAAAAGTTATAAATTTTGACGAGAGTAGGTCTCAGGGGGTTTCGGAGTTTATATATCTCTAACCCTTTCGAGAGTTTCGAGTAGGTATTGGTCGATTTCACAAATCTTGATAATAGAAAAATGAAGAAGGATTTGCATTCCGATGGTCAGACATGTTAAGGTCAATGATTTACTATACGTTAGATACAGGTAAATTCTGATGGTCAGACATGTTAAGGTCAACGATTAGATACAGGTGGTGTACAGTTCTTCAGCCAGCGTCTACGATACGTTGCATACGTACACCAGTTCCCGTAAGATCACTGAAGTTTTAGTAACGTCCAGCGAGGTTTTACTTAGTGGGTGACCACGTACGTTCACGCTCTCATTATGCTGGCTTTTTCCGTTCTAACCCAGCAGGCTGCGTGAAGTCAATGATGTGCGTAGCTGGTTTAAAAGTTTTCAACGAATGTTAGTTCACCCGAGACACGTGTCGTATTTCCATCATAAGAATGAACAATCTCAAAATACTGTTGCCCAAATTTCCAGATTCTTGTTTGTATTAAAGACAGCATTTTAAAATAAATCATTAAATATGTGCTCGTTAATTTTCGAGCACATAAATGAGACAACTATAGTAAAGAGACACCTAGCGACGTGCGATCATCAGTCAATATCATCTCGACATCATTAGTATGTTCTTCTTCTTCTTGACTATTTATTGAAAGGGACTCCTTGAACCTACTGTAGATATACAGACAAATTTCATATATACAGGATGACCAACAGAAATCTTGAACTAAGTGGCTAACATTGGGGGGGGGGGTTAATATGTTGGCCTTTACACAAGGGATCTAACACACGTGGAACTAGGTGGCCTTGACTATAGTGTGTAAGAGTTAAATCCCCAAATTTTCATTCCCTAAACAAAAAGAATGAGTTTCGTGACACGCTAAAATGTCACCGGAAATCGAGTAGAAATTCTTCGCGGAACGAATTAAGGACCACTTTTAATCATCACGATTTTTCTTTCAAATCTGGTTTGTTTTGTTCCACGCAGGGCCATTTTTTTAAATGTGTAATGAGGGCATTAGCCCAAATCGGCAAATTCTCGGGGGGCAGACATTGTCCGCATATGTTCGCACTGTTTAAAAATGATCACATGTTATATAATCGAAGAAAACTTTCAATCATATTGTTCAATTCTCATAAAATTTCGTGTGGACATTGCTTATGTTTAACACCCGATATTTGAGTGAGGTATACAGTTCACTATAGTTTGCTATTTATGAACATTTTATTTTTAACCTTGAAACATGAAAGTTTTCCGTGAGTCACACTATTTGATACATATAAATAGAATTTGCCAAATTTGAAAAGAGCACGCACATAACAAAATAACAAAAAATGGAGGGGGGAGGGGCATAGAGGAAACAATCATTCTACAAAATACAGATTAGATAACAGAAACACATAGAAATAGAAAGACAAGATTGAGGAATTACAAGTTGGAAGCACAAAGACAGACCCTACATTATAATGAAGAGGTGTAAAACAAAGATGTTGAGAAAGCATTGTGTTGATTATATTTCTAGAGGCACAGTTTGAGTGGTCATTAGGGAGCTGGAAAATAAACAGAAGGCAGAGGTAATTGACAAACAGAAGTACCTATTTCCATTATTTTACTTTAGGATGACTATCTGTTTGTTTTTCTGAACTACAATATCCCCCGAACACATCATGTTTTTTTCATAGAGTTTTAGGGACCTAGTGCTGTTTTTTTGGATTCACTTCTAAGGGTGGATGGTCAGAAACAACAAAAAGGGGGTCTAGCTGGTGTTCCTGAGGGATATTAAAGTAATTCATGACATCCTGAAAGACTTTACTCTGGGTTTTCGGGAGCCCCGCCTATACTCCCGAGGTATCTTAGAGCTATATTAAATAGGTGCATGTCCTAAAGGGACAACTAAAGAAATAGAAATATCTTACTATACTTCACCTAAAGTTCGTCAGGGCCCAGAATTTTTTTTGGCTCTTACGAGACTACACCGCGCCGCGGGGTCTCATTGCGAAAGTGGGGTTGGCTATGTTTTAACCTTAGTTGGAAGAATAAGTGTGCTTCCAAAAGATGCTTCAAAAAATAATATATTCGTAGGTACATACTTACCCAGGTACTACCTACTAACTTAAAATAGCTCCAAAGAAAATTAGGTACCTATAGACGGAACTGGGGCTTATTTAAGATTTACTCTCAAAATGTCTGTCTGATTTCTAATGCATTTCTTAAGAAATACTCAGCAAAGAAATACATTTCTTTTACATAGCACCTACATTTGGCAATTTAGAAGCCAAAGAAATTTAAAACAACACAATTTTTTCTCAATTATTACTGACACCTTCGTGTGACATTGATGTAGTGGTATGGGTTTTCGTATTTTATGTGAAAGTGATTAAAATTAGAGAGAGAGAGAAGAAATGAAATTGTAGGGAAACACAGGGGCATTTGATTTAAAACCAATCTAATACAATATAAGTGGTAGAACAAAAAAATCGCACTCAAAACTCGTCATTTTGTGTATTAACATTGGTAGAGCACACAATTTCAGAATATAGTAACTTTTAAACTTTTTTTCCCAAGAAAATACCTTCTATCAATTTTTTATAACAAAAAATCGGCGTCCTCTTCCAAAATAAATTCTTTCCAATCCTGTGTAGAAGAGGGAGGATGGAGTTGGATGTGAACCATCCTCTTTTCTAAGGGTGATATTTGAGGTCAATATAAGACGAAATTTTTTAATGAACATGTGTCCGGATATGCAGCTACTTGGAGATAAAGAGCTTCAAAGGCTCTTTTTCTTTAAAAAAACACTACCGTTATTTATGACGAGGATTCACTTACTTTTTCACTTCCGACTCGAGTTTCGTTTACTTCGTAGACATTTTCAAGGAAAACAGCCAGTTATTTTGGGTCTTAAGTAATTTATGACTCATCACGAATTGGTAAAAGGTTGTTTTTTTTGGATGGTAATTTAAATTTTTACCCAAGAGAGATGAGCTCCACGGATCCAGTATTATACCTAATATAGAAAAAACTTGTGCTTCTGGGATTAAAATCCATGTTTTTTGGATTTTTTGACATAAAATATCAATTTTTTTTTCCGACAGTTCAAAGGTTCATTATTGAAAATAATAAACCAAATTTAAACTCAATATTAAATCCGTAAAAACATTCTAGATTCATTTTGGGATTAAAAAGTGACAACCCATAATTCAAAAGTTACAATATGAAAATTTCAGGGTAACGGAATATGATATAGCTACTCGTACCTACTATCCAATACATAAAATGTGCTACTCTTTGTAAACATGATTTTACCTTCACAGTCCGCATTAAGTTTTAACCGATTTGGTGCTGATTTTAATCTATCAGAGAGAAGTTTATCATAGTCGGTATTTGTAGATGACGTAGGAGATACGCCATCAATAAAATATTCACTTCCTAGAAACAAAATAGGTTAATTTGGTATGAACACATGATCAATTTCTGAAAAAAAAAATCGGTGAATTTTCATGAAAAAATATTAAAGTGTGAACACATGATCAATTCCTGAAAAGAAAACCGGTTAATTTTCATGAAAAAATATTATAGTATGAACACATGATCAATTCCTGAAAAGAAAACCGGTTAATTTTCATGAAAAAATATTATAGTATGAACACATGATCAATTCCTGAAAAGAAAACCGGTTAATTTTCATGAAAAAATATTATAGTATGAACACATAATCAATTTCTGAAAAAAAAAAAATCGGTGAATTTTCATGAAAAAATATTATAGTGTGTGAACACATGATCAATTCCTAAAGAAAAAAGCGGTTAATTTTCATGAAAAAAAAAAAAAAAATATTGTAGTGTGAACACATGATTATTTCCTGAAAAAAAAAACCCGGTTAATTTTCATGAAAAAATATTGTAGTGTGAACACATGATCAATTCCTAAAAATAAACCGGTTAATTTTCCTACAAATTAATTTACTGAGAACATAAATATCATCACTTCCTAGAAACAAAATGGGTTAATTTCCTTGATAATTAATTTAGAGTGGACATATCACTACCTACATACAAGATGGGTTAAGTTTCTTGTTAAATACATTCCAGAAATAAAATAGGTGAATAACTGAATATCCTTAGTAAATAATTTTGCGTGAAAACACCTACACACTTCCTAGAAACCAAATGTATTGATTTTCTATAAACAAAATTAATATCGAGGTCCTTTCTAGGGACAGTCATTTTGGGCACACAATTTCATTGACATTTTAAACACAATTAGGTATGTGATTATGAGGGCTTTGAAAATCTCATATTCACTTACTTATACAGGTTGTTGTGCTCAACGCAATAGGTGTTATAGAAGGTATAAAAATAAAGAAAAAATCTTACAAGATGATTTGTGTTATACTTGAATCGGTCATATCTCCCTTATCAGTGCAATTTGAGTCAAACATGAAATAAGTTATTTAAATGCTTATGTTTATTTTTTTAATGAGAGGAAAAATATCGATTTTTAAAATTCAAACGATTGCATTTTGTAATTTTGATTTTTGATGAAACAATTGGGAAACCGTTTTTGATGACCTTGATCTCAGCTCTCAATATTTTTAGTAGCTTCGACCGTTTTCGAGATATGGGTACCTATACAAAAACAAAATTTTTGATTTTACCTACTAATTTATATATATATATATATATATATATATCTCAGAAATGATCAGAGATACTTTAATAATGTGGGTACGATGTACGTTACTAAGTTTGCAGGAAATATTATTGTAGTTCAATTAAGCAGTATAAAACATTCGTATGCCAAACGCTCTCGAGATATTTGTAAATAAACGGTACGGAAATCCGTAGGTACTAAACTTTCTCTTCCTTATTCCAAATTTTGGTCTTTCGGTCTGATTACAACGCCAAATATTTAGTAAATTTCAATGGGTAGTCCCCTTTGTGCAAAACGTTATTTCAATTAATTTTGGTAGATTTAGACTGTTGATGTTGCTCATTGGTTAAAAAAATATTTTAATTAAATTTGGCAACCTTCGTTTGTTAATGTTTGGCGCTTTATTTGTCAAAACATTATTTTAATTTAATTATATTAGCAGCCTTCGGCTGTTGATATTGCTCATTGGTTAAAATATTATTTTTATTATATTAGACAGCCTTCGGGTGTTGACACTGCTCATTAGTTAAAATATTATTTTTATTATATTAGATAGCCTACGACTGTTGACATTGCTCATTGGCTAAAATATTATTTTAATTATATTAGACAGCCTTCGGCTGTTGACATTACTCATTGGTTATAAAATATTATTTTAATTATATTAGACAGACTTCGGCTGTTGACATTGCTCATTGGTTAAAATATTATTTTAATTATATTAGACAGCCTCCGGCTGTTGACAGTGTTGACATTGCCCATTGGTTAAAATATTACAATACTTTGGCGACTGAGTATATAATATATATCTTTTTGTTTTCAAAGGTAGAC
Organism: Pachypsylla venusta; assembly: GCA_012654025.1. Taxonomy (NCBI): domain Eukaryota; kingdom Metazoa; phylum Arthropoda; class Insecta; order Hemiptera; family Aphalaridae; genus Pachypsylla; species Pachypsylla venusta. The sequence goes on from CM022881.1 coordinate 10,481,380, forward strand.
AAATTTTATATTTTACATTTTAGACCATTCGGGGTCCCACAAAATTTAAATTTCTACAAAATATTAAAAATTTTCTAAAATTGGGACGCAAAACCAGAATGTTTAAAAAATTCCAATAGCTATACATACTATATAATTCTCGGGCGACACAATATACTAAGTTTTATCAAAATGCGATGACTTTTATATTTTTGCATAAATAAAAATGATAAATATTTTCAATAATCCCTGCAGATATTATTTGTTTCGAATTAAAAGGATTTCCCATTTCAAGGACCTTGTTAGGGCCCCCAGCGGGCCCCCTAACAGAGTTAGAGAAAAAATGGACCCACATGGTGCCCTGGGGGCGATATCGAGAAAAAGAAAAAGATGGGTCGACATGTACCGAAATTCAATAAAATCGGACCAGCGATTTGGCGCCCACAGCTCTGCACACGATATCGCACTTACTTAGTACGTTACATGTTGGATATATTGGTTTCTTTGACCTCCTGGCTGCAAAACTGTGAAAACTTCAAAAACGACCCAAAATAGAGAAAATATAGCCCAAGAACAATAGGAAGTGATATATTTGATCTCTATTTTGTTTTTTGCACTATTACATTACTTTAGAATTTTAGAAGAAGAAAAAGTAAAAATATAAATCTACATTTCCTGGACTATCTCTATATCTCGAATACGGTCAGAGACACTACAAAAATATATTGATTTGTCGTTCATTAAAGTCAAACAAAATAATTCGATAAAATTAATCGTTCTCGAGATATGCAGGGTGAGTCATTTTAATTCATAAAAAAAAGTTTGATACAAAATATTCTTAATAGGGTAAATATTAAGGCGAACTTGATTTTTTTCTCAACGGTCGCGTTCTTTATTTCAAGGTAATTTTTTTTTTTTATTTATTTTAATGTCATTCTATATTTTTGTGGTATTGAATTTTGTATTAAAAACAAATATTTTTTGCTTAATTTTTTTTCTTTCAATTTGACAGTTTTCGGTATAATTTTTACCTTGACGTGCTTAACATTCCTGGGCTAATTACTAGAGACTCTCTCGTGTTACTGGCGTAATAAATTATTCTGTAGTGATTAACATGCACCTAATGCAATTGAATCCCCAATATTAGTATTTGCATCAACTATCTTTGATGTATGCAACATGTCAATCATTATTATTAGCATTAGCACACTCGTGCAGGTCAAAAATGTTTATCATAAAATAAACAATGTGCTGGAGAGAAGGGTGGGCTTAGTTGTTGAGCAATGCGCAATGTGTCATAGGTTATCATTCGAGCATAAGTGTACCTTATTTCAGAAGGGGTCTAAGTAGAAAAAAGAAAATTTTACAGGAAAGCAAAAAAACGTTTTTTTAAAGAAATATTTTAGTTTTCTTTTATATATTGCAGACGGCTTGCATTAAAGGTTTCATTCAATTTTCATTTAAAATAAGACATAAGTGGGGATATTTTATTACCTCTAAAAAAAATCAGTAATCTCTTTTATTCCACTTGTAAAAACCCTTACAAAAAAAGGCCTTCGTTTTTGTAGCTATAAGGAACCGTTTTAATCAATACTGTAGAGATCTATTTTGAAATGGATGCTTACGTCTTTAAGAATACATTAAAAATGAAAAAAAAAAAAAAAAAATGCNAAAAAAAAAAAAAAAAAAAAAAAAAAAAAAAAAAAATGCATGATCTATTTTGAAATCCTGCGTCTTTAAGAATACAATAGAATCCCGATTTTGAAAAAAAAATTCAAGATCGTCACCTTATTTCATAAGGTGACGATCTATCCCCTTGTACAAGGTCTTGCTTTTAACTTAGGATTTCTCAGACAGAATGTACTAGGTTAATGCAGGGTGTTCAGTAGTTATCACTTTTTAAATGTATTAGGTATCATAGGCAATTAACTCGTAAATCCCGTATTTTCGTTTATTTCTTACAAAAATAATTTATTTTCAAGAAAGTTTTAGAGGTAAAATATTACTAGGAATTTATGTCAAAAGCTTCCGGTTTGAATTCCTCAAATGCGGTTTTGAATTGCTGTGAAAGTTGCAGGAAATTTTTAAATAGCTTCTATCTTGATTACCAAAGTTAAACAACATTGCAGTCCCATTCTTATTATTTTATTTACAATTTTTTTTTCTTTTGGTTTAACGTCTCTTTAAAATGTATCTTTTTTTGAGATGGGGATTATACCATACATTCACTGGAAACTTACGAACCAGTCACTCACACTGACTTAACGAGGGCACGACCCTATCTATTCACCCACTACGTAAAACGTCACTGGACGTTATTTAACTTCATTCATGTAACGGAGACTCTGTTTCACGTCCATTGTATTGTTAATTTATTCATTAAGATGTTATCTGTAAATCTAACTACTTTTGCAGCATTGGAAAACTGCATTTCATCAAAATGTGGTCTGTAATTTGATAACGCTTTGGCGGATTTAAATGAAACCGTATTCAATGGATTCCTATTAGTAAACACCTCTAAAATTTTCCTTGACACAGATTATTGTAGCGGAAACCGTGGGGAACAGGGAAAGATATTCTAAATTAATCAAAAACATGATAATATCTCAATACACGTATGTGCAAAGGTAATCATAAAAATAAGTTTTCACATTCGCATTTGTTTTGTGTTGCAGTGATGCAAAGCAATCTAAAATAAAGTGGAAAGTCGTGTTTTCAATCAATAATGAAGTGTTAATATTAACAAAAGTGAAATAAAATAAATAATATACAAAAGCTGATTTGTACCTACGTGTCGACAAAAATGTTGGCGTTTCGGCTAGGTTTACATGACCGCGCGGTATCATATGAACAAATCGATACAAGTTTGTATTAGAACTAGTACCGCGCGGTCATGTGAACATAGCCTTAAAATAGAAACTTGAGGCGTGCAATTTGGATTATATAAAGGGTAAATTAAAAACAGGATGTGGGCACGCCGGGATTATCTCGAGAACCGGTGCGGTGCTTGGGCCTATCCGATCCATGAAATCGGACGTAAGTCTACCCTAAAAAATATTTTATGTATTTCAAAAAAGTACATGATTTGCTACTAAAGACGTAATTGACCGAATGAAGTGAGATCCAGCTTTGACACCACAATATTTCTTTCAACGTCTGCTTGTTTCAAGAAAACTCTCAAATGCCTCGTCCGATTTTGATGAAACTTCGTATTAATATTTATGTTCCTAGGATTTGCAATATTAGGCCATCCGGTTCACAAAACTAGTATTATTCAATATATCCACAACTTTTGACTTTTTATTTCATAACTCACAATCGATTCTCTAATTAATTTTAGCGTGCCCAGGGATTTGAATCACCCTGTATTTTTATAAATTAATATCTTCAGCGTATATTAAGGTCCTGGAACCAGGTTTGCATATTTTTAATCAATTTTAACCCAATTAGAGAGGTTAGGAGACGTTTTTACGAACATGCCTCTATTGCATATTAGAACTAGTACCGAGTAGCTGGTTTGCAAGTTTCCAGCGAATGGAGGGTATAGCCCCGTCTTGAAAGACCAATTGACCAATAGATGTTAAAGAGACGTCTAAAATTGATACACGATGGCTAATAATTGAAAAGGGTTGCCAAACACTCCTCCCTGGTTCCAGACCCGTATATTAGAAGAAAAGGTGCTATCCTTCAAACGATGTTCTTTGGGTCTAAAATGTAAATTTCATATTTTTGAAACTTAAATTATTATTATTCAGGTATTGGGTTACGAGAATAATAAATACTTAGATATGGCAACGATCATACCACGTTGAATACACCAGTTCCCGTCAGATCACTGAAGTTAAACAACGTCGGGCGTGGTCAATACTTGGATGGGCGACCGCTTGGTAACACCACGTATCGTTGGCTCTTTTTTCCGGTCCAACCCAGGCTGGATGACGTCAATGAGGGTAGCTGGTTTGCAAGTTTCCAGCGAATGGAGGGTATAGCCCCCGTCTTGAATGACCAATTGACCAATAGATGTTAAAGAGACGTTAAGCCAAATTAAAAAAAAAAAAATACTTAGATGTGTCATCTATTCGGACCAAATAACAATAATACGACAATAAGTCTTATTATTGTTATTTAAAATATAAAAAAAATACATAACTTTAAACCTACAGTGTCGAATAAACAAACAAAGTGTGAAAACTTAAATCTCTTAAGTGTTCAGATAATCATCACCCAGTCCCGTTTGACCGTATCTTTAAAAGATAAATCCACGAAATATTTACAATGACTTTTTCTTTACTTTCTAAATGCATCATTGTCAAGTTAGAATAAAATAAAGACTAACTTTCATTTATCCTCCTCAGGCCCAAGCGTAAAAAGTGCTTTGTAGTGCTAGACGCCCGATGTACGCACCCGTGTGTACTTTTATTTTGTTAGTGCCCCAAGCCCGCGCCATTTTATGTTTCCTTCACTCTTTTCAAAAAATCTCTGCGCCAAATGAAAATTTCAAAATGTAAACAAAATTTTCTGGTGAGTAAAATAAAAACTAAAGGAATATTTATTTTTCTCTGTGTTAGGATAAGCGCCTAAGTGCAAAATTCAAAGAGCACAGGTGTGTACATCGAGCGTCGGCCACTACAAAATAGATTTGACAGCTGGGCGCCGCCGCCGGGCACTATAAAATAAAAGTACACGGGTGTGTACATCGGGCCTGAGGAAGTTATATTTTTCGAAAAAAAGAATAGAAAAAGAAAAACGGGACGAAGAGAGAGGGGTCTGAAGTTTTATTTTGTTACAACCTAAATAATGGCCCCGATTTCGAGATTTGATGTAAAAGTTCAATTATTTTAAAGATAATTTTTTGCACTAAAGCGCTGCGACAAGAATCGAAGGCTGCCTAATCTAATTCAAATATCTGTGACAACAGCCAAGAATGCCAAATTTAGTTAAATTAATATTTAAGTTATGAGCTGTTACAACAACCAAAGTCTGCCATTCAATCAATATTTTACTAAAGAGCAGCGGTAACAGTCGAAAGCGGCCAAGTCTAATTAAATTAATATTTTAGTAAAAAGCAGCGACGATAACCGAAGTTTTCCAAAACTAAATGAAATAGGTAATAATATTATATTCAATACAGAGCAGAGACAGCAGCCGAATGTTGACAAATTTAGTTGAAATAAGGAAGATAAAAAGTCTAGTAAAGTTTTCCGCACCATTTATCTTCACACATACGAAGTATAGGAAAATAAAGTATTGTATTGGTGAAAATATTCTATGACGTTTTTTTTTTTTTTTTTGCTTTTCTGGACGAATTATGAGGACTAGATACCAAAAAATGGGTCTAGAAAAAATGTATGGCCGTCCGTTCGTCCGCAAAAATCGTGTTTGTGCATCTACAGTCTTTATAATTGGTCCGATTTTGATGAAATTTGGCACCAATATTCCTTGGGGCCATAAGTTTCATAATTCGAGCCAAAACCTTAACATTGAACATAGCACCCTCCGGAGTCCATTTATAGGCCAAAAGGGGTCTTTTCGAGGTGACAATCTAGAACCCAAACGGCAAGCCAGATTTTGATGAGATTCAAAACAGACACTCTTTAAAACATATTATCGGAAAATTTTGGTTCTTATGGGACTATCTTCATCCGGGGGTCCCTTAGACCTTAAATTCGGGGTCACTCCTCTAATACTGGCATTTTACTCAATTTTTTTATGAAATTTATAACAGACACTACTAACATATCATATGCTAATTTTGAACCTCATGGGGTTATTTTCATCTGGGGCCACTTGAGGGCACCAAACTTCAAATTTGGAGCACTTCTCTAAAAGAGGAAATATCACTCCAATTTTTCTGAAATTTAAAAAAGAGACGGTATGTAACATATCATCGACATATTTTGGGTTTCATGGGGCTGTCTTCATCTGGGGGCCATTTGGGGCACAAAACCTTAAATTCGGGGCACACTAAACCCGGGAATATCACTCCAATGGTGATTAAATTTATAAAAGACACTCATTGTAACATACCCCCACGAAGCTATCTTCATTTGGGGCGGGCTCTTTAGGGTACCTAAACTTAAATTCGGGACACCCCAACTGGCAATATCACTCCAATTTTAATGTAATTTAAAACGGACACTCTTTGTAACATAGCATCAACAAATTTGACAACCAAAGACTGCTAAATCTAATTCAAATATTTTTTGCACTGAAGAGCTGCGACAACAGCCGGAGTCTGCTTAATCTAATTCAAATATTTTTTCAGTAAAGAGCTGCGACAACAGCCGAAGTCTGCTTAATCTAATTCAAATATTTTTTCAGTAAAGAGCTGCGACAACAGCCGAAGGCTACCAAGTTTAGTTAAATGAATTTTTTATCAAAGATCAGGAGCAACGACAAAAGCCGAAGTCTACTAAGTCAATTAAATTTAAAAAAAAGGAATTTATTTGTGTTAAAGCTAATACTTTGTCACAATGCACTTCCCCATGTTATTACTAAATTTTTGCCTTCGCTTGGATTCGAACCAACAGCCTCTTGGTTACGAATCCGTCATTCTTACCAACTGAGCTACTGAGGCTGTAAGTCCAATTAACTTAATATTTTACTATTATCCCTTACAATGATATTTTCCCTTACGATGATAAGGGAAGGTTGAAACAGTCGAAGTTTGCCAATTTTAGTTGAAACTAGGAAAATAAAGCCTAGTTCGGTTTTCCGTACCATTTTTTTTTCTATTTAGATCAATATTTTCGAAGTTGTGCCCTCTTATACACAACCCCTAAAAGAAAACTTATTTTTGCAATCCTGCAACACTGTTGTGGCTTGGTGACGTCACCATTCGTTGGGAGTGAATGCCCGCGTATACAACAGCAATTCAAATAATCGTTTCTATATTTTATCTACATCATATATTTTAAGACAATGTAAATATTTAATTTATAAAAGAAAAAAGAAATAAAAGTTGTGTAAATGTATTATTTATTTAAATATTGTTGTAAAATGGATCAAGACTACACTATTAAGTGATGAAGTGAACCCGTATCATATATGGTCAAAAATTTACGAATGTGGGAAGAAACCAAAAGTGATATTTCTTATAATCTCAATAATATAATATTTTTTTGGCTACCAGGGGCCTCTCACATTGGGAGGCCACTGGTAGCCAAAATATAATAGGCTGATAATATGAACGTACCGTCCATAAAAAGTTTCATTAGACCAGGAGTTCGAGAGTTATCGTGGTGTTAAAACTAGATCTTACTTTTAAAACTAGCATTTATTGAAATCGGTATTCAAAATATAACATTAAAAAATAGTTTCACATATAAATGAGTGCCAGCGTCAATGACACGTTGAATACAACCGTTCCTTATGATCACTGAAGATAAGCAATCGTCAGAGAGGTTTTACTTGGTAGTTGACAATGTAAGCTTTGATAATCTAAAATATTCCACACAGGGCCGGATTAAACTTTCCGCGGGGCCCGTAGCACTTTCACAGAGCGGGGCCCCCTCCACCCCCCGCAGACGCCGTCTAAGTTGTCTACTTTTTGGAGCCAGTATAAAAGTTGATTATCTTTTGGCCTAGTACCTACAGCTGGTAGAGAAAAGTGAAATAAAATTTTGAGTATACCAACATCGATAAAACGTGGTTACCGCTTGTGCTAAAAAAAACAATTTGCTTATGTTGCAATACTCGTTTATTAAGTTGCTAGGTAGTAGGTTACTTTCCTAAATTAGATTTTACTACATACTTTGAAGAGTTAAGACGTGTCCGTGGCAGAGTGCGACAGAGTGCGCATCACACTCGGATTGCACCAAGGAGGTTCCGGGTTCAATTCCTGGCGAATTTTCTACTTGGTCTGGTTGTGTTTGGGGGTAACTCAGCCTCCTGTGGACAATTGAGTAGCTATGGTAATAGCGCCAAGTGGTAGCATTATAAGGTAAAAATTGTTTAAGTGTAACTTAGGTTTAGTGATATTGGAGTGAATGTTGAAAATACTTTGTAATGCTATGATGCCCACAAACATTGTGACATAATAATAAAAAGAAATATACATTTACATTTTTATTTTACTTTGAAGAGTTGGGGCCTCGTCAAAATGATAAGTTTTTTCAATTGTCAACCCAGAAATGTCGAAATATCTAGTGTAAATTGTCAAAGCGCGAGGCCCGTAGCACATGCTACAAGTGCTACTATTGTTAATCCGGCCCTGGGGGCAATAGGGGCGATCTTTCCTCATATTGAAGAATTTGAACGTGGAAACGGTTCTCAAATTTATATTATTTATGAATACTACTGATTTCAATGACTATAACTTGGCACCTCGTTTGCTCCCCTCTCCCAACTGATACCCCTGCGCTATCGCTATTCGCCCAGCCAAACTTTTCATAAATTATCTATTTTATTAATTTGTGCCGGCGATTTTACTAGAAGTGGAGATGAGCGTTAATTCATCATTACTGTCATCATCGTGTCTGATGGTAGCCAGATGCTCTCAAGACTGCAGCTCCAAATAAGTGGTTGTCTAACTGCTAAAAAAAGACAAAGGACGCCGAAAATCATTTAAACAATAATTGAGAAGTGGTATATTATTTTTAATTTTTTTTNACGATACGTGGTGTTCCCAAGCGGTCACCCATCCAAGTACTGACCACGCCCGGACGTTGCTTAACTTCAGTGATCTGACGGGAACTGGTGTATTCAACGTGGTATGATCGTTGGCTATATATTATTTTTAATTTCTACTTCAATTATGTTCGACGCTTTGGTCCAGGTTGCCCCCTATAATAACTTGGAGGCAGAGACCCCCTTAACCGAAGTCCGTTCATAAAGTAACTATTACAATTTTAAGCTACTTAATTTTCTAGTAACCTGTATTGGTTACTAGAACATCTTTCTATTTCAATCCGTTAAGCACATATTCTTGATACTAAAATAGGATGATTTTATTTATAAAACCATTTCAAATAAAATCGTACCTAAAAGTAGCTTGGAGGGGAAAATGCTTTCCCTCCAAGCTACAAGTTGGAAGAAAAATGACGTTTTTCCTCAATAACTTAGGGTTCATGTTTTGTATTAGTATGAAATTTATGTAACTTACCTATTTTTCGTCAATCAATGTAAAATGATCATTGTATTGTATTTTGATTTGCTCAACACCTCGTAAGAGTTATTATAGAAAGAAAATTGTAAAATAAACAATAAAAATATTATTGTGTGTAAATTAAAATAATCTATAGATACC
>CM022881.1:10496622-10507217 GCA_012654025.1 Pachypsylla venusta
CTGATTCCACATAATCTTTAATATCCCTATTAAAAAAATAAGAAATCCACTCGATGTTTTCGGATTTATTAAAATAGATATTAAGAAAAATATAGGTATTTAAGCTTTTAAAAAGTGTTTACAAATTGGTGACGTCATGGGACACATGCTGCCAAGTTTCAACACGTAAAATATGGGCATTGCTTTAAATATATGATATTTATGTGAAAATACGCATTCATATTTTTTTCCCTTTATCCAATAAAATTATATTTAATGTAATATTTTTTTCTTGAGAATCCCTAATTGAGTACTTGGCCGTCGACAGAAGCCTCAGAAATAATTTTTAAAGGTTTTTATAATTTTAATAGTTTTCAAAAACGATCAAACAATGACAAACCTGTTTGGCATTTAAACTCTATTTAGACAAAGTTTGGTCACTTTTGTGTTTGATATCAAATACCTACATCAAAGAGCGAATTTGATAAAATATATTTGCCGATCACACCGTTTGCTAATGTCTGAAGTCAGAAATATGACAAAATTTGGTACCATGACCAATAGTGCATGTGACAGTGCCTTGAGTACTATTAAATTAAATTTTTAAAAATTTACGTATTTCTGAATTCAGTAAATTTTTCATTATTACTTATTTATTAAGGTTTCGTCTTCTTTTTTTTATTTATTTTTACTATTTTAAGGAAGGGTTTTTAATTTTTGGACACCCTAAAGTGTAATGGAAATATATATATAAAAAAAAGTGAATAAATGAATCTATTTTAGCTGTGAAGTGTTCAACAAGCAATGTCGTATTTCATTTTGACAAATTACCTTGTTTTAAGTCACGATTTCTGTTGAGATCATTCAACAATTCCTTCCAACCCGAGGGAGGGTCGCAAGGACCTAAAAAAATATGTTTATGGCATGAAAGAGAGAATGGATAAGTCATATTGAATGTTGACTTGTAAACGTATTTGATAAAAAGAACTGATCGGGGCTCAAACCTGAATCAGAACGTCTCGAATGACCTAAGATAATAAAGCTAAAAAAAATTATCGAATCGAAATTATTTTGATCGAATCTAAAGTATGTTCATATATAGATCCAACATTACCTTAGTTTTTTTTTTAATACCAAATATAAGGTGGAGTGAAATACCCAACTTTTTGAAATTCAAAAGCGAATTGTGACAGATCTCGATTTAAAACATTCTATAAGATTATTACTGTCAAAAAACAAGGCAACCAAAATTCTAGAGAAAAATTCACATTTATTGGCGGGTCGTGAACTCCGTAGATGAACTCGAAAATCTCTTTAATGGACCTTTAACCAAAATGGACCTCAATAGGGGGTGGCGGTACCTTCTTAAATTTGAAAGTTCGTGTTTTTTTTATTAATTTGTAATTAGAATTACAAATTAATTTGAAACTATTTGGAGCCGAGCAGTTTGCAAATGAAGAGAAAGCTGGTCTAAAATAAAGATTGTCATCTTAATGGAAATAATCGTACCGAGTGAAGTCACATGCTTGTCATTAATTTTATGGGTACCGCCCTGTCTCCATAATAAATCTTATAGTCCTTCTATATCTCATGGCCTGGTCTTTTGGTAAACCCCAACCCGATAATCTAAACAAATGTGTTGGCACACACGTACAGATTTAGCATTTATCTTAAAGTCCATACTGTATACCGTTAAATCGTAGGGATAAATCGCTACGTTTGTGCTTCTGTAAAGACCCAGAATAAATAGAAACTGAATAAAAATTCTCTATGGACTGAAGGATACACACTTCTGTAAAGACTCAGAATAAATAGAAACTGAATAAAAATTCTCTATGGACTGAAGGATATACACTTCTGTAAAGACCCAGAATAAATAGAAACTGAATAAAAATTCACTGAAGAATACACACTTCTGTAAAGACCCAGAATAAATAGAAACTAAATAAAAATTCTCTATGGACTGAAGGATACACACATACATACACACCCAAACTTTAAGTTTGAGTGTTTTTTTATTATAAAAAAACACTCGGATTGGCTAATCTGGTCTGTGCAGTCTGAATTTCAAGAAAGGTGGCTGTCTTTGCTTCGAAAGAAAAGTAAAAGAAATTTTTACACGAACATAAAAATACGAGAAATTATTTACAAAGTTTGAGTTTTATTTGTACTACACCCTGCCACAATTAAAAGTTTCAAAATAAATTATCACAAAGAAGAAAACTTACCAAATGGTAATTCAAACCGGCAGTCCATTAATATTGAATGACCGGTAGGAATTTTGGTCCCAACTACTTCACCAGCCATCATAACTAATTCACCGTCTAAAGATAGCCATAGACCTGTTTCCTCCTGAAATAAAATTAAAATCATCACTCGATAAATCTGAGGGCAAATTTGGACGGATATTTCCGTTCATTTCTCAGGAATATGCAGGCAAAGCATTCATGAAACTAATCAAGCCCATTCACCCCGGGACAAATAAATAGTATTCATACAGACGGTTCAATGATAAGGGAAGGTCGAATGATTCGGATTCACCAAAAGTATTCATACAGACGGTTAGATGATAAAGGAAGTTCGAATGATTCGGATTCACCCCGGGACAAATAAATAGTATTCACACAGACGGTTCGATGATAAGGGAAGGTCGAATAATTCGGATTCACCCCGGGACAAATCAATGGTATTCATAAAGACGCTTCGATGATAAGGGAAGGTGGAATGATTCGGATTCACCCCGGGACAAATCAGTGGTATTCACACAGACGGTTCAATGATAAGGGAAGTTTGAATGATTCGGATTCACCCCGGGACAAATAAATAGTATTCACACAGACGGTGCGATGATAAGGGAAGGTCGAATAATTCGGATTCACCTCTGGACAAATCAACGGTATTCATAAAGACGCTTCGATGATAAGGGAAGGTGGAATGATTCGGATTCACCCCGAACAAATCTAAAGTATTCAGACGGTTCGATGATAAGAGTTCGAATGATTCGGATTCACCCCGGGACAAATCTAAAGTATTCAGACGGTTCGATGATAAGAGTTCGAGTGATTCGGGAAAATCTAAATCTTGTTTCGTGTTAAATACTTACCATCGAAGCGTCTGTATGGATGATTTCATCTTTTAGAAAACATAAAATATATGTTATTTTATCTTCTACCTCTTTTTCTATTCCGTCTTCTGTATAGGTATTCTTATTCTCTTTTATATTTTCGGGAAACACAATGATAACATCTAATGATGATTATATTTTCTATCTAATCTGTTTTATTCTCTTCCTCTCCCTATCTTACATTCAAAATCCATCTTTTTATCTTCACTCCTTTCATGATTTTCACATCTTTTCTTCTTTAAATACAGAGTCGCCAGTTAAACATGACATTTTTCAATAAAGGATGAATCATTAAAGATTTATATACAGCGTGTCCCAGAATGACCAGTCACTGCCCATTAACTTTTGAACGCTTTGGGAATTTTGGGATTTCAGATCCAGGTTCAACCCTTCGGAAGAGACGTTTCTTGACAAAAAGTGTCGATTTTCCAATAAATTTAAATAAAATCGTCTAATGTGTTGTTGAAATAAAAGATTAAATTAAATTAGCTTTCCTTTGAAAAGAAAAAAAATGACTGGCGGATTTTAAAAAATCAATTATTCATCCTTAAAGTGAATTCCGTAGAACCTACCCAAACCGTTTATCACCTCGTAAGAACACAATTGGAAATTACTTAATTATTTGATTAAGGAATACTAATCATCAATCACTATAGTGGCTTCGCCGATTACGATGATACTAGCAGAATTTTTGAGAATTCAGCTCTCAAGAAAGTTGTTGTTTGCTACTAAAGTTGAATTGTCATTATAAATCTAATCTTGGGGATAATAATCGTCACCCCCCCCCACCCCCCAGGAACATCAATCAATTCAATAAAATTACGTCAGTAGCAAAATAATAACATCTCGTTATTATTTTAATTCAAAAATCTGTAATATGGGGACTCCGCACTTCTAAAGATTTTTTGTTTGAAGGATTATTTTAAATATATTTAAATATTCGTCTTGAGACTTTTTCAAAATACCTAGATATGAAATCCTATCTAATTTGAAAAAGTCTCAAGACGAAAATTAAAATATTTACAATAATCATTCAAACAAAAACCTTATAAAGTCATCAAAGACATTAAAACAAAATATATTATCTAATAATAATCTTGTATAGATTTATGATATCTATATTCATTTCGCTGTAATTTAAAACTCCATTCCGGATATATGTTTGAAGAAAGAAGTTCTTGGTCGTCCACATCTTTTCACTCCTTGAACTTTCCTGTCAAATATTATGGAAATGAAGCTCTTCTACCTGATGAGGAGGCCAATAAGTTTAACTTTCTTTAGTCCAATATTTTTTAGAGGCTGTTCTTCTTTTTGTAATATAATCGAAATGAAAAGAAAAAGAAGATTTATTGTTATTAATAGATAATTCGTTCGCCTTGAATTCTGCCAATTTGAATAAAATAGGACAGGAGTATGAACTATTTGATACCCTTTTAAATGTGCTTCTAAAGATATGAAAAGTTTTGAAATACTTTGCACCAAATAGGGAAATAGTGTGTAGTACTCTACAAATGCTGACGTTTTTTTTTTTTTTTTTTTTTTTTTTTTTTTTTTTTCGTTTTACATCGCTACTTACACCATGCAATTCGTGCAAAGCCTATGTGATATCCACTGGTCAAGGGATGTTGATGGAAAATATAAATCAAAAAATTGTTTTGATTGAAAGTTGTTTGTACTCGTATAATGAGTGAATCAGTAAAATAGTGTGATGAATGTTCATCATACACCAAAGAGTGTAAAAAATATGAAATGATGATTTTTTTTCTACCGTCTACACTCTATAGAAATGTGACGTCACATAAAGTGACGTGCACATCCCCATATTAGGCAATAACTGACTGTTATTTTGCCCATTCAGTAACAACAATACGGTTATTACTAAAAGAGCTCAGGTTTATCTTCAATGGAATTATGATAATATGCCATGGAAGAAAAATTTAAACGTTTGATTTCTATTAGGGGTCTCAAAAGTGGTTCTTCTAGTGGGTCTTAGTCTTATATTGGGGACTTTTAAATTTAATTTTTCCAAGATATAGGAACTGCCCTCCTGGAAAAAGGGGATAGAATCCATTCTCTTTCCAGAAGAGTTTTCTGATAAAACGAGCCTACACTCTCTTAATGGACCTGATTGCCCTCTGAGTGTGAGGGAGCCATATCACTGAACCATATTCCGGCACAGATCTTACTAAGGAGAGGAATAAAAAATTTACCACATCTGGTTCTCGCCGAATAGGTTGGGAGCACCTTTTTATCATCCCCAGTCTCCGATATGCTTTACACTCAATATATCTTCTCTGTGTAAATTAAAATTTACATTATTTTGAACGTAAAAAAGATGATTGATAGCGGACCAGGAGATCAAGAGTCGATGTTCAATTGAGAAGTGAGAACACGAAGAGCGAACCAGACCGTTCCAGAAAAGACCAAGTAAAGAAGTATACCCCACCGTTCGGTTGCTGAGGTATGTGTTTTAAGTTTTTATCTTGACCTACTTCAGGCAAATAAATTATCCAATGATTGCGGGTGTTCCATGTAGGGGCGAACTAACAATGTTTAGGATAAACTTAGGATAAAGCGATAAAGCAGTTGATGGATACTGTTTCACGTGTTCACTGTGTTCAGAACAGTTGATGGATACTGTTTCACGTGTTCACTGTGAAATGGTAAATTTGTTCAAAATAGTGCCTAAAGATTCACTTTGGTCCCAATATAAGCTGTGATCAACACAATATATGCAATGTATAAAAGGTGATATAATCCAGGTTCCATACAAAACATTCACAAGAGGGTGAAATTTTGATTTGACTTCAAATAGAACGCGAGCGGTGACGGTGAACCAGTGATAGTTAACATGAGCTGACTATATGTTCATATCAGAATATAGCTCTACTCTAGACTAAAATAGTCTAGACAAAGACTCTTTTACCAGGTCCAGCAGCTTTTAAGCTTTAATTTAGGTCATAGTTTGCAAAATAAATGTCGACCCGTTGTCGAGTTAAGGCCCATTTTTAGATTTTTTAAAGGAACATCATAGAATACTATTAGCAAGGGAATGGCCATGCCTTAAGACGCCAAGATAGAGGCCGTAGCGAAGCATGGGCAAACCCGATTTTATTAGATAAAATAACGCAAAGTAAAGTTAGTATACAGACTACAGATTGACTCACTGACTCATAATCAACGTGGCCATGCCTTAAGACGCCAAGATAGAGGCCGTAGCGAAGCATGGGCAAACCCGATAGTATTTAGATAAAATAACGCAAAAGCCAGTTAGTATACAGACTACAGATTGACTGACTGACTCATAATCAACGTGGCCATGCCTTGAGACGCCAAGATACAGGCCGTAGCAAAGCATAGGCAAACCCGATAGTATTTAGATAAAACAACGCAAATGCCAGTTAGTATACAGACTACAGATTGACTGACTGACTCATAATAAACGTAGAATTGCTGCATTGATTAATCTGATGTCAACCATCAAATACGATGATGTCTGCTGACAATGATGATAATTCTACCGTCCTATAATGATGGAGTTTTTGGTACTCACAGAATTTATTTTAACTTTCGCCCTAAAATTTAATTTGGAAACAATTTTTCCTCCTGAAACTTTCCAATATGTGCTTTTTGTATAGATATACGAGACTGATGTTTTTAATTTAAAGTAAAACTTTTTTAATTAAAAGTTATCAACAACCTATATGAACTTCTGGCATTTTTTCTAATAAATTTAACCCTTTACCATAATGTTCGGTTCGAAATAATATAATAATGAATTTTAAAATGTACACAGAGCCTAATAATGTCTCTTATGCAGTATTAACCCTTTACCATAATGTTCGGGTCGAAAATGTACACAGAGCCTAATGTCTCTTATACTCTTATGCAGTATTAACCCTTTACCATAATGTAGGGGTCGAAATAATCTAATAATGAATTTTAAAATGTATACAGAGCCTAATGGCTCTTATGCAGTAATAACCCTTTACCATAATGTTCGGGCCGAATTAATCTAATAATGAATTTTGAAATGTACACAGAGCCTAAGGGCTCTTATTTAGTGGGGTGGTAGAAGTTTAGGGGAGTGGGATTAATGGTTATAAATGAATTAATTATTTGGAATGGAATTATAATAGTGAAATGGAATCATGGCTAGAATTGGGGAATCTATGAAGTCCCGGATCTCCGTACAGACCCCTTGAAATCCTCAATACTATAAGGAACAATTTCCAGAAGAATTTAGGAGCTCTTTGCAAAAACTCTGCCAATGTGACACACGGGTTTGGTATTTTACTGAATAAATGAATACCCCCCCACCCAAAAAAAAAATGGGGGGGGGACATTACCGTGTTCATGATCATTGTGAAAAGCACTTCTGCAAATTAGCGTAGACCGATTTTGATGACATATAAAAAAAAAATTCCTGACGATTCCAAAATGTGTTCTTTGTTATTAGAAACATAAATTGAGAATAAACATTTAAACGTGAAATTTCACGACAGTGTCTAAAATGAAATAAAATAGTGGGATTTCCATTTAAAAACTCAAGTTGGAGTCAACATTGCAATAAATGCTGAAACCTTTTAATTCTTTAATAAAATCCATGATTAACTCTTTCTGTTGCATCTTGAAATATTTGGGTGCCTGGCAAAAATTGGATAACACCCTATATACACAATATACAGCGTGTCCCAGAATGACCGGCCCCCTTAACTTTAGAAAGGCTTGGAATTTTTGAAAAAAGCCCTCTAATTACCGTGTTCATGATCATTGTGAAAAGTACTTCTGCAAATTAGCGTAGACCGATTTTGATGACATATAAAATTTCAAGTTCCTGGGGACTTGAAATTTGGCATATAGGTCCCGCGTTTGCGGTTTAAATGTACGCCGCAAGCTTTTGGGTGCTAGCTCATACCATTAGTGGAGTGGAAGAAGTTTAGTGGAGTGGGATTAATGGTTATAAATGAATGAAAACGCTAAAAAGTGAATAAAAACAGCCAAGGGTATATAATATTGTACCCAAAAGTTGCGGCGTACCTACATTTAGGTCGTAACCGGGACCTATATGCCAATTTTCATCCAAATTTATGAAATCCAAGTAGCAAAAGAACCCATCACGGTGGACAAACGGATTGTTTTTATTCGATTTTTGGATTCTAAGTTCTTTAAAATATCAAATTTGGGNTGTGTTTTTTTCCTGACGATTCCAAAATGTGTTCTTTGTTATTAGAAACATAAAAAAGGAAACATAAATTGAGAATAAACATTTAAACGTGAAATTTCACGACAGTGTCTAAAATGAAATAAAATAGTGGGATTTCCATTTGAAAAACTCAAGTTGGAGTCAACATTGCAATAAATGCTGAAACCTTTGATTTCTTTACTAAAATCCATGATTAACTCTTTCTGTTGCATCTTGAAATATTTGGGTGCCTGGCAAAAATTGGTTAACACCCTATATACACAATATACAGATTGTCCCAGAATGACCGCCCTCCTTAACTTTAGAAAGGCTTGGAATTTTTGAATTTTGAAAAGCTCTCTAGGGATAAGGCCATGGCCAATGGAAGGGCTATGAAGAGACCCAAGTTCGACAAGCCCACGGAACTGAATTGACAAGAAGTATTGATTTCTCAAGAAAATTGAATGTAATGGTACAATATTTTTTGTTCACTGAAAGTACATTTTTTTTCCTCTAAATATTGTCCCCTGGGACTACTATTAATTTCAATCTAAATACTTAAATCTAATGAGCAGTATACATCTAACCTAAATTACTAATGTAAACAACTTACGTGCAGAACATAAGCAGACTCGACGGACCGGTAGTTGCCAAAGTGTGATCACTCAGGTAGTTCGTGCGGTTTAACCCGCTTCAATCTTCTATACAAATCATCCACCCAAAGAAGATGGATAGCCTCAGGGTTGGTGTGATCTTTCAGCCTCTTTTAAAGTTCCCTTAGTGTTTTCCGAAAAAGGTTTCTCATCTACCTAAACAATAAAAAATGTACATTTTTATTTTCATCAGTGTTCTAAGAGGACAGTGAAATATTATTTTTCTCCTAGAAGCTAAAATTAGGCCGTTTAGAAAACGGTAGAAAGTCTGAGGTAAGGTGGTTATTTAGGACCAACTATAATAACTAATCTAAATAAGGGAACCTTTTAGCGAAAAAAGAAATATATTCACCAAGTTAATATTATTTCACAGCGGTTTGTAACTTCCACCAGAAAAAATGAGATTTGACTTTGACCCATTATTTGAGATTTGACTTTGACACTGATAAGAATAAAAATGTACACTTTTGATGAGAAACTTTTCTTGGAACACAATAAGGGAACTTTTACACCAAAGCTTAAAACAATCACCGTTATACAGGGTGTGAAAAAAATAAAATTTAGAACTCTCTGGTTCCACCCCTGAATAATTTTTTAAAAAAATGATAGGGAAATTCGTTAAATTGGGATACTATGTCAAGTAAAACCATATTGAAGGTTAAAATCTTTTTAAGTCAAGTGAAGATATAATACTTTTAAACTTCAATATGATAGGAATTTTTTTTTCCTTATTTTATTTGTACTTTTATTTTAACAAAAAATATTTTTACCATTCCATTTAAATTTCTTGAGAAATCGACACTTTTTTCTCATTTCCAAGAGGTCGAAACTGGACCTCACCATAGCCACTTGAATGAACATGAAACTTTTCATCCTTAGAGCTTTAAAAAGATAAGGAGAGGGGTGACCAGTCATTCTGGGACACGCTGTGTAACGAAGAATTTAAGGATAACACTTGTATTTGAAACATCTGTCAAAATTCATGGCCCTGAGGGAGGTTCTTAGGGACTTTTCGTATCAGAAAATATTTAACCTGCATTTATGAGTACCTAATTACTTTATGCTTTCTTTAACAGAATTTCTCAAGATGAATCCCTCTTCAGTACCTAGAGTTCCTTCTCAATTACACTTCGTTTTGATTTCATTTTTTTTTTTTTTTTTTTTTTGGTTTGATTTCATTTTTTTTTTTAAATGCATTATTTTTGAGGCTGAAAACATCAATATTGTATTTCTCTAGGCTCAAAAGAACATAATAAGATAACTTCTACACTTCTATAAAAAGGCCGTACTTATGAAACTGTTATTAAAAAAATGTCAAAAGACTACTACTTTATTCTATTTCTCCCAAAAAATACAGTTTCTGTGTCTGCTAGCTCTCTTAGCTTCTTCAGCTACCATTTATCCTCAACTTCTTTCAAATACGGCCAAATTAACACGAGAAAAATACAGGTTCAAAAGGTTATGCAATAAATGGTACGGAAAACCGTACTAGACTTTCTCTTCCTTAATCATTCCATCAGACTACCACCGAATGCAGATTTTGTTCTTCTAAAGTTTTAAGGTTTTTAGTTATATATTTTAGTTATTGTTATATTTCTATTTTCTGTTGATGTTGACCATTCTTTTAAAAAGATTTTGCAGCCTTCGGCTGCGG
>CM022881.1:10525508-10536637 GCA_012654025.1 Pachypsylla venusta
TTTCTCTCATCTTCTCGAAACGAAGTTCGGGTACTCAGCTAGTATCGTATATGGGAAGATAAAGTAAAAACGAAAAAAAATTTGGCTAGGTACTGGGCACTTTTTATTTTAATGCGTGTTTTTCTACTAACTATTTGTTGTAAGACAACGCTATACATATAAATAATAAATAGTTCTGTGGTCACATAGACTTGGCACTCAAATGATATCACCTACTTTGAAGGGAAATAGTTTTGGGTTGATATAACTTTGTTCTCATGCAATATCACCTCCTTTGCGCCTACATTTCTCAGAGGATTTTTTCATAAAGACATGATCCACTTCCTTTTTGATGGACATATTTTCTTAGCTTTTTTTTTTTTTTTTTTTTTTTTTTTTNTTTTTTTTTTTTTTTTTTTTTTTTTTTTGTACACAAAGCGAATAATTTGGGGGAGGAGTGGGGGTACTTACAAAAGAAAATCTTGTTCCCAACATGGACTGGGACCCTTAACAGTAACTGTCGTAGATTTGACATTTTGTAGCTTGAGGGTGACATAAGAATTATACTGCTGACCTGCAAGAAAGTAGAAAAGTATATTACGCACATTGTTTATTCAATAATCCGTGTCAGATTTGACTTGCATAAGGAAGCTTTTATATTACTGCGCGCTACAGCACACTAGAAAAAATTATAGGTCGACTTTATATCGTTGGAATTAATGGGCATTGTAAGGTGTGAGTGCTCACACCTTACAATGAATATTTACAGAATGTTTACAATTCCAATATTTTCGTCGAATAAAATCTAGCCCTAAATGTAATTCAGAATTTAAAATCAAACATTCAGTTATTATTCAAAAGACTAGTTGAGTTTCCTTTTATAGGATAAGGAAAGTAAAAAAAAAAAAAAACTATAGAGCTGAAAACAAATTTTAATGGGCGGTTTTTTTATCGGGCGATACCTAATAATGCAATCATTTAGGTAAACTATAAAACTTATATTGTGCATTGTGCTTACCTATTAAGTCGACCGATAATAATTTTTTTGCGCTATCCCTGAGTTTTAAACGGTTCTATGGCANGTGGGGTCATATCGACTTTCCATATTTAGTATAAGGACTGAATTTCGGGGAGGGGGCGTGAAAACATGAGTGGGGTTTAGCACTCGGTTTGCACCAGAGAAGATTGGGATTTCGGGGTGCGCTCATCTCCATGAGGACGATATTGTAGCTACTTTAATATGAGTAGCTTCCAGGGTATCTAATCCTGGTCTCTATATTAATTATGAAATTAATATAGAGACTAGGATTAGATACTCTGTTATTTTAATGTAAAATTATTGGAGTAGCGACCTTTGTCGGCAGAGAGAAGCAAATTATATTTATAAAAATATAAAGGATGCTGCCAAATACATTGATTGCCGTCAATCTAAGACAATATTTTCTTTCAGTTTCTGTTTTTCCCCTTTTTTTACCAGATTAAAAATATTTAATTTTTGGTAGAAGATTAAAGAGATAATTAGTACATGGGGAGGCCAATCGGCCCTACCACCAAGAAATTCTACATACATCTACATACAGCTATGATATAAAAAAGACTTACTTTGAGATCCTTCAAAATGAGCTTTTTTGACTGTAACACACAAAAAAAAATATATATTAAAATCGAATGTGGAATAACTGAGGCTAAAAGTTCAAAGAAACAACTGAATAACTGGAAATCATAGACATTTGTCCGAACTTCATTATTTCGAGACGAGGGGAGAGAAAATGAGAATAAACTGTGACTTTTATACATTAGCAATCATATCAACTGTCTTTCTTTTTTTTAAATTTGGTTAACGTCTCTTTAACATCTATTGGTCATTCGAGACGGGTGTTTTACCCTCCATTCTCTGGAAACTTGCCAACCAGCTACCCACATTGACATCACCCAGCCTGGTATGGTCCGGAAAAATAGCATCATGCACGAGGCCGCGAACACACGTGAACACCCACATGGTACAACCTCGTTGGACGTTGCTTAACTTCATTGATCGAACGGGAACTGGTGTATTCAACGTGTCATGTACGCTGGCTTCAACTGGCTTTTACATTAGTAGGTAATCACATCTTTAACGGTTAAACGCGATCATTAGTATACCCCACATAGATTACATATTAGGTACAAGTTTGTTAATTTATGTACCCGTTAATACTACTCCCCATGAGTAGTATTGCCGGATTATTAACCTGCGGAGTAATATTGGGTTGGGTTCTAAAATAAAAATCGTGCTGAAGCCTGCTGAACAGCCTTCAGCAGGCATTCTATGGCATCTCACAAAAGTTTGGCCGCAGTAACTTTAGCGGTTCTCAAAATATTGTGGAAAAGCAAAATTTCAAGTCATAAAAAAAAAAACCTATATTATTACTACATTATATCGGCACTAACCGCTTTTGTACATAACTTTATCAAAATCGAACATCGACAAAAAGTTTAATTAAATTTGCTCATATTTATTCGGGGCTGCCGTATTACTTATTGATGCATATCATGAAAATTTGGTAGCTATAACTTAAGTGGTACTCAAAATATTGAGGAAAAGCGAAATTCTAAGATGGTGTTTCACATGGACCTACCCGCAAAATATCAAAAGCCGCTCGGGGTATAGCATTTCACAAAGTTTGTTCGCAATAATTTAAATGGTTCTCAAAATATTATGGAAAAGGAAAATTCCAGAATGGCAGTCTCTCATGTGCAAAAAAGGGGTATAGGGTCAGACGCATAGCATCTCACAAAAGTATGGTAGCAATAACGTTTTGATCAACGTGATCAAAAGCGATTAGGGTCCGCCGTATAGTATCTCAAAGTTTTGTTCCAATAACTAGAGCGGTTCTCAAAATATTGAGGAAAAACTAAATTCCAAGATTACGTATTTACAATGACAGACCAAAAAACCAAGCTTTGGAATAAGGTAGATTAGTATGGTTCTCCGTACCATTTATTTTATTTTAAACTAGGAAGAAAAATAACATTTACTAATTCATTTGTATTATACATATTTTTATTATTTTGACTAAAAGGATACTCGGCGCCTAATGAGGGGGGGGGGGGNGGGGGGGGGGGGAGTATTAACGCGTTACCAAGAAGGTTTGAGATTTACTGTGGAAGGAACGGACTGATAAATAGACGTTAAAAGAAAAATCGTGGAGTTAAAAAATATATCCAAACAAGGTCGCGTCGATGCCATGATCTGCATATTTTTGATTGAAAACATGAAAAATTAATAGAAATTTAATTAGGCCCAGGGTAGGCAGAATCGGGGAATCATCCTCTCTTTTCAAATCCACCCCAGGTAGGTATAAATATCACAAGGTTAAGATCAAGAAAGAGGCAAACTAGGTATATAAAAACAGTTATAATTATTTTTTGTTTTATTAATTAGAAAATCTAGGTATACATCTTTACTTCACTATATGAAAATTACAAAGATGTTAAAGCTATGTTCAGATGACTGCGCAGTAACCGCGCGGTAATGTAAACAATATGCACTAATTTAGATAATCTTGTGCTGCGCGGTTCGTCGTACCTCGCGTTAACGCGCGTTCATCTGAACATAGCTTTAATTATTAGAGCTGACTAGTTTCCTACTCCTCCTGAATTCATGATCATGTGATCTCTAGGTCAAAGTATTAGAAGGAGAGCAATAGGGTGGGTGTAGCATACAATTGTTTTTTTAATTTGGCTTAATGTCTCTTTAACATCTTTGGTCATTCAAGACGGGGGTGTTACCCTCCATTCGCTGGAAACTTGCAAATTGCTTTCCGGAACTTGGCCTGGCGCACTGCCGTGCGCTCAGATCTATACATCTTTACTTGACTATATGAAAATTACAAAGATGTTAAGGCTATGTTCAGATGACTGAGCAGTAACCGCGCGGTAATGTAAACAATATGCACTAATTTAGATAATCTTGTGCCGCGCGGTTTGTCGTACCTCGCGTTAACGCGCATTCATCTGAACATAGCCTTTTAGAGCTGACTAGTTTCCTACTCCTCCTGAGTTCATGATCATGTGAGCAATAGGGTGGGTGTAGCATACAATTGTTTTTTTAATTTGGCTTAATGTCTCTTTAATATCTATTGGTCATTCAAGACGGGGGTGTTACCCTCCATTCGCTGGAAACTTGCAAACCAGCTACCCACATTGACCTCACCCAGCCTGGGTTGGGCCGGAAAAATGAGCCAACGATACGTGGTGTTCCCAAGCGGTCACCCACCCAAGTACTGACCACGCCCGACGTTGCTAAACTTTAGTGATCTGACGGGAACTGGTGTATTCAACGTGGTATGATCGTTGGCTAGCATACAATTTAACTGCGACTATCATCACATATGATTATGATCACCTTTAAAGTTACCTATGCTCATTAACTTTTCGGACATCCTGTAATGTCCTATATTTAACTTGCTCAGAATCTTCATTGTCATTGAAGGACAATTTTAAAAATAAATCTATTTTGAGGAAAATACACATTGTATAGAAATTAATACAAGGACATGGTTAATGCATTAATGAATAAAATGCATTTAGGAAAAAACAACAAGATTAAATTTCTAAGAACATTATACTTGACTGAACAGACAAATAGAAAATGTTATGTCAACAAATGGCGGCTCAAATACCTAGAGGGAATTACAAGTGCTGCCGGCTCTTGCAAAGCAATATAAAAATGGACGAAAACAATTAAAAAAAGAATATCAATTCTGATCAAGAATTGCAAAAATTGAATCACAGCATTGCTTTGAACTTTGAAATCACAGCATTCATGACAGGTCCGATAGCATTTGACTTGAAAAGACGACTCGTACTATTCGAAAAATAAAAGCCTTTAAAAAGTTATTGTGTGCATGTGCGCACTGCCCAATCACATTTAAAACTGTTATCCATACACTGCGCCAAATAATTATTATTGGGTAAAGAATATCAAAAATAAACCAATAAAATAGTCCGATGCAAGGCTGATAGGGCATCCCCCCCCCCCCCCCCNCCCCCCCGCGAAAATAATGAATGAAAAATAAATCTGTATAGTATGAATAATGCGAGAGAAATTCACACGCTAGACTCTTGTACGGCACTTTTACCACTTAGCGTTGACCGATATGTTTGAATTTTATGGATAAGGGTCTAATTGTGTGCCGAAATTTTTGGGTTCAATCGAAATTACCACGCTCTCCGCCCAACTCGGGTTTACAACTGTACATTATTATTGTTCCCCTTTTTAGTGTTGTTGCTGCTGTTTTTGTTGTTGTCTCCTTCATAATTATATATGAAGTGAACTAGCAACAACTCTGTTAACTTTGATGGTTTCGGCCATTGCTTGATGGTATAGGTTTGGTGCTTACTTGGTTTGGGTTTGCTTTCTTTTTGAGGGTTGGTAAAATAAAGATTCAGTAAATGATTGTTCTATTGTCTGTCGTAATTTGTTCTTCAGCAGGACTCAGGGTGATGCGAATAATCGAAGAAATCTATGAGTTTGGGTTCCAGGGTCAACGGTGCAGAATTATTTTTGTCGCAAAACGATGTTTCAGTTACGAAAGTTCAAAGTGTGTTATCACTATTATTATATTCAAAAAGTTATAACAATACACGGAGCAACAGCACTGTGGGACTATTGGCCATTTTGTGTTTTTATTTCCGAGTTTAGGAGTGTTTTTTTTTGGGGGGGGGGGATTTTACCCTCCATTTGGTGAAAACTTGTCACGTCTAAAATTTGATTTATCTTTAATATGGCCATTTCGTGTTTTTAATTCCGAAATTTCGGACTTTTTTTCGGGGGGGGGGGGTTCTAACCTCCATTTGCCGAAAACCTGGTCAGGTCTAAAATTTGATTTTTCTACTTGATTTCGGTTGCGTTTGCGGATAACTCATCCTTCTTAAGATAATCGACTAGCTATGTTAATAACAACAAGTGGATATTGGTATCATTATGATGTAATTGTTAAGTATGTCTGAGTGACTCGCTCGTTTGCAATGCTAAATCGTCACAAAGAAAATGTTCCAAAATAACAAATATGGAGCTGTTAAAACTGAATGGCAAAAGATATTAATAAATAAATTACATTATAGATATACGAATATCTAGGAAAAAAAATACCTCAGTAGATCAGACGAAACGTGCGATGGGGCATGTCTTTCAGTTGGAAACAGTTTTAGAACATTTTAATGAGAGATGTCGTATGGGCAAGTTCGATTAATTTGATTGGAAATAATCCACATTATGATTTCGCTGGTGGTTGAAAAAAAAAAGATAACAACAGCTATTCCAATGTTTAGTCGACTGTCGACGCAAACCTATTCAAGTGAAAAGTCGTCAACATGGAAAGAAATTTATACCTATCACAGGGTTTAGTCATAGGAAAAATAAATGTTGATGCGGAGAGAAAAAACTCTGCCCATGTGACACATGGGTTTATTATTTTTCTTGCAAAAAATAGTAACCCCCCCCCCAAAAAAAAGGCACAAAGTGATCAATTTTTTTTGGGGGGGGCAAAAAATTGAGGGGGGGGAGGTTCTTGTGACGATTTCAAATCTGGGGCGTAATTAAACACTAAATTTGACATACCTACTAAATTTGAAGTCTCTGGCTCTTATACCATTCCCCTTTTAGACAGGATTAATGAAAACCGCTTTAAAGTAGTAAAACCCACCAGCGGTATATTTGATTGATCCCAAAAGTTTCGGGGCTAACTGACCCCAAATATGACATACATACCCCAAATATGACATACATACAAAATTTCAAATCTCTAGCTCTTATCATTTTCCCTTTAGACAGCAATACTGAAAACCGCTAAAAAGCGGCAAAAATCGTCAAGGGTGTATTTGATTGCACCCAAAAGAGTGAAATCGAATTCTGGGCAAAATTAGAGACCAGATGGGACCTACATATCAAATTACATTCAAATCGGTCAACACTAAGTGGCAAAAGTGCCCATCACGGCGTACGGCGGACAAACGGATTTCGTTTTTATTCGATTTTTGGATTCTACGTAACGTATAATATCAAATTTTGAGGGGGATGGGGGGTAATTTATTTTTTCGTGACGATTCCAAAGGTTCATTATTGAAAATAATAAACCAAAAGTGTGAATCCAATCCACACGTGAGGGGTAAGGTAGTAACTACCCACAATCGATGTCACTTTGTGCTACTGAAAATTTGATAAAAGTTCCCCAGAATTTAATTTTGATCGTGTATACATCAAGAGATGTATACGCGAGTGTTCTAAATTAAGTTTGCATGCACAATAATTTATAGAGGTTCGATAACAATTTTGTATAGCCTGATAACCTATAGACACACAGGAAATAGGAACCAAATTTGGTTCCCTGTTTGTCAAATTGTAAATGTGCCGACTTTCTTGTGTGAATTTGATGACTTATTTTGAAATTGAAATTAAAAGAAAAAAATCTTTATACGGCCCCAAAAAAATCGTACCAAATATCTTGGAACCTGTTGGAGATACAAAAATAAATTCTGACAGAAGTTTCATTGCACCTTCTTAAAGTAAATTTCAATATGAAATGTTTGCTAAACGTCACAACATAGGTTGACAGAACGTTAATAATATTCAGAAAATAAATATTCTTAAAAAATATACGAGTATAAGATGCCAAATATTTGCTCATCGATATGGAAAATTCATTCAATAGAGCCCCAAGAGAACGAGATAGGTAATAATTCTCTGTAGGGTTATCTCTGGTACTCAATATATACATAAATACTAGCTGATCCGACGAACTTCACTTCGAGAAAAATGGGGGAAAAATAAGAACAAATCTGACTTTTAAATTAGTTATCATATTACCGAGGTACAAACGTTTAAACACGTTCAGAGCATACCACAAATAGATTACATATTACCTATATGTTTGTTAACCTATGTAGAATATGGAAAATAAGAACGGGTTGTTAATCTGCGTAGAACGTGTTGCGAGTAGTACCTATTTGGTTAAGTTCCAAAAAAAATTAAAATGAGTCGGAACAACCACTTCAATAACATTATGTTAGCGAAGCAAAGCCCAACTTACACCTATCTATACCACATAATATACATATATGGATTATTGTTGGAAAGGAATATTGGGTTGCCAATAGAATATTCAAATTTTCACAACCTGTGTTGACCTCAAACACATTTTTTTAAAAAAAATACTAAGCCAATCATACTCCCAACACGTCCCACTCATTCAACTTTTGTTCATTTCTAATACATTAAATCTCTCAACCTCTTTTGTACATAATTTTATCAAAATTGAACAACTTGTGCAAAAATATGGACAAAAAGCTTAAAAAATTTGCTCGTATTTGTTAAGGGCATACGTATTGTATATTTGTTAGGGCCATACGAGGAAAAAGATTTTCCAAGATGGTGACCTTAGATGGCCCCGTCAACAAAATAATGGTTGGAAGTGATCAGATACCGTTTAGGGCATACACGTAGAATTAGACAAAAGTTTGGTAATTATAACCCAAGTGGTTCTCAAAAATATTGAGGAAAAGAGAAATTCCAAAATGGCGGCCTCATATGGCCCCGGCCGCAAAATATGTGACTCAAAGTGATCAAAAGTCTTTAAGTTTCAAACATATAACATCCCACAAAAGTTTGGTTTCAATAACTTAAGCGTTTCTCGAAATATTAAGAAAAAGCGAAATTCCAAGATGGCGGCCTCACTGCGACCCAGCCTAACCATGCTGAGCCTTCAACACGCATTTCAATTTTTTTCCTAACCTAATATTCCCAACGCTTTCTACCCAACAAACTGGGTGGTTTTTAGGTCAGTTTTATGATTTTGAGTGAGAAACAGCCGCTTCATTACTATTATTTCAGCGAAGCATATTAGATTTACACATAACTATGCCATATAATTTATGGATTACTGTTGGAATGAAATATTTTGGGTTGNAGCCTAACCATGCTGAGCCTTCAACACGCATTTAAATTTTTTTCCTAACCTAATATTCCCAACGCTTTCTACCCAACAAACTGGGTGGTTTTTAGGTCAGTTTTATGATTTTGAGTGAGAAACAGCCGCTTCATTACTATTATTTCAGCGAAGCATATTAGATTTACACCTAACTATGCCACATAATTTATGGATTACTGTTGGAATGAAATATTTTGGGTTGCGAATTAAATATTTAACGTTTCTCAACCTGTGTGGACACCAAAACGCCATTTTTTTTTTTTTTTTTTTTTTTNTTTTTTTTTTTTTTTTTTTTTTTTAGACTAACCCAATATTACTCCCAACACGTCCCACCCATCAAACTTGAGTTCATTTCTATCACTTTTTATCGGCATTAAACGCTTTTGTACAAAATTTTATCTAAATTGAACATACTGGAACAAAAATATAGAGAAAAGGTTAAAAATAATTGTTAGGCGTATATTAGGTAAGTATTGCATATCACAAAAGTTTGTTTGCAATAAATTGTAACCAAATTTTCGTAACCCAAAATGGCGTACCCCAAAATCGCAATAACTTAGGCGATTCACGAAATATTAAAGAAAAGCGAAATTCAATGGTGGTGGCCACATATGCCCCCTCGCCCACAAAATATATGACGCAAAGTAATTAAACGCCGTTTAGGGTCAGACGTATATCATCTGACAAAAATTTGGTCGCAATAGCATAAAAGATTCTCAAAATATTGAGGAAAAGCGAAATTCCAAGATGGCGGCCTCACATAGCCCAGCCCACATAATATATGACTCAAAGTAATCAAAAGTCGTTCACAGTCAAACCTAAAGCATCTCACAAAAATTTGGTTGCAATAACTTTCAACAGTTCTCAAAATTCCAGGGAAAAGCGAAATTCCAAGATGACGGCCTCACATACCCCCGCCCACAAAATTCATGTTTTTTTTTGGCCAGAAACTATCTCGGACATATGCCCAACAACTCACGAAAGTTTCATAGTAATAGGATGCGTGGTTTAGGAATGCATAGAGTACACATATATAAACATACATACAAACATTCGTTTTTATATACAGGGTGTCCATAAAGTCTCACCCCACCCCCCGTATCTCGAGAATGGCTGAAAATATAAGAAAACGCAAAAACAAGTGTCCCATAGATTTTAGGGGGATTAATTTTAGACTAAAAATTTTTTGGCCTCGACCAGCCGTCTAGGCTGGACACCGACTGACTTCAAAATCTTAAATGAGAAGGTATATCAAGTGACACCTTGTTTTAAAGACCACGTTAATACGAGTTCATTACAGAAAACTAGGCATTTTTACGTACCATTTCGGTGCGGCCGCAAAGGGAATGGGTCACCAGCACAACTGGAGAGCTCCAGTTCTGTAATGAACTCGTATTAACGAGACCTTTAAAACAAGGTGTCACTTGATATACCTTCTCATTTAAGATCCAGCCGGTGTACAGCCTAAACGACTGGACGAGGCCAAAAAAATTTTAGTCTAAAATTAATCCCCCTAAAATCTAAGGGATAGGTGTTTTTGCGTTTTCTTATATTTTCAGCCATTCTCGAGATACGGGGAGTGAGGTGAGACTTTATGGACACCCTGTATATTAGATAGAAGATATTGAAATATTTTTTCAATTACAATGTAACCTACAATATCCATAGTTAATAGTTATCCCAACCCAAACAAAGTGCAGGAAGTGGTCTAGAAATTAAGAAGAAGTCCAATTGGTAAGACGAAATACAGCAGAGGTAGGACTTCAATAGCAGTCGATAACAATGGCTAGGCATGTTTGAAAGCTAGTAATGGAATATTCATAGTTGAATACAGGGTGGGACAAGAGTCTGGAAACCCCTGAATATCTTTTGAAGGGCTTTATGTTTGAATTTGAAATTTTGCATGGTAATCTAAGGTTACAAAACCTTCTTTTAGAGTGGGGCTAATTTTCAGTGCCGGCCCCTATATCGGGGCCAAGTTTTTTTTAAAATACGAAACAGGACTTTTATTTATAAGTACTTTGGTACAAATTTCAAATTTCTATTCTTTGGCGCTAGAGAATGGCGGCCAAGTTTGTACAAAGAATTCCCTAAATTTTCAATTCCTTGAATTACTGTAAAACTTCACATTGAGAAACTAGGTAAAAATAATGGCCAGTATTCTTTTCTTTCGTTTGGAAA
>CM022881.1:10553597-10563920 GCA_012654025.1 Pachypsylla venusta
TTATATATATAAATAAACCAATACATGCCATAGTTACCCATTTTAAATTTCATCAAGATTGGTTATGTAGTTTTCATTTTAGAGATTTGGTCCAATTGCGACGTTTTTGGTCCTAAATCGAGGGGGGAGGGACTCTGAATAGAAGGTTAAAAGCAGTGGTTATATAATTTCCAATACTTTAAATAATCCCTGTCGGCTCTAGACATTATTTAAAAAAAAAGAAATATGTGAAATTACTGATCTGTTTTATTTTAAAAGGGATTTCCATTTTAAGGTCCTTGTTTGGCCCCTGGTGACAGGGATACCCCCGCGTGAGACCATTTATTTTAGATAAAATGATTCCATAATTACTGATTTTAAATTTCAGTAAAATCGGTCGAGCGGTTTGGCTCCCAGAGCTCTGCACACAATTCCGTACGTACGTAATACGTGGAACGTCGGAATTATTGGTTTTTTGACACCATGGCTCCAAATATTTTCAAACTTCAAAAATTACCCGAAATAGTGAAAATATGGTCCAATATCAATAAGGAATGACATATTTGATATTTATTTTGGCCTTTGGGTTCCCGTCAGACGATTTTTTGGTCCAAAAAAAATGTCTAAAATTTCTGCACGATTACAATATTTTATCTTTTATAGGAAGAAAAAGTAAAAAAGTCACATTAAATTATGACATAGTTCCTCGTCTCCGAAAATTGTTACGACACAATAATCACTTAAAAAACGTAAAATGATCTAATCGCATAGTGTAAGTAAATGTATAGGTAATTAGAGTTTACTATTGCACGTTTGTAGCCCCCTTCATAGTCATGGACGCACAAGGTTGGCGAGGTCGAAAACTTAGTTTTTTAAAGTGGAGTTCCTACATACAAAAATCGAAATTTCCCCAATTTTTGTATTAAAAAAAATTCTGGCTACTGGACTAATGGGAGTTTAAGGCAAGGTATAATGCATTTTTTTATTTTTAAATTGAAAATGAATTTTTATCATTGTGAAGTATCATTTCAAAATACCAATATCGCGAGGACTCGAACCTTCCTGGTTGTACATCAAGTGAAAATCGTTGGATTTGAGTAATCTTTTGAAACTGGTGTATTTAACGTGTCAAAAGACAAAAAGGATAATTTCATAATTGAAAATAATAATAATAAAAAAAAAATGGATTAGAGAAATTTATTTAATTTGTGGTTTGGGTTTGTGGAATGATGCATCCTATCGTCACTGATTTCATCTAACTTAAATTTGTTTTCCATTTTGAGACCATGGTTTGGGTATCAGGCTGATAATGGAGTTGTTGATGAAAAGTGTGGTCAGTGTAGTTATGTTGATAAGTGATGTGTGTTGAGGTGTGATTTAGATATTTTACAGGGTCACATTGAAGTAATGTTATAATTTTTTCTGTGATGTACCTACCTAATGGCTTGTATTTGAGAAATACACAAGTTAAGCTCACTGTTGTTACTTGAAAGTATTTTACAAACGTTATTTTTATGGAGTTCAGACGGATTGCTTTTTTTATTAGCTCATTTAATATTGGGTTGTACCTAGGCCCGACGAGAGGGGGGAATGGGGCAATCTCCCCAGACTCGGGATTTCCTAAGAGGCCCGGTGAGAAAATTATCATAATGAATTTTTACAAGTTTTTTTTCTGAATAATAAATAAAAGATTTGAAATTTTTTCAAACACACAAAATCAGAAGTTTAGCGACAGTAGACTAATATGGGACAATGGCTATTGCAGGACACTGATAATTTTAAAATACACTCTGAATTTTTAATATTTTAAAGTGCGAACTTTCAGCTTGTACAGCAATTATGAATTGGTTAATTTCGTAAACATTAACATCTGATAATCGAATTATTTGTTGCCAAGTAAGTACACGCCTTTTCACATCAACTAAGTGAATTGCTTACTATTACTTTTATTACTGCCCATACGGTGACTTTAGATGATAGAATAACAGAGGGGCCCGCAAATTTTCCCCCCGACCCGGGTTTTCTGGCCACGGCCCTGGTTGTGCCCAGTAACAAACACAAGGAGGGAGATCCAAGATTTAATGAAGAAAAGAAAATCGTTCCTTAATTACTTTTTAGTAGAATTATCTGAGTTAGTAGAGCCAATTGATGTGCTAGCAGATAATTCAGTCGACATAATTAAGTTCATTTACCAAATTATCTGTGGGTTAGTAGAGCCAATTGATGTGCTCGCAGATAATTCAGTCGACATAATTAAGGTCATTTATCTGGATTAGTAGAGCCAATTGATGTGCTCACAGATAATTCAGTCCATAAATTATCTGGGTTAGTAGAGCCAATCGATGTGCTTGCAGATAATTAAGTCGACATAATTAAGGTAATTTACCTAATTATCTGGATTACCTAGTAGGGCCAATTGATGTGTTCGCAGACATAATAATTCAGTCGACATAATTAAGGTCATTTACCAAATTATCTGGGTTAGTAGAGTCAATTGATGTGCTCGAAGATAATTCAGTCGACATAATTAAGGTCATTTACCAAATTATCTGGATTAGTAGAGCCAATTGATGTGTTCGCAGATATAATAATTCAGTCGACATAATTAAGGTCATTTACCAAATTATCTGGGTTAGTAGAGCCAATTGATGTGCTCGAAGATAATTCAGTCGACATAATTAAGGTCGTTTACCAAATTATCTGGATTAGTATAGCCAATTGATGTGCTCGAAGATAATTCAGTCGACATAATTAAGGTCGATTACCAAATTATCTGGGTTAGTGGAGCCAATTGATGTGCTCGCAGATAATTCAGTCGACAAAGTGAGGTCATTCACCAAATTATCTGGATTAGTAGAGCCAATGGATGTGCTCGAAGATAAATCAGTCCATAAATTATCTGGGTTAGTAGAGCCAATCGTTGTGCTCGCAGATAATTCAGTCGACATAATTAAGGTCATTTACCAAATTATCTGGGTTATTAGAGCCAATTGATGTGCTCGAAGATAATTCAGTCGACATAATTAAGGTCGATTACAAAATTATCTGGATTAGTAGAGCCAATTGATGTGCTCGCAGATATAATAATTCAGTCGACATAATTAAGGTCATTTACCAAATTATCGGGGTTATTAGAGCCAATTGATGTGCTCAAAGATAATTCAGTCGACATAATTAAGGTCGTTTACCAAATTATCTGGATTAGTAGAGCCAATTGATGTGCTCGCAGATAATTCAGTCGACATAATTAAGGTCATTTACCAAATTATCTGGGTTATTAGAGCCAATTGATGTGCTCGAAAATAATTCAGTCGACATAATTAAGGTCGATTACCAAATTATCTGGATTAGTAGAGCCAATTGATGTGCTCGCAGATATAATAATTCAGTCGACATAATAAAGGCCATTTACCAAATTATCTGGGTTATTAGAGCCAATTGATGTGCTCGAACATAATTCAGTCGAAATAATTAAGGTAATTTATCAAATTATCTGGGTTATTAGAGCCAATTGATGTGCTCGCAGATAATTCAGTCGACATAATTAAGGTCATTTAGCAAATTATCTGGGTTATTAAAGCCACTTGTTGTGTTCGCAGATAATTTCAGTCGACGTAATTAAGGTCATTTTTTTCATTCATTTTACTGATGATGAGATCAAGTACAAACAAGGTCTGAAAGTGTTTTTCCTCAACATCACAATGTAGACACACTGCACTTCCCTTTACTCCTCACAACTGAATCTAATTCCAAGTTTTCATCATTTTTTTAACTGATTAGCGATAAAAATTTATCAGGCCAAAGAGAAAATTTCTTTCTTTCGCAAGACCCAAGTTGTAACTTGCAATTTCAAATTGCCGAGTGGTCGGGGAAGCAAACTTCGAATTATGGATTGTTTACTAAGGGACTTACGGATGCCCCGATCTGTTAGGTCAGGTCTTTATAAGAGTGTTATTGTAGGTATTTGTCTTTCTTTTGCAAAACAAATAACACAAATCTAGTTGAGAAACAGTTTTTCTTTAACGTCTATTTAACATCTATTGGTCATTCGAGGCGGGGGTTTGCCCTCCATTTTCTGAAAATTTACAAACTAGCTACCCACATTAACCTCACTCAGCCTGTGGGTTGGGCCGGGAAAAGCCATCATCATGAGGGCGCGAACCCACGTGGTCATAATTCTTGTGTTTATAAAATTTGATAATAGAACTTAGAATAGCTCCCGTAATATGCAAGGTTTTTTGAAGATTCTGTATACAGCAAACATTGTGACTGAACAAATTATAATTGAAAACTATACAGACGAAATTTTCCTCGCATGTTTAATGCTGTTCTTGACATCTCATATCAGAGTGAGATATTATTTTGGTGTTAATTATTACCCGTCTGCGTTCTTCAACCACCATTATTTTTCTGCTTCTGAGGTCCCAAATGTCGAGGGAGCTTTATATGCAGTATGTCCCAGAATGACCGGTCTCTCCCCTCAACTTTTAAAAGGCTTGTAATTTTTGAAATTTTAAAAGCTATGGGGATAGGAAAGGGGTCATAGTCAATCGGATGGTTATCCTGGTTCGACCTCCGGTCAATAAAAGTGACTTTAATTAAAGTGTTGATTTCTCAAAATTTTAAATAGAATGATGGTCATTTTTCTTCCTGAATTTAATTTTCTTTTTAAATTCTTCTCGAAGTTAAAGTTAAAAAACTACCATTAATGTGTAGAAAGTCGGAAGTAAAGAGGAGATTTAGGACAAACTGTTATAAATAAGCAACAACAAGGATCAATTCACACGTTAGTGTTATAGTTATTTATAAAAAAAAATATCTCAATCAAATTTTAAAGTCATTTTCATAAAAAAAAAATATTTGGTCCCCCTGGCTCTGCGACCCAGCCTAACCTTGATGCACAGACTTCAACACGCATTTTATTTTTTTTGGAACCTAACCCAATACTACTCCCAACACGTCCTACCCAACAAACTTGGTGTTCAATTCTATTAAATTATAGATAAAAACCTATTCACAGACCTACCGAATACAAAATTTCAATAAAATCGGTTAAGCTGTTTTGGGGGAGTATGGTAAATACCGTGATACGAGAATTTTAAATATTTTAGAAGAAGTAGATAGACAATTTATTCACACGTTTCCACCTTAGGCGGATTTTTCTCAGAAAAATATTTTTTCTTACAAAATATTAAGTTCTGATGTTAATAAAGTTCCCTCCCGTAATCCCCTTTCCCTCAGCATGCAGACTGACTAATAAATTAGATTGATTGTGCTTTCCTTCAATATATTCCCCTCCGGCATTTACACACCGCTTACATACGGAATTTCTACTGATCGTAGCAGTGCTGGAGCTCATTTTGTGTGATCCCCTTTAACAATAGTGTCGTCATTTGTTTCACCATGCCTAAGCCCTCAAAATGGTTTCCTTTCAACATGTTTNGGGGGGGGGGGGGAATTATTGACGCACCTTGTATGTCAAAAGGTATAGAAGCTAATTATTAGCTTATAGGGAAATTTGATGTATTGTAGATTGTATTTGTGAAATTATTATAATAAATTAAATATTTACATTTTTGCCTTGTGTACTATTGTACCGTCTTAGTGATACTTGTGTATTTATGCTACAGGAAATAGGGCGAAATTCATAGTAGTCACTTAAGAAAAATAAATCCTCAAGTGTCCCTTTGAGGAAGATATTTTTTCACTCAGTCATTTCATAGTGACCTCACTTGAGTTTTTTCTTGAGAAAATGCCAAGTCAAGTTTTATTTTAGGAGAAAGAAAACCTCGAGGAAGATTTTTTTATCCAGTTATTTAATAGTGACCTTTTGAATTAAGAAAAACACAAGGTTTCATTTTGAGAAAATAACGCTTAAGTGAAGTTAAGTGTTGAATGTCGACCAATCATTTTTTCCAATTATAAAATAAACAAGAATTTTTTTCCAATTATAAAAATTCAAACATTTATTAAAAATATTTTTTCAAACTTTCAAATAATGGATTACGAACATAATAAAATAGATAATAGAAGATTATGATGATAATTTACAAATGGTCAGAGCACCGAAAAAATTGGTTATATACGAGTATTATCTAACTTTATCTTCTATCTATACTTATAAAACGCAAAGCCCAGTTGGTATACTGACTGACGTACTGACTGATTGATAATCAACGTAGCTCCATGAAGGCTAAACGTAGAGACTTGAAATTTGGCGCAGAGGTCCCTTTTAGTATATAGGTGCGTAATAAGAAAGGAAAAAAAAATAAGTTCAAGTGGGAGCAAGTTACCGCCAAAAATGACGCTATTTAGCGGGTNAAGATATTACTTTTTCCACTGCGGAACACCTTCGTATAAAATTTCAGCTTTCTCGCTCATCCCGAAGTGATATTTCTTAAGTATGGGTTTTTGGTGGTTCCTTTTTTTGCATAACCCTTTGAAACACCCTGTATAGGTAGGTACATAGACTTTTCTCTTATCTGAAATGACACTTGTGTTTACAAACATGATAAATAATTCTAAACATTTTAGTTGATATCTAATATTTTTGTTTTTTATATAATAGAGATTATAGATTCTTTAGACAAAAACACAGACATACCCACACATAGTTTGAACGAAAGGAAATGGCGTCAGCTCTCGTGCAACATTCAAAACAAAAGCGAAAAATACATCAGTTTTTAAAAAAATATTTTATTTCATTTTGGTTTGTGTGCGGGGGGACAGGTGGGTTTGCGCCTACCCCGTACATTGTAGGGGGTGGACGCAACACTTTCGCCAGGGGCCCTTTAGCCTTTCTGGGCGGTTAGCATTTTGCAATTATTATTTATCCCTATCTCGGATTCGAACTTGTAACACTGGAATGGCTGGTCATGATTTTGAAGGGTTTTATTTATATTTATGTGCCACACGGAAAAACGTGATGGAGTAAAAAAAGTCACAACGTTCTTCATCTCGAGACTAAAAGCCATTGATCTACGTATTGTGAACGAAATTTCTGGGTACAATTTAAGTTCTATGTAATGTATACAGGGTGTTCCAAAAGTCCGAGATCACCTAAAGATCTTTTGAACGGCTTTATGTGGAGATTTGAAATTTTGCATGGTATTATATCCAAAATGAAACCACCTGATGGTGTGACCAATTTTCAGAAGACCATGTAGGCCCTAGGGGGTCCATTTTTTATTTTTAAAATACGAACCCCCATCTTGAGGCACATTTTCAGAAAGACAATAAAATTGGAAGTACTTTGCAAAAAAATTCACACGTCTAGCATGTTTGGTTTCAAAATGGCCGCCATTTGAAATTTCCAAGAAATGACTTCCAATAGTGTCTAAACTAGGCGAATTGTTTCTAAAAGTAGGCGAAGTGTATAAAACTAATAGAATTATCTCTAAAAAAACAGGTTCCCCGACAAAGGTGTCCTATGTAATAATTATTATTCAATATCCCATTGCAAATAATTCGCCTAGTTTTAGACACTCTTTTAAGTCATATCTTGGGAATATCAAATTGAAACATGCTAGACGTGTAAATTTTTTTGCAAAGTACTTCTAATTCTACTGTCTTTCTAGGACCCGCCCCTGAAAAAATTGGACACACTTTTTAATGATTTAATTTGGGATATAAAGCCGTTCAAAAGATATTCAGGTTATCTTGGACTTTTGGGACATCATCCTGCATAATTAACATACATACCAAATTTCAAGTCTCTGCGCTACCTACTGTCCTCTCTCTTGGCAGGAGTCCTGAAAACCGCCAAAAAGTGGCAAACTATTGGGAACGTGTTTTTAGAGACTGACATGTTTGATTATACAGAAAAAAAAAATCTGGTATGAACATCACACGTCTTCCCTTATCTATAGAAAAAGAAGAAAATAATTATAACTAATAATGGGCTGAATTTTCGATGCCGAGTTTTCAATGCTAGAACACGTTTTGAGGGCCAAAATATCTCGGTAAAATTTGTCGTGCACTATTTACAGAATTAACACACATACCCTACTGTTCCCACTCCTGGCAGGATTCGTGAAAACCGTGATTTGTGTGTGTATGTGTGCGCGTGTGTGGGACATATCGGAAAAATTTATTGACGCCCAAAATCATGGGCTATAACACCATCAGAAAAAATCAAGTCTCGAACTCCGATTAATCAAGAAAAAATCAAGTATCTAACTCCGTGGAAACCGCTAAAAAGCGGCAAATACCGCCACGCCGCCAAAGATTAAATTCCGATTTTTACCAAATGTGTCATTTTGCATTCCATTCATAAAATTGATATAATAGGCACCGAATTTTAAGCTCTTAGCACTTACCGTTCTCTTTTTGGGCGGCATTAATTAAAACCGCTAAAAACCACCAACCGTAAATTTGATTTCAACAAAAAGATTCATGGTGCGTTTCCGGACATAAGGCTATGTCCAGATGACCGCGCAGTAACGCGCGGAAACAATATGCACTATTTAGATAGATCTTGTGCCGCGCGGTCATGTGAACATAGCCTAAACAAGACGAATATAGAACGTGTGATGACAGAACTGCAGAATGATGTCTCTATTGATGATGATGGTCGTGAATAATCGGAATGGCTTACCTGTGACATTGAGAAGTGACATCTCAAAGATTGGCTTTCAATGTTCAAGACCAATCTACCAAAAATCTTGTTCCACCCATATCAAAACGTTTAATACGACATTTTGCAGCGACACACTTTATTTTAAAATTAAAAAAGTTAAAATAACATTTTTTCATTTTTAATTATAAAAATATATGCACTAATAATTTATTAATTAGATAGTATCATGATTACCTAACTATAACTTCAAACAAAAAATCTATAAACCGAGTTCTAGAGGTCAGACTTTGGTCAATCGTGTTCCAGAAGTCAGACTGTCTTTGCATTTACCCGACGGTGACAGACCATAGAACTAGTGGTCGAGTTCCAGAAGCTAAACTGTCTTAGCATTACCTGACAATGACAGGCAATAGAACTAGTGCTTGAGTTCCAGAGATCAGACTGTCTTTGCCTTACATGACAATGACAGGCCATCAGAACTACTGGTCGAGTTCCAGAGATCAGACTGTCTTTGCATTAGCTGACGATAACAGGCCATAGAACTACTGACCGAGTTCGACAGATCAGACTGTCTTTGCATTACCTGACGACCACAGGCCATAGAACTACTGGTCGAGTTCTAGATGCTAAACTGTCTTTGCATTACCTTATAATGACAGGCCATAGAATTACTGGTCACGTTCCAGAAGCTAGTCTGTCTTTGCATTACCCAACGATGACAGGTCATGGAAATACTTCTCACGTATCAGAAGCTAAACTGTCTTTGCATTACCTAACGATGACAGGTCATAGAACTACTGGCCGAGTTCCACAGATCAGACTGTCTTTGCATTACCTGATGACCACAGGCCATAAAACTACTGGTCGAATTCTAGATGCTAAACTGTCTTTGCATTACCTGACAATGACAGGTCATAGAACTACTGGTCACGTTTCAGAAACTACACTGTCTTTGCATTACCCAACGATGACAGGCCATGGAACTTCTGCTCACGTTCCAGAAGCTAAACTGTCTTTGCATTACCCAACGATGACAGGCCATGGAACTACTGCTCACGTTCCAGAAGCTAGACTGTTTTTGCATTACTCAACGATGACAGGTCATGGAACTACTGGTCACGTTCCAGAAGCTAAACTGTCTTTGCATTACCCACAACGATGACAGGTCATAGAACTACTGGTCCCGTTCCAGACGCTAGACTGTATTTGCATTACCCATCGATGACAGGTCATAGAACTACTGGTCACGTTCTAGAAGCTAGACTGCCTTTGCATTACCAAATGAAGACAGGTCATATAACTACTGGTCACGTTCCGGAAACTATACTGTCCGTGAATTACTCAACGATGACAGGTCATAGAACTACTGGTCACGTTCCAGAAGTTGGACTGCCTTCGAATTACTCAATGATGACAGATCATAGAACTACTGATCACGTTCCAGAAGCTAGACCTTCTTTGCATTACCCAACGATGACAGGTCATAGAACTACTGGTCACGTTCCAGAAGCTAGACTGCCTTTGCATTACCCAACGATGACAAGTCATAGAACTACTGCTCACGTAGAAGCTAGACTCTCTTTGCATTACCCAACGATGACAGGTCATAGAACTACTGCTCACGTTCCAGAAGCTAGACTGTCTTTGAATTACTCAACGATGACAGATCATAGAACTACTGCTCACGTTCCAGAAGCTAGACTCTCTTTGCATTACCCAACGATGACAGGTCATAGAACTACTGCTCACGTTCCAGAAGCTAGACT
>CM022881.1:10575869-10607764 GCA_012654025.1 Pachypsylla venusta
TGTGACACTTGGAGATAAAGAATTTTGTTATTTTAAAAAAGGCAGCCCGGACTATTGAAGAAACTTAATCATTATTTATCAAAAAATTTATTTATATTTAAATAACATAAACAATCAAATGAATTAAACACTTTTAAACTGGTAAAAACAATTTACGATATTGAAAATTCGTTAAATTTTAATTACCTAATTAAATTTCTAAGAAATTGAACTGGGGGGACGCATTCGCAAGAAGCACGAGACACACAACTATCAAAATAAAGATGGATGCATGCTAACAAGAGTCATGCTTTCTTATTTTCGATTAGATTTTTATTTTAAAAATAATTTTAATTTATTTTTGTTTGTGATCAACTATTTTTAATTGGATAATTTAAATAAAAATTTATATTATAGTTTCAAAATGTTTATTTCTTAATTATTAATTGATTAATAAATTATAGAGATTTTAGAGGGGGGAAAACTTTTGACTTCATTTGAATAAATCAAAGAACACAGGGTTCTAGAACCGGGGAGGAGTGTCTGGCAACCCTCTGAATTTTTTTTAACCAATTTTAACCCAATTAGAGAGGTTAGGAAACGTTTATACTGCCATGCCTCTATTGTGTATGTACAACCATCCAACATGGAACCATGACGGCCGATATAGAAGCAATTTAAAAAAATAATTTTTGTTTGTTGCCAAACACTCCTCCGGGGTTCCAGACCCTATCACAGGTAGAAATTAATGGTTTGCTAAATGATAAAATATTATTTGGGTCTTGCATACAAAAGTATAATATATTTTACCATCTGTTTTCCCGTGCTTTGCTGCGGTTACAAAAATCAACAACAATTTCGAGATCATGAAATTAAATCTTCTCAATTTTAGATTTTTGGTGGAACCGATCCCCAGAGTGAACACGGCTCCTATTTAGAAAATTCAATATTTTACTCAAAGAT
Organism: Pachypsylla venusta; assembly: GCA_012654025.1. Lineage (NCBI taxonomy): Eukaryota > Metazoa > Arthropoda > Insecta > Hemiptera > Aphalaridae > Pachypsylla > Pachypsylla venusta. The sequence goes on from CM022881.1 coordinate 10,576,812, forward strand.
ATTACTTTTTGCACAGCGGAACACCGTATAAAATTTTAGCTTTCTCGCTCATCCCGAAGTGATATCTATTTCTTAACTATGGGTTTCTGGTGGAACCGACCCCCCGAATGAGCACCGCTCCTAGTTAGAAAACTCAATATTTTATTTGAGTTTTCTAACTATCTTGAGGATATGAGTTTTTGTACTTCGGAACACCTTTGTAGCTATCAAATTTCAGATTTCTCGCTCATCCCGAAGTGATACTTCTCATTCCCGAAAAATCGGGAAGAAACCGGAAATTTTCAAATTCTATATTTTTTATGGGGTCCTTATATATTATTTTGGGGGGTCTATTCTCGGTAATTTTTCGTTATATCTTTTAGTTTGCCCAGAAAAATATTGCAAAAAGACCCGCTGTATAGCGTCATTTTTGGCGGTAACTTGCTCCCACTTGAACTTTATTTTTTCCTTTCTTATTACGCACCTACATACTAAAAGGGACCTTTGTGCCAAGTTTCAAGTCTCTACGTTTAGTCATCGTGGAGCTACGTTGATTATCAGTCAGTATACTATTAACTGGGTTTTGCGTTTTATAAGTATAGATAGATAAGTATAGAAGATAGAGCCAGACTTTGTTTTGTTTTGGGTATACTGTATACTCGTTACTCGTATATCTGCAAAATTTGATACATTTGACACTCACTGAATTTTCACACCAATTGTAAAAGTGGATACAGGACCGGGAGGGGGGGGGGGCGATAGGGGTGAACTCATGGACCCTCTCCCCAATCTCATTTTCCTATAAGAATCGTTGCAAAGCACGGGTGATACATCTAAGATAACATATACTTAAATAACACAAAGGAAACCCCGACTTTCTGAGTCATAATCATCACAGATTGCGGACGTTGATTCACTTCTACCATCGAATATTCGTAATGTATAAATAAAACATATGGCAAAGGCAAAGAAATTTGGGCTAAAAGCTTACTATTTACAGAATTTTTTTAACACGCCCCAAAAAAAGAACCTTAGTTCGATCGGCTTTAGCAACAGATATTGAAGTTATATATGGCCTAAAAAGCCCCAAAGAACATTACTCAGTTCCTTCAAGGGCTTATTATATTGTGCTCGGAGATCTAAAGTCACTTTTGCCACTTAGCGTTGACCGATCCATTTCGGTAAAATGTTTCTGAGAAATATTGCCTTTTCGGGGCAATATTTCTCAGGATTTCTCAGGACTGACCACAAAGGATTTGCCTTGGGTCAGTCATGGCCTCGAGTCTTTTCGACGAAGGAGCCCGGGGAATTAAATTCATTTAGTTTTATACTTTTACTAGGATCCATAGGGGCCCCTTATTTTTTGGCTCCCACATGCGGGTTCCCCCGAGTCTGTGGTGGTTTCTCCAGGCCAAACCTATCTTATAGTATACAATATAGAAACATTTCCTCAACAATAATTTAAGAAAATCTTTTTCATAGAACTTAATAAAATTTGTCAACCCTACAATAATAAATGTAAACGTTCGGAAAGGAAAGTTTTTTAAAAAAATATTAAAGAGATAAAGAAGAATTTTCAGAATGTACAATGGAATGCAGTTGGGTGCATTGGTATTCTTTAGGGAGGAACTAGTGGGTGCTGAGTATTCAGCTGTACCTAGAGGAGTGGGGGAAAGTCAAGGTTGTGAGGATAGAACAGTGACGAGACACATTCCTACAGAATACGGAGAAAAAGGAAAGAAAGATCCTATAAAATACAGGGTGCGGCAATTAGTATTTCCACATTTGAAAGAGCTGGTAAATAAAAACAAGATGAGATATTTGAAAAGTNAAATGGAAATTCCTTTTAAAAGAAAACAATTCAGTAATTTGACATGAATTTTTTTTTTTTAAAAAAAACTGGTGTGAACATCACACAACTTTCCTTATCCATTTTTATACAATTTCATAACAGCCAAAGGAGACATAAAAAGAAGTTGTCTGAAGAAGTTTTAAGTTCTAGCTCTTTCCATTCTGGTTTTAAGCGGAACCGCCAAAAAGCGGCCTTCAACCTCTAATTAGAGGCCAACAATAACAATATATTACACTTCAACCAAGTTGTATTTTCCAATTTATTGTATGAAATTGATATGAATAGGCACCAAGTTCTAGCTATTACCGGTCTCATTTTAAGCAAGATATGCGAAAACCGCCAACGGTATATTCGATTTCTACTAAAATTTTGCTTTGACATTCATGACATAAAACCCACATACATACCAAAATCTCTAGCACTTGCCGTTCTTGAGATATCTTGTTAACAGACAGGCGGACACACACACGGACCAATGGCTGAAACTTGAGATTTGGGCACCCCAAAGCCGTCAGGGATCTTTCAATGTATTGAAAATTAATTAATTAACGATTGAACTTTCTTAGGGTCCCCCCTCACTTGGTTCAGTACCAAGAACGTCGCAATTGGTCCAAATCTATAAATTCCAAACCACATAACCATTTTGATGAAGTTTAAAATAGGTATCTTATCTATGCTATCTTTTTATGATTTTTTTTTTTAAATGGGCCCCTGTGGGTGCATCTTTGTCAGTGGTTCCCAAGCATTTAACTATCGCTTTTAAAAGAAAACAGTCTTGTTTACTCACATAATATTCAAAACAATAAGTGTCTGGAGCCTAAAGGGATAATTCGACTTCACTGTTTTCTAGATTTTAGTGAGAGAGACGTAAAGTAATGTATCACTTGCGCAACGCTCATTCAATTACTAATGCGCTCTGTTTGACGACATACGAAACACCAGCATAACATTTACAGGATCACAGAAAAAAATCGGAAAGATTCAAACACCATTAACTTCAAAAAGAAAGAAACACAATTCTAACTTGTTTAAAAAGGGTCATCAGTCCTTAGGATACTCAAACTATAATTATGATAAAATTTAAGTAATGTTCGAGAAATCGGCGCGAAGGCTATCGGTTAAAGTGCCTAACGCAAAAAAGGTCAGTATTGAATGTAAAGATACCTACAAATTAGGTTTAGCGCACTTTTACCAAGCTTGTTTTCTTTTTCTTGGCGTTGCAAAACTAGTGTTTTGCTTGATTCTAAAGTTGAAATTTTATCTGCCCCGAATTTAATGCTCGTAAGCGTGAATGGGGACCAAATCTAGAATATTTTTTTTTTTGAGCAGTTTTGGGAAAATAAACAAAATCTGACCATAAAATCGATTTCAACAAAAGCCGTTCGGCATGGTAAATACCAAATTTCAAGTCTTTAGCACTTACCAATTTTGAGATAATGGTAAATACCAAATTTCAAGTCTTTAGCACTTACCAATTTTGAGATGTGGGTATTCACTGATACCCACATACGGACCAATGGCTGAAACTCGAGATTTTTGCAATGTTAAACTTAAAACATGTTTTGGCGATCAGCGGAAATGACTTACTCGCAATATCACTGCTTAGTGTGGACGCTCTCTTGCAGGATTCGGGAAGCACTTGAAATAGTATTGCACATAAAATGCATCAGAAATAAATTTCAGGGGATATTTACTTATACGTATTTTTCATACTTAAACTATTAGTTTGAAAGAATGTATTAGGTGCTGCGCTCTAGTGTAAAAACAGGTAACATTGTTGGAAGTCCAGAAATCTGAAATGTGATCAGTACACCTAGGTATGTTAGCATGGACTAGGGATTTGATTTTCGACTCAATTAGGTGGATCGACTCGACCCGACTTAGCAAGACGTGTAGAATCCATGAGTCGACCCTCGAATCTCCAACTTCCGTGAATACATTGAAAAGACTTTAGAATCAATCGTCACTAGAATAAAAGAATTTTTTCCCTCGGTAAAGAAGAAACACCCGAAAAATCGAATTTGCTGATTATATGAGAACCAATAATATACAAGACTAGCTGTTGCTTCGCTACGGAATCCAGCTGAGCGCCTTAGAGACATGGCCGTTCCCATGCTTATAGTATTCTATGGTTTCCCTTAAAAAAATTGGAAAATCGGCTTTATTTCGAAAAAAGTTCGACATTTTTGAATTCTGATATTCTGATTTTTCTGGGTTTTCAGCCTCTGGAAAGGAGGGGGAGGGCATTTCTCATAAAATTTTTGACATTTCTTACCGTTTTGATAGTGATACACATAAAATAGTGATATACATACACACATTTATCGTTACACTGAGTTTTATTATTATAGATAGATATCTCAAGAACGGCAAGTGCAATCTCTCAAAAAATTCCGCCTATGAAAGTAGTGATATCTATTATTGGGGCCAAGTTTATTGTTGCTTCTGTATATCCCGCACTTAAATTTATTATTGGTTCTTCTGTCTCAATTTTTTTAAAGTAATACCCACTTTACACTTTTTACTGCCGTGCGTTCAGATAGACTTTGGTATGTATGTCAGTTTTATGCCATGAACGGAAAAATAAGCTTTTGGTTGAAATCGAATATGCAGTTGGCGGGTTTGTCCGCTTTGAGCGATTTCCCATATCCTGCTTAAGAGAAGAACGGTAGTAGCTAGAACTTTAAATTTGGTGCCTATTCATATAAATTTCATATATACTAAATGCACAAAGAGTTTTGGTTGAATTCTTTTCTATTGTTGGCGGGTTTTTTTGCCGCTTATTAGCGCTATTCGGTCGCTTTTTGCGGTTCTGCTAAAACGAGAGCGGTAAGAGCTGGAGCTTGAAAATTGGTGTCCATACTCGTATATTACAATTCTATGCATGGAATGCTTAAAGACTCTTTAGATTGAAATCAGAACCTTGGCGGTTTTGGCCGCTTTTTAACGGTTTTCACAGATTCAATATAAAATGAAAACTATTAGCTGAACAATTGCCTATTCATATACATTTTCTACATTTAATGCACTTTCGGTTGAAGATCGTTAGCGGGATTTTTCCCTTTTAGTGTTTTTGGGCGATTTGGGGTGGTTTTCAAAAATGCTGCCAATTAGTAAAACAGGCTTGAATTTTCAATTATTTGTGATTGGGCGCATCACAAAATATTTAAATAAAGACGAATGAGCCGTTGACGGTTTTCTTCCTTTTGGGCAGTCTTGAATTCTGAAACTCGAAATCCTTGCTCTGGGGACCTCAAAATTTCAGCAATACTTTCCTCTTTTTTTTATAGATAAGTTATTTAACTAACTGTTTGTCCATGCTTCGCTTAGGTTACGAAATTCAAAATAAAATTTGAAATTGCAATATTATAGCTCTCAAGTTTAGATTTTGGTGGAACTGACCCCCGGAGTGATTATGGCTCATATTTAGAAAATTGACCTTACCCAACCCAGGCTGGGTGAGGTCAATGTGGTTAGCTGGTTTGCAACTTTTTTGCAAACGAATTGATGGTAATTTCCTCCGTCTCGAATGACAAATAGATGTTAAGCCAAACAAAAGTTAGTTGTGAGTCGACTCGTAGAAGAGTCGACTTACTTTTAAAAAATGATTCGACTCGTGGATGACTAGAACATCCCTAGAACTCAGTATCATGCAAAATGCAAACTCAAGAGACAATATAAAATTCTGTATTTTGTATGGGAAAACAAAATTTGGTGTGTTAGGGGTTGTCTGTTCCAATGAGAATGTGCCCCCCTCCCTCCAAATCATGGTCTATGACTCCAGGTATATCAAAACTAAAAAAAATCAATCCGTTTTCAAGTTATGATCAAATTTCGAATTAATTGACTAAATTCAGCAATTCACGGTCCTGTATTTTAAATATTTTCTTGAGACAACATATTATTATTATTTAACTCTTTATGGAATTAACTTTGTAATTAAAGATAGAATGAAAGGAAAGAGAGAAAAAAGGCAGAATTAAAGTAAAGAGAGAGAAAAAAAGGTTAAATCAAAGGAATTCTGTTCCACCCAACATATGAACTCAAAGCGAAAATGTTTTAAGTATCCTTTTAGTCCTCTATTTAGGATATAGTGCGCAAAATGATGACCAGCCATTCTATGCCTCTGGCGAATCATAAGCCACATTCTCCCTCCCCNTGTCACTAAAGAGCAAAGTCCGCAGCCGAAGGCTGCAAAATCGTTCAAAATAATACTTTGATATTTAAAAAAAAAAAAAAAAATGGGGAGGCAATTCTGAAGTTACGTTCTTCTTAAAATATATTCATGAAATAAGCTGATTGGTCTTTGGAATCTATTGGGCCAGCGAGGCCCAATTGGGTCTCTTAAAATGTAGTTATTATAGGAAGTTTTTAATCGTAAAAATGAAATTTGTTCAGTTTTAACACCATTCTCCTTTTGCTTGTCTTCTGGTACCAAGATAACACTTGATTTATCCGATTTGTATGGTAAGTATGACTTATCCGATTTTGATGGTAAGTATATTTACTAGGTTTTGTAGTCTCAGTAGGTAAGAAGGATGGATTCGTAACCAGGAGGCTGTTGGTTCGAATCCAAGCGAAGATAACAAATTTAGTAATAACATTGGGAAGTGCATTGTGACAAAGCATTAGCTTTAACACAAATAAAATTCCTTTTTCATTTTTAATAAAATTCCGTAAAGTTTCTTAGGCTGATTTTTTTTTTTTTGGCCTCATGGTGTTTTAAAATTTATCGATAAATCTCCCCACTCGATGATATTGGAGCTATTATTCCTTGTATCGCTTGGTGAGCTCTCTGTATTTGTAATTGGTACGATTAAGGACTCCGGGAACTGTTTTCAAGAAAGAAATTGCTGTGCCAGGATTTTGTATGCTATTTTTGATCTTCATGACGCAAGGTATCAAGAGAGGATCCAGATGAAACTAAAACTTGGTTTACCGTATTAAGCATCACAGTATCACAGAACCCCCAGCGATCTTCTCAGTTCTTATACAGGGTTATCTGGCCTCAGTGGAGCACACAAGTGGAGTCCCTTTTCTAGTCCCCCCGAATGAAAAAAAAATTAGTTTTATATGCACGTACAGTGATCGAACCCGATATTACCTTCCGCACGGTTAGTGGGTATATACGTCAAAAGTGCTTCCTCACCGTTTCACCTCTGTAGAACAAATTAAAACAATTTTGTGGAATTCATTATTAGGTAGATTTTTGTTGGAGAGGGTTTTAAACCCTGTATTCCCCCCCGCTCATGTTATCGGACCAGAATGGCGAATTCGGGGATAAATGTGACTATATCAAAAAAGACACGTTTACTATAATTAACAAATATACCGTCAATATCCCGCAAATTTATACCATCACCCCTCATGTTTTGACCGCATCAGTCTGGCGATTTCAAGGACAGGTATGACCGTATTCAGGAAAGACACTTTCCCATGCACAAACTTATCCTCAAAATCCCGAAAAATTCAACCCCTCATATTTTTACTTTCTCTTCCATAGAAGATAAAGTATTGTATTCGTGCAGAAATTTTAGACATATTTTGGCTCAAAAAATCGTTTGACGGGAAGCCAAAGGCCAAAATAAAGATNGTTTTCCGTACCATTTATTTATTTTACTGGTGATGTTAGGGATAAATATGACTGTACCAAAAAATTCACGTTTATCATGGACAAACGTACCCTTAATATACCGGAAATTTTCCGGAAATCGACTGGACCAGACTTGCGATTTTGGTGATATTAAGTATGATTAAAAAAGACACTTTAGTCATGCACAAACATACCCTCAATTTCCCGAAAATTGAGGTTATGTTTGTGCATGACAAAAGTGTCTTTTCTAATCTAATTTTCACCTCAAAAATTAAATAAAATGTGTAGCCAAATATATTTTAGATATACTCCTTCCCCCGTAATTCAATCATGGCTATAGCCCTGACGGTTAGCACACATCTTACTACTAAAGATGAAAAGCCGGTATGCACCCCCCCTCGAAAATCCTGGGTGCACCTCTGTCTGGTATCATCAAACATAAATAGATTCATGTCCAAAAAGTCAAAGAGTTCCCTGGGGTTTCAGCCAACGACTTCATCACCGCACCTGGAATTCATGTGGACGTAGAAAACTCTGTAGCAATAGTTACCCATTGCGATTTGATATGCTAGTAGGATACTAGCTTATTTTGAGGTAGCGGCACCTGTTGTCTACTTATCCGGACGTAGAGTACTATAAAAGTTCTGTGAAGTGTAGACGTGGGGGTCTAATATTGGAAATAATTAGCATTTTCCATATACTTATTAAATGCCCTTAAAAGTTTAATCAAATTAGACAAGGCATTCGAAAGTTATCATAGTGATAAAAAGAAATTTAAAGAAAAATTATGGTGTTAAAGCCAGACCTCAAATCGTTTCGTCAAATATACATACAGACGAGTCGAATTAGCTACCTATATCTTAGTAGGAACAGTTGCTATCAGCATGGACATTCATATTTATCCCTAATAATGTCATCAGTCTGGTCCGGTTAAAACCAGGGAGGGGAGGGGTGGGGGTTGATATTTTAGGGATTTTGAGGTATTTTTGTGCATAGAAAATTGTCTTTCTTAACTTTTGGATAGCTTGGAATATTTGAATCTGGAAAAAATCTAGGGATAGGAAAGGGTATGGCCAATCGAATGGTCATGGTGAAACCCAGGATCAACCTCCGGAAGTGACTTTTATCGACAGAAAGAGTCGATTTTGCAAGAAATTTAAATGGAATGGTGTAATTTTTTTTTTAAAATAAAAGTCTTTTTTTTTCAAAAAAATAATCAGAGGCGGAGCTACAGGGGTGTAAGTTTTAATTTAGTTACACATTTTATAACAGTATTGGTTTTAAGCTTTGATGTAAAAATACCTTTAATGTGTTCCAATAAAAGTTTCTTATATAAAAAAATGAGTCGTTTTGAAAAAGGCCATTTTCGGATAAAAAGTCTGAAACAAGGTGATTATTTAGGACTAACAGTGATAAGTAACTTAAATAAGGAAACATTTTAGCAAAAAAAAAAAAAAAAAAAAAAAAAAAAAAAAAAAAAAAAAAAAAAAAAAAAAAAAAANAGCTTGGAATATTTGAATAATATTCCAAGATATTAAATATTAAAATTTTACGTTTCTACAACAAACCGCTAAAAAGAAAATAATAATTTTCAAAATACACAATTTTGGGCCCCCAAACATGTATACCACATTTTGTCAAAATCTGATGAAAATTGTGGCTTGTATGGCGTAGCAAACAAACATACATATACATACAAGTGCATTTCATTTCGGGATGTATATCGGGGTCAAAAGTGGAGTTCACTAACGTTTAAAAATTAACCTTCTTATTTCTTTCACAGTAGAGGTAGGGGAATGAAAAAAAATCAATGCAATTAGGTACATAGGAAATAACTTGCATCTAAAACTAGTGTTATTTCCTATGTAATCCTATTGAATTTTTCTCATTCCCCTGTCATCGCTGTGAAAGAATTGAGAAGGTGAATGTTTTTCTTTTTTCGCTAAAATGTTTCCTTATTTAGGTTAGTTATCATAATTTTCCTAAATAACCACCTCACTTCAGATTTTCTACCCAAAAATTGCCGTTTTCTAAACGGCCTATTTTCAACTTCCATGCAGGAGAATAATGAGATTTGACATGTTCATATTACGACACTGATGAAATGTACCCTTTTGATGGTTTATTTAGATGTTAAACCTTTTATATAAACACAATAAGGGAACTTTTACATCAAAGCTTAAAATAACACCACTACACAGGGTGTAAGAAAATTAAATTTTATACATCTATTTTCCTTATAGTGTTTGTACTTTTAGAAATCGCGGGTCGCCCTTGGATTTCACGATGGCCAGTTGATTAAAAATTAGATAGGGCGTCGGAGAGTTGCTGTGGAAAAAGTAGACCAACAAATAAACAGACTTAAAAAAATATCCTCTGATATAAGTGGACTTCACCAGATCATTGAAGTTAAACAACGTTGGGCATGTTGAGCGGAATCCCATTGAATGGGATTCCGCTAAGGGACACCGCACGTATTGTTGCATTTTCGGGGTACACCTAGCACCCCGATAGCTCGGGTGAGGTACCTCAGTTAACGTAGTTCTAGAATTATGGTCATTTCCAAAGCTGCTCCAAATAAGAAATCAGATGCGAGGATACCATTTCAAGACCCTGTATAGAATATTAAAAACAAAGAACAGTTCACAGACCGACAAACTGACACACCAAAAGCTTCATTTTGGTGTTTGTGAACGAGAGCGAATCTTAAAACAATACTAAGATTACGGGGGGTCGAACAAGATTACCACACTGGCTCCAAAATTTTTATTTATTAATTTTAATTTTATATTAATATTTATGAACTAATAAAATTATACCCATATTATGAATTCCTATCTCTGAGGCTATGGTCTTTGCTACCAACATTGGGGAAATGTGGCGTTTGGTTTTGTCCGCGTGGGAGCGACGGGTATAATTATTATACTAGGCTTAAAAAAGAGGTATGTAGTAATCAATCATATGATGGTAGGTAGGGAATTGCTTTCTTTCCGTGTTCATCGCGGAAATTGATGGTGTATGTAGCAGAGGTATGTAGCAATCAATCATATGATTCTAGGTCGGGAATCGCTTTCTTTCCGCGTTCATCGGGGAAATTGATGGTGTATGTAGCAATCAATCATATGATTCTAGGTCGGGAATTGCTTTCTTTCCGTGTTCATGGGGGAAATTGATGGTGTATGTAGCAGAGGTATGTAGCAATCAATCATATGATGCTGTGTGTAGCAGGTGTATGTAGCAATCAATCAATCATATGATGGTAGGTAGGGAATTGCTTTCTTCCCGTGTTCATCGCAGAAATTGATGGTGGTGGAAAGGTTGTATTGTTTAATGTAAATAACATAAATATTATGCTGCCCTGGGGACACCGGACAAGATGTTTATAATCCGGGACCGCTCCATGTTCCGCCCCAATAGTGGTAAATATCTCAAATTCACGATGGTTAAATACAATGGGTTGAGAACTGGGTTAAAACCTTCGACCTTCCGTTTACCAGTTAGAGCGTCTTTCCACTAAACCGCAAACCCATGATATTATGAAAACTCGTGGTTTATAATGATACAAGAAATGGGCAGATCAATATATATAGCCTTCACGTTTGAGCGAAAGGTGTCACACTGAAAACAATGTAGTTCTCCTTATTTGCATCAAGAAATAATCCTACTAAAGCCCGAAAGCATAGCAAATTAAGTACCAACCCAGTAATTAATTATTGATGGATGTACTGATAATTATATTCTAATTAATATTCCTGATGCATTTTTGTGAAGAAAATTTAAAGGCGGTCTATGTAATTTAATATCTCAAATTCACGATGAAACCCTTAGGAGAGTAATAAGCTTTACTCCCCTAAGGTTTGTAATCCCTACATCTCAGCCTCATGGTCTTTTTTCGTATTGGGTTAAGCTTATTTCTCTGGTTAAGGTTCAACTGCCCAGAGAGTTTGAGTAGTATTTTCACTAGATTGTTTTGGACGAGTTTCTCTTTGGGGTTTACTGACCCGATGATACTTACTCCTCCAAATGAGCAGGGCATTGCAATCAAGGATCACATGAGAGGCTGTTCCTCCTCCTCCTCACACAGTGTACACCGTGGGTTTTCCCTAAAGATCCCCGTATTGTGCAGGTGTTTTCCGAGACCAACAAAATTCCGTTATTAGTCCAGTGACCATTCTCATTTGTTTTCGACTCAAGCGAAGCAGATCAGCAGTTAGAGAAATTTGATGGTTCGGCCATCATTTGTTTGCTGTGTCGTTGTCCTGAGGTTTTAGTCCAGTGAAACCCATGATTCTCCCTCATCCATTGTCTCGCCGAAATGCGTGCTTCAGTTTTGCTGATACCTCGCCAGGTGGTCAGCGTGTTAATTTTCTGCAATCCCTTATGTCCTGGTACCCACGCACAATATACCCTGTTAGGGTTTGCAGGCACTCCCAGGTTAGCTTTGATCTATTCTGGAAGCTACCAATAGCCTTGATAGCTGCTTGGCTATCAGAAAATATATGGATTTACGAAACAGTGCAATTGTTTAATGATCAATACGAGTAGAGTCACATTTACCTCAAATACTATAATTAACCAGGAAAAATCTTTGGGTTTTGGGTTTCCGTCAAACGATTTTTTAGGGCAAAAAATGTCCAAATTTTCTGCACGAATACAATACTTTATCTTCTATAGGAAGAAATATTCAAGGAGAAGAATTTGGTGCATCCACGAGCTTGTTGCAAAGAAAAATTCAGTACGGTTTTCCGTAAAGAATAAATTTCTTCTAGATTCTAGTTGAATGTTTGATAACCGGACCGGATCGGGATTAAATTGAAAACCCACATTATAGTGTGCATCGAGCCTTAATTTTATGAAACTATTTGATATTTTGTTTGGCAAGACTACAAGAGTTGTGTTTTACATTACTAAATGAATAAAGAAAAAAGGTATCACACCTAATATAGCACGGTTAAACTGAGCGTAAACTTATTTTAATCTTCAAACGAATACCATGGCGCCTATCTTCCATGTTCTATCCCCAAATGACATGGACCTAATTTTTATTTCAATTTTCTGGTTTGATGACTCTTTTTCAAATCGGTGAACAAGATGCTTCCAAAAATCTTTTGCTATGTGCCGATTTAATTTCACAATAGTTGTACTAAAAATATTTACTCTTGCGTATTTCGGAATTCCAACATTGTTTCAGACAGAAGTTTTGTGTTGCCATGAAAATTCTTAAAAAGTTTTCGTTTTTAGTGAAGTTTATGACCAAAAAGCAATGACAGAACACAATGAACATCTATTGTTAAAAACACAATGTTTTTGTTTATCTGTTTGTAACCCGGTGAGATTCAAACGCCTTATCCGACGTAGATTATATTTGTTATGGAAATTCGTTACAGTCAATGATTACTTTTTGGGAAAGTTTTTGGTTGGGTTATGACCCATGAACAAAATTAGCGGCCGTAGGCTGCCAATATAATTAAAATATATTGAACGTCGAAGAAAGCAAAAGCTATTATTTTATATCAGTTTTGGACTCGTACGTTTTTCCGTAGCATTTATTCCTTAGAGTAAAATTATTGGTTACGAGCAGGAAATCTTAGTAATAAGAGTTGACTCTCGTGTCTTCTTCCTCCAAATCTTAGTAATAAGAGTTGACTCTCGTGTCTTCTTCCTCCAAATGTTAGTAATAAGAGTTGACTCTCGTGTCTTCTTCCTCCAAATCTTAGTAATAAGAGTTGACTCTCGTGTCTTCTTCCTCCAAATTCAGAGCTATTTAGGTATGGACGTTTAAATGATTACAACTTAAATGAAAGATTTCTTCTTTTGTATTTAAATTAGAACAAATATTTGTGCTTTGTCATATTTCCCCGAAAAAAAGGTATTGAAAATTTTATCTAAAATGTTTGCCCTTATTTGTAGTACAGTGTAAGTGGTCCCTTTTACGTTACATCTCATATTTCATAAATGATTTTATAATATTTCCCCACTGACTTGATTAAATAATGAACAGAGTATGTTTAAACCTAATAACCAGTGGATAGGATAGGAGGACTTAAAAAGAATACTTCCCAAGCACCCAAGCCCATGTCGATCGTAAAAGGTGGGGTCGGAAACGATATTTTTTCCATTACCCACGTAGAAAGCAAGGAAAATTTATTGCATTATCCGTAAGGATTCTTTAGTATCAACAACTAATGGCGAGTTGTTGCAAACCAGCCCCACGGCTGTTAACCTAATATGATGAGGATAAACCGAGCATATTTTTAATCGAATTGTTGTTATTATTTTTCAAATAATTCACAGATGACAATGCAATAAACTGGAATCTGGAAAAAAAAATGTCGTACCTATCATTTTGAATTATTATTATTATTATTTAGTGTGTTTCAGGGGGTTAAAAACCGCTGACACATTACAAATTTGCGAACAAAAATACCCCCCACCCTTATATTCAAATAAAATTATAAATATATATAAAAAAATCAAAACTGGAAATTAGATTAACATCCTGTTGCCTTGACAAACAGGTCCTCTTTGGTTTTACCAATAATGATAAAAGAATCATAATGATAAAATTTGTATTAAAAACAGTTTGATTACATTATTTAATCTCAAATTGGTATTTAATTTATCCTCTCAGATAGAAAAATCGTCATCGGACATAGGCGCATAGGCGACCCTGGTACAGGACAACACCCTACCACCGCATCATGTCCAAAACTTTTCTTAAATTTTCGACACAAGCAGTATTAAAACCAGGTACAACCATGGTAGAAATTGAGGGTGTTTTACTCTGCCTTGGACGCCTCTAATGATGATAATAAGTGAGGAAGAGTATTTACATCTGGCATTCAGAAACATATCAACCGAATTATTAGTACACAAGGTCTAGTGTCCACAAAAACCACCACAGGAATCATAATGATAATAGGTGAGGAAGAGTATTTACATCTGGCATTCAGAAACATATCAACCGAATTATTAGTACACAAGGTCTACTGTCCACAAAAACCACTACAGGAATCATAATGAAACAGACATGAAAATGACACGATGAGATTCTTCTGGCGCCCCAAATCACAGCGGGGCGAGAATCATAAACATTACCAGTTGATTTTATGTTTCACAGGAGACAGATTCTACCGTTCTGATACATAATTTATTGGTTTTAGAGAGTGTCAAATAATAGGCTGTTCGGTGATTGGATCTGATAGATTTTTTTAATCACGATTAATGTTTGGATTATACAACTTGTCTTGGGTAAGACATTGAGTTGAACACCCGAAACAAGAAATTAATAATATTGTTGATATATTGTGAGATTTAAACGAACACAAACATGGTTGTAATCATCTAACGATGGTATGATGATACAATTATTGATGCAAAAAACGTTTAGTAGCTGGTCTAGTAATATCACCACGATGTTTCTTCAAACATTTCTTGTCCTTCCGACAGATTCCATTGTCGAACTTCAGATTTTTATGAAACTTGTTAACAAGGTCCATAGAGTTTTGAACTCATGGCAAACGAGACGAATAAATCAATATCCAATAGTGCGCACCAAATTTAATCAGTTGATATAACATCTAGTTCAATTTCACTTTTATATACTGCCAACTTACGGTGCTATAATGGGAATATAATCAGAAACGACTGACACCAATTGTGTGGACCAAAAATAAAGCTGGGAACTACTCAGGAAGGTTTTTACTTTCTCTTCATATTTTTTTTCCTTATTATAGGTTACTCATTTATTAGGTACATACGAGTATTATTAAATCGTCTGTTCTATTCCTCTCGATTTCTTTTTCAAAATTTCCTCAGTGGACCAAAAATAAAGAAAAATACTGGGCGATCGCTATCGATGGTTTGGCGATCCTTGCCTCTATGTATAACATGTACGTTACCAATTTTCGACTATTTTTTTTTTTTAAATAGTTGTCAATATGAATAATTAAAACTTCAAATTTCTGAATCAGACTGTATGATAGGAAAGTATAGGCAACAGAAAATGGCGGATAATAGATATCAGTATTTTTTATGTTAATGTATATAAAGTCAGACATCAATGACACAAAACTCAAGACCACACAAGCAAGAGTACAAACATTACTGGCGCCTTCTCAGAGCGCAGAGCGCCATATCTCTAACTTTAAGAGAAAACATTCAATATGCAATTAGTTAACAATAAGTAGGTATCTAGTAATGTAAAAAAAAGAAGAAATGGCCATTTATAAACAAAATGATAGGAAACCAGAAACCTTTTCACGTAACTAAAATAAAATGAGTTAATGAATCAATTAAAATTCAGCCTATGTAATTATGTCCTTGCTAATGATTCTGATCCCAGCATGGTGATTTACTCTGCCGTTCAACAATGCCTAGAAATGGCAAAGTGGTAAGCGTCTCTGACTGGTAAACAGTAGGGCGTGAGTTCAAATCCAGCCAACTCATGGAATTTCATCTTTATGAATAAGATATTTACGATTATTTGAGGACTTGGATGGGGCCAGGAAGATCTACATCTCGTTCTGCGTCCCCAGAGTAGCATAATATGCTACCCACCCCTTCCACCAGAATCTCTTTCCCCCATAGACAAGAAAAGAAAAATTGCAAAAATTTGCATATAAAAAATGTAAATTTTTGCAGTTTTTCATTTTTTTTTTTTTTTTATTCCTGGGATTTAATTTTATTTTTATGTAAGATAATAAGATTGTAATAAAAAAATCATTGTCTCCTTTATTTTTTTGGCGCGTACTCCCCCCCCCCCCTTGGCAATACACATAATTGGAAAGAGGTTGGAAACTTAGGGTTAAGTGATAAGGAAAAAAAACATCACTATAAACTCTTTCATGAAAAATTAATGCAGTTTGCTATGTTACTAGGACATAGTGAATCAACGGTTTGATTTCGCAAAAAATTACACGTCATCAGAATACACTTTCGAACAAAAAAATAATGCAATTTTATGTGTCACACTCGTGTATGCCAATTCACTACTAACAGATGTGAATTTTGAAAAAAAATTTGCAAAATTGTAAAATTGAAGGTTTAATGTAAATAGTCAAAACAACTTGAAAGATAATGTTTGTTTTCAATTTTTTGTAGCTATCTGATCATATTTCTCCGCTGAGTTCTTAAATAATGAGACAGTCTTTGATGACGTTAGATTTTAGTGTAATTTTTTTTTGTAAACGTTTCGCTGGAAACTTACAATCCCACATCAACCTCACCCAGCCTAGGTTGGGCCGGAAAAATCAGCATCACGAAGGCGTTTACTTATGTGGTCACCCACAGTAAAACCTCACTGAACCCTAGGTACTTAATTTCAGTGACCTAATTAACATCTTCTTTCTGGTAAAGCCCAACGGACTCTTCACTATTTTTGTAGGTATCACAGTATTACTATTAGCCTCATGTACTAATAATATGTTAAATCTTCTACTAATTCAACTATTTTTTATCTGGTGATGTCGCCACTGATTTACCAAAAGTGCACTCCGAATTCACGACCTTTAAGTAGAAAATTTTCCGACCCGATCGGAGAATAAACCTGGACCCCTCCCGTGTGCTATGTCAGTGTAACACTGATTTTAAACTTTTAATAGCAGTCTACTAACATCAAAAATGTCACTAATTTTTCTTTGCTCTATTTTTGATGTTTCCCTTATTATCTGTCTCATTCTTGATGAAAAGAATTATAACCCTCGCTCCGACAAAAATTGCTTCGAAACTGGAATGGGATTGGACCAGAGCTTGACCTTTATCGATAGTATGAGAACAGAGAACATGCATTAATTCTTTTTTAATAATATTTATTTTCATATAAATTTCAACAAAAAAATTTTGGATCGACTGCAAAAAATATTGGTGAGTCACCAGCGCTTTCGTCTGTCACGACATTATCAAGTAGACTGACTCTAATCTAATTTGATCTCAGGAGCTCGTGACTCACCAATATTTTTTGCATTCGATACAAAACGTTTTTTATAGAAATTTATATTTCATAATGACTGCAAACATCCTAAATACCATCTCTAAATTCAATATTTATTTTTCCAAAAACCGTGTGAACTGTAACAGTGTGAATCGGACCTACATTTTCAGATCAAATTGTGAGTTGCCTATCGATCATAATCAAAATGACCCGCCATTTTTATAATAAGTTACCTATAACTGCATGGTCATTGGTCTTGACGGATTCTAGAGCATTATTGATAAATGAATTCAAATCACAAACCAATAAAAAAGATCAAGTCTTTAAATTGAAATTGTTTGTTGATTTGACAACTGTAGAAGTCTTGATGCACAAGTCGCTGTAAATGATACTCTGAGAGTAGTGAAACAGGCGCTGGTCTTATCAGCGTTCGGCACTTTTGGACTTCTTTCCCCAAAACTGACCTGATCTCTTTCTGGTTAATATCATAGCACCTCCCTAACATAATGTCGCTGTAACAATATAAGAAAATCATATTAGGTCTGTTTTTTATTTATCGGACTTTATTGATGAGATCTCAGATTTTAAGCACGCAGCAAAGTTAACATTGGATCTGCAACGGTTTTAGAATTACTTCAGCTGATGATTATAATCTGAAAGAGTCGTATACGAATGTTGAAATTGCATTCCGAATTTTTTTAACAATGCCCGTGAGTATAGCTACATGTCAACGCAACTTCAGCAAACTGAAGCTCATGAAAAAATATTTAAGAACTATGGGTCAGGAAAGATTGACAAATTTGGCAATTCTGTCTATCGAATACGAGGTCGCGAGAGAAATTGACTTTGACGAAGTCATTGATGAGTTTGCAGCCATAAAATATCGACGAATCGCATTATAACTTTGAAAATTGCTTTGTAAGATTCAAACAAATCGATATGGAAGATTTTTGATTTTGTATTTGTAGGTTTCATTAAGAATAAAGACATCATTGTCAGTAGCGTAGCTAGGGAGGGGCGGCAGGGGCGGTCCGCCCTAGCTACGCTACTGACAATGATGGGGTCTCAGTGACACTTGTGATTTTACTACCAAGTGATTTACGGTGACTACGAAGTCACCTCCAGTCATCCCGAGGGGTTGACTCATGTGTGGCCGAAGAGTGTCACCCCTTGTGGATGACTTGTTCAGGGTGACACTCAGGTCAAAATTAGCCAACAATATAAAATAAATGGTACGGAAAACCGTACTAGACTTTCTCTTCCTTAATCATTCCATCAGACTACCACCGAATGCAGATGTTGTTCTTCTAAAGTTTTAAGTTTTTTAGTTATTGTTATATTTCTATTTTCTGTAGATGTTGACCATTATTTTNCTTTATCTTCTATGGAAGAGAAAGTAAAAATATTACCTGGGGTGTCACCTCTGAGGAGGACACCGCTGATAGTGTTATCTATAAGGGGACTTCCAGGTAGGCGACCCCCCGGGGTAAATTGCAGTGGCTGAAGAGTCAGAATTAACCACCTATATGATTATATATAGTTAATTAACCTAATTAACCACCTATTTTTTTTCCTTGAAAATATCTGCGAAGTAGACGAAACTCGAGTCGGAAGTGAAAAAGTAAGTTATTCCTCGTCATAAATAACGGTAGTGTTTTTTAAAGTCACCTATATGAAGTTACCCGGGGTGTCATCCTCGAGGAGTGACACCCCGGGTTACACCCGGTCACTGAAGGGTGTTTCAAAAAATGCACCCCCCAAAAAAAGGCCCAGACTCCCCTAATTGAAAAACTACTGTACCCCTATAATATTGCTTTGATCTCTATCGTGCTGAAACAAGGCATCTAAAGGTGGCGAAGATAGAAAAAGGGCAAGCAAAAGGGTGGGTTGTCTTAAGGTAGCATTTCGTTCCTCGCGACCGCGACACCTCTGCTTTCTATGTATTTAAATGAAGGACAGATCGAAACAGGCGACTGGGTCGCTCCAGTCAAGCGACTCATTCCTTGTTTGCTTGTGTTTGTGGTTCGTAATTTTTACTATCTTTCTTATTAATTTCGGTAGAAAACTGAAAATGACATTTCGTTCTGATGAAGATGAGGTTGAGTTGATTAGTCGAAACCCACCCCTATTTGATGTCAGACTGGAAAGATATTATTCTATAAAGATATTATCCTATAAAGATATTATTGTGAGAATTTTTCTTCTTTCAAACTTAGATGTTTTGTTATTAGTATTTGAAAACAGCCCTCTTCTGGTCGTGACGTGTAAATTCTATCGATCTTCATCCGTTTTTTGTCTTCCTCCTCCTCCAATAATCTCACTATAAATATTTTTTTAGCCGCACTTAAACTTCGGACATATACACTTTGCACTGTTCAAACGATCAAAACAAACTGTCGCTGGTGTCTGTCGCGCGTATCGGTCGCGAGGAGCGGAATGCTACCTTTAGAATTCCTAAAATTCATTGTTGAATGGGATTTTATAGAATCCCTACCAAACCTGACTTTAGCTCTACAACTTTTTTTTAACAATCTTGCGAAAAAAAAATTCAGTAAACTAAAAAAAAAAAAAAAAAAAAAAAAAAAAAAAAAAAAAAAAAAAACATGCTGAGTTTAGTATGGGTTACACCCAGCCTAACTTGCGCAGCCTTCAACACGCATTTCAATTTTTTTGGAACCCAAACCAATACTACTCCCCACACGTTTTAACCAACAAACTTTGTGGTATCAGTTTTATGATTTTGAGTCAGGAACAACCACTTCAATACCTATATGTCAGCGAAGCAAAGCCTAACTCACACCTAACTATACCACATATGGATTACTGTTGGAATGGCTAAAAAAAAACCTAACC
Source organism: Pachypsylla venusta (assembly GCA_012654025.1). NCBI lineage: Eukaryota > Metazoa > Arthropoda > Insecta > Hemiptera > Aphalaridae > Pachypsylla > Pachypsylla venusta. The sequence goes on from CM022881.1 coordinate 10,597,020, forward strand.
CTATATTACTCACGACACGTTCCATCCATCAAAATTGGTACAATATTCGTTTAAACTTTTTGTATTAGAAATGAACATATTTTTTGAAGAATATTTGCTAGGGACATATATGTTGTATATCACGAAAGTGGGGGGGGGGGGNNGGGGGGGGGGGGGAGGCGCTGATTTCAGAATTTTCCTCGGGAGTAAAGCTCGCTGCGGCTCTGACCTTGTCTTTGAAGTATCATGGGAACTCGATGAGTTAGACTTACCTTAGAAAACTGCAAAGTAGTGCAGTATGTCTTACTCATTGTAACTCTTTTCTTCATCTAGTTTGCCATGTTGATAAATATTTCTGTGTTTGACACTATGGGGCCCGAGATTGTATCCGCATGTTTCTAACACACTCATATCTTTCAAATGGTTGGACCAAATAATTTGGAGTTTGAATTTAAAATGCACTTTTGAGGAGTTGTAAATTGGTCCTCGTTTTTAGGGAAATATTCTAGAGGGATCAACTTTTCGCTTCAATAAAACACCTCTTGGCCGAGTGCGCACATCAGACTCGGCTTACACCAGGGAGGTACCGGGTTCCAATCCTAGTCAGGTTCCAATCCTGGTTTGATTTTTTTTTTTTTTTAATGTTCTACTTACTCTGGTTGNTTTTTTTTTTTTTTTTAATGTTCTACTTACTCTGGTTGTGTCTGGGGGTTAACATTTTTGTTGATATATGTATAATAGGATTATTGGTGTATTATTTTGGGAGCGGGAGGGCACTTAGGCATCCCTTTTCTTCCTTTGGGTCTCCCTTTTCTTGTCTCTTCTGGTGATCGATTAAAGAAAGACAAAACCAATACACACGCCCTTTAAATTTGTACTTTTATATCTTAGGTTCAAAACACATTCAAAAATTTACATTTTTATCTTTGACCGTTGTTGAACTTTGCGAAGAACCTGTTGACTGTTGAAGAGTTTAATAAACCGATAAGGCCTAGCCTCTAGAATACTATGATGATTAATCAACGATCCGTGTGCGTCCTTAGCTTTATTTAAATCATCAATAATTTTGAATGTACCTTTGAATGTTAGGACTGATTATTGATGGATTATAAATACTTTCATGGGTGTTGTTTCTCCAATAGAATTAGAATCTCAACAGGAGATATCTTAATATTTAAAATTGTACATGTACTGTATGTTCCAGAAGTCATAGAACTAAATTTCTCCGGCGATTTAAATGAGAAGGCATATTTTTTCATCCCTGCTTATAACGTCAAGTTTTGCGTCACCCTTCATGTTCTCCGGACATGATTCCAATAGAACACGTCTGGGATATAAGGGAGAGAGAGAGAGAACCCGCCCACCAGACTGAATGACCTCAAAGAAGCTGTTACCGAGGAGTGGGATAGGATGACACAAGACACTCACACACTCATAAAAAGCATGCGGCGGAGACTGGAGATTCTCAACATAGCCTGGGGAGGCAATACCCACAATTGATGTGGTTAGACATGAAGGTAAGACTAAAAGAAATGTCATCAGTTTGTACTGTGGAATACCCAAATTTGTTATTTTTGATTTTATAGAATAACTAGCTGTTTTACCCGTGCTTCGCTACGGGCTATAATATTGGTTAAAATCCTTTCTTAGTTCGCATCGTATACCTAAGTGCGACCTACATGCCAAATTTCAGCCTCCTAGGACGTACCAGTGCGGAGAAATCGCGATGAGTGTTAAGTGAGTGTGTTTCTCTTTTATATATATAGATAGATTTCAATGACATTTTTTCCTCTCTCTATCCGATTATAAACTTTGTTCTTCTTTGGGTTATAAAGTACAATTTCGGTCACATGTTTCTACTGTGCAAGGGGTTAGATTTTACATAGTTTTTGACTTTCATATATACGTACAGGGTGTCGTTCAGAGAGGAAGACAACTTTCGAGAGAAACACCTTTATTTTTTAGGGGATATTTGATGTTAACCTTGATATTTCGGGGTCAATTTTGGAATAAGTATTAAATGGACCATGTATTTTTTATCAAGGAATTAAATTGTGCATAAAAAAAAAGAATCTTATGGCTGGAAAAAAGGAATCGATGTGAGTTACAATTTTTGAGATAACCGCAAAAGAAGTTTACAAGGTTGCGTTCACTTCAATGGAGTGCGTCAAATGGACTGAGATGATTTTGGCCAGCCAAATTTAAACTTAAAATGATTAAAGGGATTTCCCCTTTTCTTTGAAATTAAATGTGTCAGTTTTTTTTCCTCTGTGCATTTTAGAATACCCGTTTATCCTGCCTTGAAATTGTTGAAATTTTGTTGATATGCCGGGTCCACACTAAGGAATATTGTTAGCGAACAATGTTATTTGGAAAAATCCATAATAACATTTGGCACTAACGTTTGAGTTATTAGATCATGTTCGGGAATAAAAATTGATGTAACGTTCAATGTCCGTAAATACATGCACGGATATAGGGTGGGGGGGCACGTACCCCTAGTTTTTTTAAGCGGGCGGTTTTTCTCACATAATGAACCTAATCAGTAATCACGTAAATTGGGGGGGGGGGGGGATATAATTACTCATTTAATCTCATTTGTTCTAACTTTACCACCATCAATTTAACGAGATATTTGACTATGTTCTTTTAAATGACTCACACTGTATATCACACTTGTTGAATTTCAATTGAACCAATCTCTTTAGGTTCAGGCCAAACAGGTCTAGCCTGCCAACTGAATTCAGCACGTTTCTCTGAGTTCTCATTTCACTTCAGTTCCATCTGTCGCGTACCGTAATGAATTGCCGTTGCCAACAGTCACGTTATGTTTTTCACACACAGACCAATGGCTGAAACTGAAGATTTGTACTCTGGAGACCCCAGATTACAAATCTTCGTTTAAAAGTCGACATAGAAAATTTCTGCCCATTACAATTCTTTCATTTTTATAGGATAAGGAAAGTAGAAATTGAACCGCGAAACCAATAATAAATTATTAGGTTAGGTGGACACACTCATATTCTAAATTTTTTATTAGAAAAGAATTACAGTAATTATTCTAAATTTTACTTTACTTTCAAACCCACTGTTTTTCTTTGAAGTTTTTCTTGAAACATACAATTGAATAATTCCATTTGCAAGGGGTTTCAGTGTTCTCTATACGTATATCGAAGTTGATCAGGTTCGAACTGATCAACTTCGATTTTTTTTCGATTATTTTTTTTAGGAGTCAATCAATTTGAACAATTTTCAAAAAATCTATTACCTGCATTTATAAATTGAATGTCAAATTATAATAATAGCTAATAGTTTAATTATAATAATACATAACTTAGTTAAAAATTAATGGGGGATTTTATAGGAATAGACCAAAATTTATATAGGAATAGACCGTTTAAATTTTTTGCAGAATTCGTGGAAACCGCTAAAAATCGTCAAATCACCGCTAACAGTTGATTGGATTTCAATCAAATGTATCTTTGCACATTCGAAAAATGCATAAAATTGTTATATAGAGGAGCTTGAAAATTTCAAGCTCTAGCGCTAAAGACACGTTGGACAACCTCCTGGGAATAGACAGACCCAAAGCTAACAATGTTCGCCTAGTGTGAACCCGGCAGTATAAATTGTAGTCCTCCTGCGCGTCTCCGCGTTTGTCTGATTGGTTGAAAAGGTTTCGCGTCGTGTTGGGTCATCAGAGGCTCTCGGACGAGTGTAAAAATAGTACTTCCCTAATGACCCTAATACATTATATAAAAAATTAAAAAAATATACGTTATACGTTAAAGTTCCTCGGCGCGTCTGTCTGTCTATGCGCGATAAATTCAAAAACTACAGAACGAATTTTCATGCGGTTTTCACTTTTTTGTTTCATGAAGAAGTCGATTGTGCATAAGTATAACGTATAACTAGCCCAGAAAATGAAATGTTTCTGAATAACGTCCGATTTTCCATTTTTTCCCCGAATTTTGGCCAATATATTGGGTGAGGTCAATGTGGGTAGCTGGTATCCAAGTTTCCAGCGAATGGAAGGTAAAACCCCCGTCTCGAATGATCAATAGTTGTTAAAGACACGTTAAGCCAAATTAAAAAAATAATAACTTAAAACGAGATAGTTTTGAGCCTCCTAATTTAAGACATAGTTTGCCAAATTATTTTGAAATGCTATACGAATGCCCTGAAACGGTTTCTGATCACTTCTAGTCATATATTTTGTGGGCGGGGCAATGTAAGACTGCCATCTTGGAAAATCGTTTTTCCTCAATATTTTGGGAACCGCTTAACTTATTGTGACAAAACTTTTGTCACAATAAGTTAAGCGATACAACTAAATGGTTCCTCAGTCATATATTTTGTGGGAGGTGCAAAGTGAGATTGCCATATTGGAAAATCCTTTTTCAACGATAATTCGAGAACCTCTAAAGTGTTTGCATCGAAAATTTTTGAGAAGGTGTTGTGGGCCGCACAAAGATATTGATTATTTCGAATCATATTAAATACCCTCGAAATCAAAAGCAACGGGGTTAAAATTCGGTTAGTCATCTCATTCTTTCAGATAATTTTTGAAGATTTTGATAAAATTTTGGACAAAAGCGGTTAGTTGTGATATAATAGATATGAACACCCTTTATGTTGGATAGGATGTGTTGTGAGATGTATTGGGTTTGGTTCCAAAAAAATAAAATAAAATATTATAATCTCCCATCATACCTAACAACCCCATCAAAAAATCGGCTTTAATGCAAGCAGAATTCCTTTCCTTATGGGCGATATGTTACACGTATTAAATCAGTAAAACCACATTTCGATCAACGTTCTTGAGACATCTTGTTGACAGACAGACACACACACACAGACCAATGACTGAAACTCGAGATTTGGGCCCTTGGGATCCCAAAACGTGTTTTGACATTAAAAACTTGACATCGAATATTTCAGCCCAATATAAAATTTTCCTTTTTAAAGGATACGGAAAGTAAAAAATAAGAAAAGAAAAAAGAAACCGTACGGTTATCTCACAAAAAAATCATTGAAAAATGCCAAGTTCCAACCGCTTTTCCGAAAAATTCTGCCCATGAACGTAATGATATCTATTATTGAGGTCAAGTTTCTTCTTGCTGCTATTCATCCGACACTAAAATGTATTATTGCATATATTTCTGTCTCAATCCTCTTAAGCGGCAAAACTGCCAAGGGTTTATTTGCTTGCACCCAAAAGTTTCGGGGCATAATTAGAGCCCAGATCGGACTTATATACCAAATTTCATCAAAATCGGTCAACGCTAAGTGGCAAAAGTGCCCATCACGGCGGATGGCGGACAAACGGATTTATTTTTATTTGATATTTGGATTCTACGTATATACCTACCTTGAAACGTAAAATATTAAATTTTGAGGGGCGGTATTTTTTTTCTTGCTGATTCCAAAGGCTCATTATTGAAAATAATAAACCAAAAGCTGACCAAGTGTAAAGTCGGTATTGCTTTAAGAGAAATGAGACAGATGAAAGTGCAATAATAAATTTAAGTGTAAGATGAATGGCCGCAAGAATAAACTTGGCCTCAACAATAGATATCACTAAGTTCAACAGCGCAATTTGAGACAGATAAAATTTGTAATAATAAATTTAAGTGTGAGAGCAGCAAGAATAAACTTGGCCTCAATAATAGATATCACTATGTTCAACAGCGCAATTTGAGACAGATAAAAGTGCAATAATAAATTCAAGTGTGAGAGCAGCTAGAATAAACTTGGCCTCAATAATAGATATCACTATGTTCAACAGCGCAATTTGAGACAGATAAAAGTGCAATATTAAATTTAAGTGTGAGAGCAGCTAGAATAAACTTGGCCTCAATCATAAGATATGAATACGTTCAATGGTGCAATTTTTTGGAAAAGTGCTTGGAACTTGTTTTTTTTTTCAATGATAACTTTTTGTGAGATATATAAATAACTAAATCAATCTCCTATATCAATAATTAGATAAAAATTTTCCACACTGGAAATGAAGCAATTAATCAGCAGACATCGAATCATATTGAGCATTCTCCATCATGCGGGACTCATACACATTTCCGACTATTACGAGTCACCATTGAAAAATCGAATTCATAAAATATTTTCAGACAGTATTTATGTTTCAATTACTTTTGGTGCATTATTGGCAATGATTTCTGTATTTAACAATTCAATTCATAACAGAAATGAATTTTTACAAAAAATATTAGAACTTAGTGTAATGATAGCTTTCTTCTTTGAAATGTTTCACATCAGAAGAAGCTTCAAAACCTCATACTATTTTATGATTGAATTCATTGAAAATAATTTAATTCAAATCGACAGAGCTTTGTTAGAAGCACAAAATAAAGAAGAAAATAATTGTGTTCTGATTGCAATATCAACTCTAGCTATCACAGGATTTTTATTAGTCTTGGATACTTTTATATCTTCATCTGAGGAAGAACTAGAGATGCGTACAAGAATTTATCATCATAAATTTCCCCATCGCGTTTTACCAATAAATATAAAAACACCGATGGTTGATAACAGTGAATTGATATACTTCAGCATACTCTATGCATTTGAAATGCTACTTGGAGGTTTATTATTTTTGAGCATATTTTATACACTTATGCTTCCTACATTATTGATATTACATGCTGAAACTCAATTTAAATTTATGACGAAATTTATTGAGCAGATTGGAAGCGTTCATAGAGACAGATTTGGCCGGAAAATATATTACACTGATATATGTAAGAATCAATATGCATTGGCTGATGATCGACCCGGAACTTACAAGTAAGGAATGCTTATTGTCTAATATGTATGTTCGGTGACGACTCCGTAAGTACAAAAATATTTCGACCTAATACCTAACATAGACGATTCTAGAATAAAATTTAATATTTATTGTGTTTCAAAGGTGCCTAACCTCAGACACATTACAATGGAAAATACAATCCCCTATCCCGATTAAAATTAGAGAAAACTACATAAAAACATAATAGTGTGTATAAAAGAGGAATAAATTCTCATGGTGAAAAGTACATTACATAGCATGTGATTTTTGACTTGTTTACAATTTCTTATATGCTGATAACACAACACTTGTAACCAAATAAGTAGTACCTAATATTTGCGAACTTTTCCGTACATAGGAGCAATCGACTTTTTTCCCCCATAATATCATCGTTTTTTTCTTTGGGTACTCAATTTGTCTCAAATTAAAAACTTACCCCTTTGAAAGCGACCCCGCGCGAATATACGCAACTACACGCGACTATAGGCTAATGTAGGTTAATGGAACCTGGTCCACTGTAAACGTTATATTATGTTATCGCCCGTAGTTGTGTATATAGTCGCGTCCAAAGGTCGACCGCCGCCTTTAGCAAGCCTGCACGTTTCATCATATTTTCGATGAAATTTATATGGTTGATCGAGCGAGGTGAAGGTTAGACAAGTGTACGTACAATATTTGCATTTATTATCTCAAACCTCGTCTCTGTGATGTATTATATCTTTTTAAATAAAAAACCCAATCAATTTCAGAGTCGTTTCTCGAAGACAGTTCTATTCTCCGACCAATTTGAATGCAGATCTGGATAGAAAGAATCCCATAAAAATTAAACTGTTTGATATTCATCATACTTATGAACAAAATTATCTCATAAAGATTGTAAAGCAAAGCCAAAAACTAATTTACTATACACAATGGGTGAGTAATATTATTGAATAAAATATTAATGATAAAGGCCGTGAACATGAACTTTCTTTCTAGAATTTTCAGGTATGCCTTAATGTGTATTATTCAATGATAAAGGCTGTGAACATGAACTTTCTTTCTAGAATTTTCAGGTATGCCTTAATGTGTATTATTCAATTATAAAGGCTGTGAACATGAACTTTCTTTCTAGAATTTTCAGGTATCCCTTAATGTGTATTATTCAATGATAAAGGAGATCTGACCTTGAGATTTCAACCTGCGGTAAAGTGTGTTGGGTAGGATTATCAGAAACATGATGAAATATTGCTAGACAACCACTACTTTCCACCAGATTGTGATATTGTAGGATTTAAACAATATTGTGACTATTTGAAAAATTCTTTACCTCATTTTAATAAAAATTTAATTCTAGTGATTTTAACCTGCCTGGGGTAAACTGGTCAATCGGTGATTGCTCGCAGGTCTGGTAGACCTGATTCATTCCATTACTGTTTGTCTGTTGCAAATAAATTCGCAGCAGAAAATGGTGATTTCTTTAATGAAATCAAAGTTTAGTCGGAAACCGAGCTAAATTTTTTATTTCAATTTCTCACCATTCATCCACAATTTCTGACCTTTGGGATGAGGGGTGGTTGGAGATTTTTTTTATGACTCCTCACTGCAAAGTTCTGATCAATATCACAACGTGATATTGATTTTTATGACTTTAGTTAATCTATAACTGTGTAACTAATTACACAGTTATAGATTAACTAAATTAATTGTAAATTGCACCTTAATGAATAAATAATAATAATAATTGTTTAGTCATTCCAGCGTCTATGGCATGATGAATACATCAGTTCCTGTTAGATCCCTGAAGTCTCGAAAGGTTTCAAGACGTGAACTACCACGTAATTTCTCTTCCTCGTGATGTTAGTTATTCCCAGCCTAACATAGGCTGGGTGCTGGGTGAAGTCAATGTAGGTTGCTGGTTTGTAAGTTTCCACAATTAGGAAGATGAAACCTGCGTCTCGAATGACATAAAAAAGTAAAAAGGACTTAAAGCAAAAAAAAAAAAAAAAAAANCTCGAATGACATAAAAAAGTTAAAGAAAAAAAAAAAAAAAATCTATTTTGTTGTTGATTGACCGGACAAAGTTCCGTTTCACAAAACTTTTGTGATCATTTTTCAGCTCAGAAAATTAGGAAAAGAATTGAAAACTCGATCGCTAATACCAATTATAATTTCGTTTATATTGAGTTTCTACCAACTTGGAAATGTCAACCAATTGCCAAAGCATACTTATGGCAAAATCATTATGCAAACATGTCTCATTTTGGGTGGTGGATTTCGCTATAGTTCACTCAATGAACGACTTCAAGGATGTTTTGATACCTGGAGGATGTCAGTCATCCAAAGTAGATGGTACAACTGTTCCCCAGAGAGTCGAAAGATTATTCTGATGATGTTGCGACGAACTGATAGTTTTAATTTTATAACAGCACTAAATAATACTATTATTATGGACAAGGTCTTCTTCATAAAAGCTGTTAAACTTTCATACAGCTTTCTAAATTTTATGAATTTAAAAACTAAACTAGTCAAGTAAGCTTGCTTTTGTACCTTCTATGTGTTCGCCCGCTTGTCACATTACTATCTCAACACATTCTCCCAAGAACATAGGTAGGTATGCACAATTGCACACATCAACGCGAAGAAACGTTAATTAGACGCTTTACCACTCTAATAGAACAGCAAGTAAGTTTTAACTGACCACTTCAGGCCCGCTTTCTCTCTTCCGTGGTACAGAGTGCGGCAATTAGTATTTCCACATTTGAAAGAGCTGGCAAATAAAAACGAAATGAGATATTTGAAAAAAAAAAATTGTATTCTGTATACATTTGATGTCTTTCGCGGAGTTTTTCCATGACTCTCGACAGCATATCAGCATCAATTTGGATGATTCCTTTCAAAATTACCTCCTTTAACGCTTCAATGGTCCTAGGGCGATGTTTGAAGACGTCAGCCTTGAGTTAACCCCACAGAAAGAAGTCACAGGGACTCAAATCCGGCGACCGGGGAACATGTCCTGCGGAATCTCACGAGAACGATTGGCTGCATGGGTGGCCCCATACAGCCTAAAGCTGATGATATGGTCCTAAAGTTGTGAACTCAACTCGAAATTGTTTTTCAATCAGGAACTGGATCCGTGGATTGCAAGCCATACCTTGTGCGGAACTCCCTCTGAGTGGCTATAATGGTTAACTTTTTAAAAAAACAGCTTCACAATGAACGCACGATGCACGCTCGACCAAACCATTGCAACAACTAAAAAATAGATATCATATCGTCTTGAATATCACAAACCCCTCGCTCCACCCACTATCAATCCCCCTCCCACGATTTTTTGAAAAGTGGAAATACTAATTGCCGCACCCTGTATTTTAGATTATTACATAAGTTCAACGCTAGTTCCGTGCTGTCGTTCTGTTAGAAAAATAGAAAATACGAAATGTTCATTTGTTAGTGCACCTACAGATCCGTGCACTGTTTGAGAATACATTTCTCAAAGATCATTCAGGAACTACTTATGCCGGCTCCACACTAAGCGAACACTGTTATTTGAAAAAGGCAATAATAACATTTTGTAATAACATTTTATGTTATTTCCAGTACCACACTAAGCGAACATTGTTATTTGAAAAAGGCAATAATAACATTTTGTAATAACATTTTATGTTATTTCCAGTACCACACTAAGCGAACATTGTTATTTGAAAAAGGCAATAATAACATTTTGTAATAACATTTTATGTTATTTCCAGTACCACACTAAGCGAACATTGTTATTTGAAAAAGGCAATAATAACATTTTGTAATAACATTTTATGTTATTTCCAGTACCACACTAAGCGAACATTGTTATTTGAAAAAAGCAATAATAACATTTTGTAATAACATTTTATGTTATTTCCAGTACCACACTAAGCGAACATTGTTATTTGAAAAAGGCAATAATAACATTTTGTAATAACATTTTATGTTATTTCCA
>CM022881.1:10609953-10651053 GCA_012654025.1 Pachypsylla venusta
CCCCCCCCCCATTCCATTACCCTTGAAAAACAAAAATATCAACATAAGGATCGTAGCGAAACACGGGCGAAACAGCCAGTTCATAATAAATAAATAATAATAATGAACTGGTTTTGCACCACTAATTGGTCCTAAATGAGGCTATCCTCATTTAGGCTACGTGAGATTACAGTTCACATAATTATATGTGTATTATTAGTAAACATTTACGAGTATTTGGGTAGATAAAATACCATCAGTTCCACTTACATAAAAAATAGGGATGTAAACGAACAGATAGATAGTTCCATCTCAGTAGCTTTGATGTATCTTCCCAACTCCAGCCACTGAGGCTGTCAGAACAAACTAAAGTATTTATCAATAAATAGAGTGTAGCCATCAGATATATGCCACTGCAGCTATAAATAATTTGTTTTACGCTGCCAAACTTTTCAATGGCCATACATTTAGGAGATTAATTATTGTCATGGGCCACCAGAATCATGTCAATCACTGCAAAGAACTTATTTACATTTGAAAACAAATAATAATAATTTTGTTAAATTGGGATACTATGTCAAGTAAAACCATAATGAGGCAGATAATATAATACTATATCTTCACTTGACTGTAAAATTAATAAAGCTGTTAATTCATAATGTTAAAAAGATGTTAATTAATTAAAAAAAAAAAACATATAATAATATTGAATATTGCTTTCTGTGTTAATTTACACCATCAGCCTAATGTAACTTCTCATAATCTCAAGTAGGTACTAAAATGATTGGAAGAAATTACGCTTTCAGAAATTAAAGATTTTTAAAAAAAGGAAAAAAAAAAACACAATATGTACCTGGTTAGGTTAGGTATTATAGGTACTCCAATTTAGACATTAGCTTTACACTAGGTATCTACCTAGTTTATTTCCTTATTTTAGAGACCCCATATACTCATTTGAAAATGTAAAATATAAATGTATATTTCTTTGTGTGCATCATAACATTACATGGTATTTTCAACAATCACTCCAATACATCAAGCTATACTAACTTAACAATTGCCTCATAAAGCTACAACTTGTCGCTATTACCATAGCTACTCAGTTATCCTCAGCAGGCTGAGTTACCCCCAAACACAAACAGATCAACTATAAAAATCAAAAAACCTTTACAAATATAAATAGATTAATTTTCTTATGTTAACACAAGTATACAATTCGTTTCTTTTCGCTTTCTGTGGAATGTCTCAAGGGTACCCAATACCTAGATTTTCCAAAACAGTAAAAAAAAGCAATGTTTTCTATTTCTAGACTTTTGGAAAAACTTGTCATACTTGAGATTGTGGGAAAGTTACTTGAGAGTGAATTCCTCTCGGTCCGAGTTAACCTGTGCTGATCAGGGGCGGATCTTCAGTTGAGGGGGGGCGATCAAGCGCTGAGCTCAAATCTGATGTGATATTTAGTACTTATTAAAAATGATTTTTTTAGGAGATAAGTCTATACAAGATGTTCAAGGAAAATAGCTCGACTATTAGCTAACAGACTTCGCAATTAGCCATATTCATTAATGAAATTGAATCTGTATTATTATTTATTATAGCATTATTCTATATACTTGAAGAAAATAATTTACAAATTTTGAACATGCTCTTAGGTTATTGAAAATAGAAATAACTTATGGTATGATAATTCAACATCAATGTCAATCCGAATAAGAAGAAAAAAAAAAAAAAAAATAACTTACCCATTAGTAATTCAACATCAATGTCAATCCTTNGGGGGGGGGGGGCGATCGCCCCTACCGGCACCTGTATCCGCTTCTGTTGCCGATGGTGTAAAAAATCACAGAAAGCAGCTCTGTAATATTATTATGTTACCGATTATTATTATTATTATATTGCAGTGATTAGTATAGTTCTGGGGGAAATCTATCGCATCAAACAAACACTTCTTTAGGACTGCATTCTCCTACATCTGTGAACACGATGATGTCATTATTGATGAAGACAATTACAAAATTCTAAAATTCCCATCCGTTCAAAAGTGAAAAGGTTATTTTGTGATATGCGGGTAGTTTGGGTACCTCTACTATAATCTTGATAACCCAAGCCACCCATCAACTTTTTAGTGGCGCTTTAGAGGCGCCCAAGTCAGTTTAAGTAAAGTTTATAATTCAAGAGGAGCAATAATATAGTCTTGTAGTTTGTAGCATGTACTTAGTTTATTTATTTTTGCAACTTCTATTATTATTGCATGGGTTTTTACAATAGAGGCATTATAATTATTCGTCAGGTGGAATGAGATTTAAGACTTTCGTAAATCCTGATGAATACCACCATACTATAAGATTGCATATTATTTCAACACACAAATACACATAATTACTCTGATTAAAATATTCGTTAATATATTTCCTTTGTTTTTCTGGACTTTTGGAGTGATTGATATGCTTCTAAGGAACCTTGTGGATGCTGACAATATTGTCTGAAGATAAACAACGAAGCCAGGTATTATTTAGTGTCCCCGTTGACTCGCTCTTCTGACTCTGGTTATTCCCGCACAAACCAACATGGGTGAAGTCAATGGAGTACCTAATTAGTACGTTTCCAGAGAGAAATCTTATACATCAGCTGGCTACTATCGAAAACGTAATTATCATACATCTGGCTACTATCGAAAAGAGGATGTAAGTGTAAATAAATTGAACATTTGGAGATAGATGTAACTTCTGGACAGTATTTTTTTTAATGAATTAGGATAATTATTTTGTATTATTAGACACACACGTAGTTAGTACATATTTTGGTGAAGGGGCGTTCCAAATTTAACACAACATTAATAAAAATGCTTTGAAAAAATTGCTTATAATAAGATAAAGCCATTTCATTGAAATCCTTGCAAGTCAGATCGCCAACCTAAGGCCTCTTTCGTTTTTAAAGGAGTTTACTTCTTTAGAAAACAAAATTTTCACTTCATATTACTTATCAGGGTATCAATGAAGATATAATAGATAATGTTACCATTTATTTACTTTTAATACAAATGGAAAACGGATTCGTTTTTAAATTGATATGCTTCCGTATTTAATTTTTTTGAAAAGGAGCTTTTCAAAAAAAGGTACCAGACAGATACTAATAATTTTTTTCTGGAGCAAGTTACAAACTTAAAATGTGGTTTAATGTAATTTAAAAAGGCTTTTTAAACATTTTAGGGGTGGGAGATTAATTAATTCACTTTTAAACTTAAAATGTGGTTTAATGTAATTTAAAAAGGCTTTTAAAACGTTTTAGGGGTGGGAGATTAATTAATTCACTTTAATTTTTTGAAAAAAACATTTTTCTTCCGTATATTTATTGAACTATTTGAATATATTGCACTGAAGCAGACATAGTCTGTTGTACCATCATGAAAAAAGTCCAGTGCAAATTTGTTTATTTTATCAANCCCCGCCCCCCCCGAGAGGTTTGGAAATGTTTTGATCGGTCATGCCTCGATTAAACTTGTTCTTCTCAAAAGTCGCAACCTAAAAACTCTTGCACCATTCGGAAAAAAATAAAAATAAATGAAATCGTTGTGATGTTTTTTTTTTCATGTTACCAAATCTGTTAAACACACACAAAAAAAAAATCTCAGAATATTTTTAAAAAATCCGAATAAACATTTGATTTCTCCATAGTTTCGTGAATTTTCAAGCAATAAAATTGTGAATTAAACATTTAATAGTGATTTTTCTCGTAGTGCACACCATTTAATCGTGAAACTTAACCATAACCTTCTGCTTTCAATTAATCATATTTTAAGTTACGTTAGTTGCTCAGAAAAAAAAATTAATAATATCTGTCTGGTCCCCAAAAAAAATATATGAGAAGGCTACTTGGAACCTCATTTTTTAGATACTTCTTGAATGTGTTTTTCTCTCATGATTTAACGTTCATACTCGTATATTATTAAACCATTGTAGCGTAGGAATTTGATGTACATATTATGATCAGACTGAGTTTCCCATTGAAAGGATGGAAGCAATTAATTACATTAGTAAAACACCAGAGGCGCTACTTAAACACTTATTATACTTAATTATTATTTCTTTTAGTTTTGTAAATATAATTAATTTAATATTTTGTACACAGACACAATATTATCGAATAGTCCATGAAAAGTGGTTTATTTTCAGACTGAAATAATTCAGAAACTGTCATATACTCGCATCGTGAGACATAGTGGGCTACAATCTTTGCACACACATTGAGCCGTTTAATTGAGACGATTCTAACGATGATCGTCAAAGAAGAATTGTTAAAAGAAGGTCGTTGTGCACGTTTGGCTTTGTTAAAGTACTTCTCTAAGATAGTCGTTCAAGAAAAAGTTGAATATAATCGTTAGTTGTGAATGATTATTTGGTGTGAGATAATCCACTACTGAAACTGTTAACTGATAGGCGAAAATATACGGAGAACTAAAAATATGACACCACGTTATTTAATAGAAAAAAATAATTATGCATGTCATACTTGTATTTTCGCGGGTCCCAGTTTTTCCAGTTTTTGGCACATCCTGTATGATCGTGAAGTGAAACATGACATATGACTAGTGAAAGGTAGTTATAATTTCATGGAGAATATAAATGTAAAATAAAAAATATAGAGCCCTATTCGGAAATCAAAAGTTACACCCTGTAAAATCAGCTTCTGGACCACCCTTTATATCGCGTTTGTCACCATTAAAACTGCGTCAAAAATGCACGAAAAAATAGTTTTTTAATTTTTCTGTAACTCATACAGAAATAAATAAAGGGGAGAAATTTTGGAAATAAATATCAGGGAGACAACCTATTATTAAATTTAACTTTTAAGGTAAGGTTTAAAGTTCACAGATCTGCTGGTAATGTCGTTATGACCATTACATGTGTTAACTTTTAAATAAATTAAAACAAAACACTTGAAGAACACTATTTATAATTTATTATTTATAGAAAAACTAGTTTCGAATGATTCGATTCATCATCAGTCTACTCGAGTCTAAAGATGGAAGTTGACTGAGGATTGTGACTTTATAAGGTTTTTTTCTTTGAGGGATTATTATTTTAAATATTTTTAATTTTCGTCGTTTGACTTTTTCATTTTGAAGAAAAAGAAAAAAAAAAGTTTTTCAATTCTCAAAATGAAAAAGTTGAACGACGAAAATTAAAAATATTTAAAATAATAATCCTTCAAAGGAAAAAACCTGAATAATCAAATTAAAATTGATAGAGCTAGTGACAATATTTGATTGAAGTAAGTGTTAGATATAGACAGTAAATATTTTGATGGTACATCGCGTCACACTCCTCAGCAACAATGCTGATGTGGAGTTTTGAAATAGGTGAAGGAAATGAAGCAGAAGAAGATGGGATATATGTATATGTGTATACACATATATATATATATATATATATTCGTGAGCTAAACTCCTCTTTTGGGCTATGTAAGCCCCTGCACCTAAGCCTCTGGTGGGCNTCCATCTTTAGACTCGACTAGACTGATGATGAATCGAATGATTCGAAACTAGTTTCTTTATAAAGAATTATAATTATAAATAGTGTTTTTGCTAAGTGTTTTGTTTTAATTTATTTAAAAGTAATATTTTTAAATACATATAATAATATGTTATTCAAAGATCTATTAGATGTGTCCTGTTGCTCACTTCAGAATGATCTTTTGTGGGATGAAGTTTTTTTTCTAGATTGAATGGACTATACGCTACTCATGCTATAGAACCTTTAATAATAATAAAAGTCTGGTGAGAACATCACACAACTTTCCTCATCCATTTTTATACAATTTCCTAACAGCCAAAAGAGACATACAAATTTATATGAATTGGCACCAAATTTCAAGTTCTAGCTCTTTCCATTCATATTTTAAGCGGAACCACCAAAAACGGCCTTCAACCGCTAAATAGCGACCAACAATATATTACACTTCAACTTAAATTGTATTTTTCCTGTATGATATATGAATAGGCACCAAGTTTAAAGTTCTAACTATTACCGTTCTCATTTTAAGCAGGATATGCGAAAACCGCTAAAAAGCGGCATAAAACGGTCAGCGATATATTCGATTTCCACCAAAAGCTTATTTTTCCATTCATGGCATAAAACTGACATACATACCAATCTTCAAGTATCTAGCACTTGCCGTTCTTGAGATACCTTGTTCACAGACAGACAGGCGCACACACACGGACCAATGGCTGAAACTTGAGATTTGGGCTCTGGGTACTTCAAAACGTGTTTTGGCATTAAAAACTCGACATTGAAAATTTCAGCTCATTACAATACTTTCCTTTTTATAGGATAAGGAAAGTAAAAAGATAATTATTAACAAATTTCGTACCTACTCTGTTTTAAATCCAAAGATTTCTATCATCCCATTAGATTAAACCAAATATGTACGTGTATGTTGTGGACAGAGGTTGAAAATGTGATTATAAATAGTTTCCAATTGAAGCCCAATCTATGAGAATACAGGTCGAACGATCTAGAAGGTCCATATTTCAAAAATCATATTTTGAGAAGAGACACTTTTCTCATAATGCAGCAAGTCAAATAAGTTTATATGAAAATAGTATGTAACCGCACGAAAATCCAGAAAACTGATTGATTATCTGAAGGAGAGACATATCGATGTATAGAACACATCTAATTTTGGAGGCTAATAAATAATTGGTATGGGTGTCCAAAGAATAATTACGTCAGTAAGAAAATAACATTTCAGAGTTGCTTTCTGTAGGTATTATTTTACACTATTAATGTAAATGTAGCCAGGAAAATGTATTTTCGTCTTCGCTGGAAACTTGCAAACTAGCTACCCACATTGACCTCACCCACTGGACGTTGCATAACTTCAGTGATCGGGAACTGGTGTATTTAACGTGTCATAGACGCTTGTTTTCGTCTTTCTGTTTAACAGTTTGACAATTTACTGTGGGATTATCTGTGCGTACCAAATTTCAACTTTCTACCCCTGCTATAAGAAATGTAGAACATTGATGAGTGAGTAATAAGTGTGTCACAATACCAGCGTGGTTTTGGACTTTTCACATTTTTTTTTCTTCGTTACCTTTTCAAGTACACCCCCATTCTAACAAAGTAAGTCTATTTATGGGTCCTTGTTATAAAGACAAAATATCTTGTACACCACAGATGCGGAGATTCAGGCGGGTCGGAAATGCATGAAACAGTTTGTGTAATATACGTATTGCAGTCGAATTCTTGAATTGGAATTGGCCTGGCGGATTGCCTTGTACCAAGATATGGTAAATAATATGTTAAAAGTTTCATCCAATTCGAGAGATACTGTGGAACGAGCAAACAGACACACTGAAAAAACAATGAGAAAAAAGAAAAAACTTAATACAACGAGAACATTGTATTAAGAAATTGAATTAATTCATTGCAGATTTCTTTCAAATTTTCTCCAAAAGGGACGCGCCAGTACAGATGAGAAGCTGCACTATTTAGAATAAACTTCACAATAAATATCCGAGTATCAATAGTTAATATTAATATCTGTCTATCTATATCTATAAAATTCTCCTCGTCTGTCATGGTGTTTGTCACCATACTCCTCCAAAACGGCTTAACCGATTTTAATGAAATTTGGTATGTACATTCGGTGGGTCTGCGAAGAGGTTTTTAACTATCTATATATAAAAAAAATTATGTTTGTATGCATGTAATTATGTATGAGTGAGTGTGTGTGTGTCACTAATTGTTTAGCCAATACAGTAAGAGATATCGAAAAATGGACTCCCCCGAAACCATAAAAATGTCGAACCGTTTTCGAGTTACGGCCGATTTTTCGATTTTTGACCGAATTTAGCAGGTCATGGTCCGATATCTTAAATTTTGTCGCGACAACATATCAACTCAAAGCGAGAAAGTTTTAGGTGGGCTTTTAAGACTTAATTTGGAACATAGTTTGCAAAAAACGGTCCCACCGTTTTCGAGTTATGGCCGTTTTTCCGATTTTTGTAAGGGGAATCATAGAATACCATTATCTTCCGATATTAGCTTCATAGAATACTATTAGCACGGGAACGGGCATGCCTTTAAGGCGTCAAGCTATAGACCGTAGCGAAGCACGGGCGAAACAGCTAGTTTCTTTATACAAATTTAGATGTAATTTTCTTCTTTCATTTGGTTATTTCTTCTTTTTAGAAGGTAGCATCTAGATATAATTCAACTTTATATTTCCACACATCTATTTCTTCAGCCGTCCTCTTCAATTCTTCATAGTTTTTCACGTTCATCCTCTCCTTTATATCGTTCAACCATTTTCTGCTCTATCTCCCAACTCGGGTGTGTAAATTATTTGTGAGGGAGTTCGCTCGGGGACACCACTACATGTTTTGACTTTTGCACTTTATCTCGCGAAGACATGTCAGTAGTTTTACTTATACCCAAAAATATTATGCGAGACACAAAAAAAAAAAATATTCTACGAGCCACAGTAGGATATCACAGATTGTAATAGACAAAGAAAATCACGAAATCCAGGATTGGAAAGTGATTTTCGGCACATTGTCATTCATTAAGATCTTGTTATATTTCGAAAGAAATGTCTTTAAACGCTAGGGAAAGATCCTGAGTTTCGCTAACAGCATCAACGTGTCCCCTTTCGTTTTTCAGATCTCTCTTCCATAGGGGGGCACCTTATCTTGTCTGATGATGAGGTGGGCATCTTAATCCCATGCGTGAAAGACCTGATGTGTTTAACACATCACTTAAATCGCCTAATTGAAAAAAAAGGTTTATGATGTTAGCTAAATTTAAGCTGTCTTTTGTCCGTGGCGTCGGTTCGCACTGATTTGGAACACAAATGTAACAACATTCTGATAAAAGAAAATGTCTATCTTTCCAAATCTGGTAGGTATAACGCTGTCAATATTAATGCTATAGGATAACTCATTTCTTAAACTTTGTTGATCTGAATTATGAATGTTATAGAAAAAACGAGATGCCATTCTATCCCAATAGAATCACCCTGTATAAGTTATAAGTTTACATTTACTAAAAGCCCCAAGCTACAATATGATAATGAATGAAACCAAGACCTAATGATAGGGTATGCAACTTACTGACAGCAAAAACCAACACGATATATCCAACACGTATTCTAATAAGATACTGCCCTGAAGATCACACAGCATCGTGGGGATCCTATTCATTCATTCTTTCTGGTCCATTTACTATGGACTTCACAAGTCTTCTCAATAATAATTATTAGCTATATCTAGTTAAAATTGTTTAAAACGGAATCAGAGCATGAGTCTGTAAATAAAATTGTACGAGGAAATGAAGATTTCAAAATTGTATAGAAATAGAGGTAAATATAAGAAACACCGTTCTCAAACACGTTTAAGATTTTTTCATAAAAAATACTGTCGACCAATTTTTACTCTCTTCCGAATGTGATGGTTCCTCAGGCGGAGCCCTACGATACAGACTACTATCTATTGAACTAATATCAATCATATAGTCAATCAATATTCTATAATATAGCCTATTGACTACTATCTATTGGAATGATATCAATCACATATAGTAAATCAATAAATATAATGCATATTCTATAATTTAGCCTGTTGACTACTATCTATTGAACTGATATCAATCATATAGTAAATCAATAAATATAATGCATATTCTATAATTTAGCCTGTTGACTACTATCTATTGAACTGATATCAATCATATAGTAAATCAATAAATATAATGCATATTCTATAATTTAGCCTGTTGACTACTATCTATTGAACTGATATCAATCATATAGTAAATCAATAAATATAATGCATATTCTATAATTTAGCCTGTTGACTACTATCTATTGAACTGATATCAATCATATAGTAAATCAATAAATATAATGCATATTCTATAATTTAGCCTGTTGACTACTATCTATTGAACTGATATCAATCATATAGTAAATCAATAAATATAATGCATATTCTATAATTTAGCCTGTTGACTACTATCTATTGAACTGATATCAATCATATAGTAAATCAATAAATATAATGCATATTCTATAATTTAGCCTGTTGACTACTATCTATTGAACTGATATCAATCATATAGTAAATCAATAAATATAATGCATATTCTATAATTTAGCCTGTTGACTACTATCTATTGAACTGATATCAATCATATAGTAAATCAATAAATATAATGCATATTCTATATTTAGCCTGTTGACTACTATCTATTGAACTGATATCAATCATATAGTAAATCAATAAATATAATGCATATTCTATATTTAGCCTCTTGCCTACTATTTATTGAACTGATATCAATCATATAGTCAATCAATATTCTATAATTTAGCCTGTTGACTACATCCTATAACAGATTAACTCAGTCTTACTCGTGTATATTTCTCGCCAAGAATAACAACATTGGATAATATCTACAGGACCACCCTGCTGTGAGGGTCTATCTTTCTGATTGCACCAAAATATTTTATCCTGACTTCATCAAACTAATCATACTAAACTAATATTCAAACGAATTAAGCATCAATGTAGGTAGAACATTAGAATTTTCGTCGAGGTAATTTAAATTTGACGAACAGTAGATTTATAATTTGGTTCGTTATTTGGGTTATCTATCATAATTTTTTGAAGATTTTTTTTTTGTTAAAAAGTTAATTCCAAAAATGTCATCTTCCAAACATAGTGAAATACAATAATATAAGTTGGCTTCTGAAAACGCTCTCTCTCTCTCTCTCTCTCTCTGGTATTTTTAATTTCCTTAATTTTAAGTACCTACCAATGAACATTATGAACAACTTTGCAAAACCACTGGATTTATTTCCTTTTTCCTTAGATTATTTTACTTTGATTTGATTTTGGAACATTTTTGGGAAGCACGCTATTTTTACAACTAAAATTTTTATAGTCATCGATATTGAGAGAAGTCCCCTTTGGAGTCCTCCACACTGTTAGCTTTCTCTCTCTCGACTAAATTTAATAATTTTCTATGAAAACAGAGATTTATTCCTTTCGGTTTCTTTACTTTGATTTGATTTTTGTTCATCTTTGAGAAGTTTTTTTTACTACTACTAGAATATGCACTCCCTTGTAATTTGCATTTTCACTGATTTTGAAAAGAGATAATGCTACTGAATAGTGCTCACGAGTATTAGATCATCCCGAAATAGCCACCATCACGTGGTGTCCCCGATCCGACTGCCATTGAACATTCGCCCTAAAGTCAGAAATCTGATTGAAATTGATGTATTCAACGTCTCTAGTCCGTTGGCTGTCTATGTTATGGCTTTCATAATTATAATTTTTGAGAGCACATCCTGATGACCATTTTTTTTCTGACTTAACGTCTCTTTAGCATTTGAAACGGTGGTTTTATCCTTCATTCCTTTGGAAACTTACAAACCAGCTACCCACATTAATCTCATGCAGCCTTAGCTAGCCGGAAACAGCCAACATCTCGAGAGCGCAAGCCTACGTGCTAATACGTGGTCACTAATACAATAGAACCTCACTGGAAGTTGCTTAACTCCTGCGATCTAACGGGAACTTGTGCCATAGATTATACCTACATCATTGAAGAAAAATCTTATATTAATTTACATTTTAAAATTTTTTCGATTGCCCATTTTTTCATTATTTTTGATGTGAGTATGCTCATATTTTTGTATTCACTTCACCTGATCAGTTCAAACCGCAACACCTTGCCCACTGCATTATACAGGATTCGCCTTGTTCATCTTGTTAATCTAGTCAAGAATTATCTCTCGATCTTCTTTCGGTTTGTAAATTGAAATCAATACCATGGGAATTTCAAGCATAGAGGAGTGTGGCTCCATTCCGCATACCCAATAGGATCATCAGATGCAATATGCTTTCATATTTAATTTTTGGTCCATCCAAATCAAATTTAAAAGAAAGCTAGCATAATATGGTCATCTATCTGCCGTTTGACTAGACATATCACTTCTTTTTCCATGACGAGCTGACCAGTATGAACTGTTCGAAGCTCCAAATCTAGCGCAGCTAGTTGGTTGCTACTTTTTTTTAAACATGTTTTTTGTATATTTTATTTAATCTTTATACCTATATAAAAGACAATGTCCTGAGTGATTGATCAACGTAGAGCCGAAACTATTAATGCTACAGAATTTAAATTTGCAGGGACCTTCATTGCACCATGTAAGTGTCCACTAAATTTTTTTTTTGGATTTTGCAAATTTTAATTTTAAGGGGTAGAAATGAAGTAAACAATCCCCACAAGAAATACATTTGAGCGAGAGAGAGAGAGAGAGAGAGAGAGAGAGAGAGAGAGCAGATAGTATGGGAACGGACATGCCTCTAAGGCGCCAAGATATAGGCCGTAGCGAAGCACGGGCGAAACAGCTAGTTTGTTTATAAATATTTAGAAAAAAAAAAAAATATGGTCCCCCACTTATAAACTCACTTATAGGTATGAGTGAGTTTGTGTTAAGTGGGAGTACTGCAACCAACTAGATGCTGTGGTTGCTACAAGATCTTGAGGCAGTGGAAAAAATGTGTGGATTGACTTTTATTGAATGTTTCATAATCGGATTGGTAGAGAATGAGATTAAATCAATAATTTGAAAAAAAAAAAAAAAAAAAAAAAATTACCGGAACACCTTTTAGAAAAGTTTCTTAAAATCGCCATATTTACACTATTTTAGTCTTCTTCCTCTTGGACGTTGGCGGGTTACAGCAAAATCTACCGAAGTCATTTTGATAGGAGATGTCTCATTTTTGTTTGCATCGAGTGGAAGGGTGTCCTTTTAATAATTGTATCGGACCACCCCTCTGCCACTATTTCCCCTAAGACCAGTTTTAATAAGCATTTAATTTTTTTTAAATCGTATAGAATGTCAATTAAAAGATAGAATGAGAGAAACAATGCTTGCTATGTTTCATTATTGTCCAAAAAGTTATAGGAGGCAGAAGAAAAAAAAAATATGGAGGGGATAGGAGGTATGTTGGAGTGGGAAATTAAAAAAAAATAGGCAATCAATTTAGTCCATTCCAACTGTATAATTATTATCCTACCGAGAATACTGATGTGTGGTCGAATAATATACTTGAGTAATACATAATATTTTCTCGTTAGTATCCGTGTCCAACCTAGAGGTAGGAACCGCTAACAATCCATAATTGAGAAGTAGCACGTCGGGATATGGTATATATGTTAGAAAGCTGAAATTTTAAACGAAGAAGCCGTCTTCATCTTATTAGTAGATGGCACCAATAATACAAAATTGAGAAATTTTACGAAATTGTTGTATTTCGCAGCCGTATAGCGAAGCGCGTGCATACATCTAGTTAACTATATCACACAAACCCTAATTTCATCATAATCGTTTTGTTACGACGAAATCATGAACTGAGCCTTTCAAAAACTGAAATCCTCCCAAAAAATCACTTCGCGGTTCACAAAAAGCACTGAAATCATGTGCCCCCCTAAATTATATATCTTTTTTCTCCTTTCTACATTCATTTAACTAGTTTTAAAATTCTCACAAATCTCGCAAACCTCTCCCTTACGCCCTTTTTTTCGCAACTTTTCTACTAACAATTCTAACTCATTAAGTAGGCACACCGCCAAAGGTGTGAAATTAAGTTAAAGGAGAGATTTGCAATATTTGTAAGATTTTTAAAACGAGTGAAATTAATGTAAAAAGGGAAGGTTTGAAAAGGGAAAAAATATATACTATTGAGGCGGGCACTGTTTTGATTTCAGGGCTTTTTGTGACTAATGATTTGGCGGGAATTTTTTACGCGAAGTGGTTTTTTGGGGGTTTAATAATTTCCAGAGAGAATTGGAAAAGAAAGATGCTTGGATTGCTTGCAAGATAGAACGGAACTCTATATTAGTCCAATCTTTGTAGTATCACCACTTCCCTAGAATAGCTTTTTACCTGGTCAGTAAGTACAGTATGGGAGCCCAGCGCTTATAGCTTATACAACTATTAGGGAGAGCCGCCACTGTCCAGCTTAAAATCCAAGCAAAGTTGAAACAGGTTATATATTTAAAAAGTTCATTAAATATGAGTAGGTCCGTCCGTCCCTCATGAAATTCATTCATAAAGTATAAATGTTTTATTCAGAGGAAGGAGTTGAAGTTTTTGTTCAAAATGATTCATTGAACAATGTAGTTTCTCATAAGCTGGGGGTTCTCTCAATTAACAAGGCGCCTCGGTTGTGCCTGGTACTGAGCAGGATGGGGCTCATCAATAATAGAACATGTAAATAATCAGACGATCAACTGACCTCTCAACGCTTCAGGCAAACAGATTTCAAATACAGGGTGAACGAATTTATTAATATAAAATATCCGAAAATACTCAGGTGACTGCGCATATTGAATTTGTCAAAATTAGAGGACTTTTAAACTATTCGTTTTTGTGGTTTGAATTTTGGAGATTTGGCCCAAATGTGAAGTTATGCGTCCACGGACCCATGCCTTTAGGTAAAATATTGCTATAATTACCAGATCTAAATTTCATGAAAATTGATTATTTGGTTTGGATTTTAGAGATTCGGCCCAAATGTGACGTCCTTGACTTCTTGGTCCTGAACCCTGGGAAACCATTCTGAAAAAAAGGTCTGACTATACATCTGTAATAAATATTTTCAATAATTTCTGTAGGCTATAGAAATTATTTGCTTTGAATTTCATGTTACTATACCGAACCCTTTCCTTTTAATAGTAATTCTCATATCAAGGAGATTGTTAGGCCCCAGCGGGCCCCAGACAGAGGTGCAACCCCATGGCCCCAATATTCATCTTTGTGCGTACTACCTATTACAGAGATAGAAATTTTGGGGCAAGAAAGTCGATCCGAAAACTCGGCCTAATTATACCTTTGGAACCCCTTTTTTCGAGTTCCACTTTCTACTATTAGTAAATTAAAATATACCCTGTATATTTTTTTATAATATTTAGAAATTAGTTTTGACCTTTTTAACATAGCTTTTTGTTAAACTAACGAAATGTTCCATCTGACAGTGTTTGGTTACGGAGATCTTCATTCATTCCGGTGAGAAGTTGACCACTAGGACAACAAGACTATTCAAATGTAATACCTAACTTACTGTTCTAGTTGATATAACAACAGAACCCTATTTCTTAGCACTGAGTCCTACCGCCCCCCCTGTGAAAAGATTCTCAGGAAGGTGAAATAGTTAGCAAGTACTTATCCAAAAGAAATATTGACAGATTTACTATTGTTATTATAGTAATAACCTCGGCTGGTGATAAATATATCAGTAGCCATCACGGCATTACAAGATTTAACAACAATCGAAAATTTACTAGTGCAAATACGCACTAGTAAATTTTCTGAAATTGTTATGGGACCATCGAGGGTCCTGGCAATCCTTGACCAATCTATCGAAATCGGACAGGGTTCTTCCTCTTTTTCAACCCCCGAATGAATCGGCCACCCTACCTGAGGTAGATTGAAGGAATTAGTATACTTATGCAAATACATTGGATACGCAATAGACAGTACAGTATCACGTTTTTACGATACATTTTTACTTTCCTCATACTATAAAAAGGAAAGTAGGAAAGTATTGTAATGGGCTGAAATTTTTGATGTCCAGTTTTCAATGCCAAAACACGTTTTGGGGTTCCCAGAGCCCAAATCTCGAGTTTCAGACATTGGTCCGTTTGTGTGTCTGTCTGTGAACAAGATATCTTAAGAAAGGCAAGGGTTAGAGAATTGAAATTTAGTGTGTATTTCAGTTCTATGCCATGAACGGAAAAATGAGCTTTTGATGGAAATTGAATATACCGTTGGCGGTTTTATGTCACTTTTTAGCGGTTTTCGCATATCCTGCTTAAAATGAGAACGGTAATAGCTAGAACTTTAAACTTGGCGCCTATTCATATCAATTGAAGTGTAATATATTATTGGCCGCTAATTAGCGGCCGAAGGCCACTTTTTGGCTTTTCCGCCTAAAACCAGAATGGAAAGAGCTAGAATTTGAAATTTGGTGCCTATTCATATGAATTACATATAATATATTGAAAATTACAAATTATGTTGAAGAGTAATATAGATTTGGGCTCTGAGAACTTCGAAACTTGTTTTGGCATTGAAAACTCGGCGTCGAAAATTTCAGCCTATTACAATAGTTTCTTCTTTTCTATAGATATTAAAGAAAGTTGTGCGATGTTCACACCCGATTTTTGAAATAGGACTTAAGTTGTTGGCAATATAACCTGTAAAGGCCCGAGGACTTTTTGTGTTTTATAAGCTTAAACGCCCACGTCCAAAATTGTGGACATTTTGAGTTGTTGCAATAATGCAAAATTTGGAACAATTTGTAACACTCTGAAAAACTTATAGTAATATTACTTAGAAATGGACAAATTAATTGAATGTTCATGGTCCAAAACACCTCTACTTCAAAGATATTTCGTTTATTTCTAATTACAAAACAATTTTTTTTGTGGCTTTAAGGCCTACAAAATGAATGTGCAAAATTGGACACTGGGTCTTTAGAGGATAATATCGTTTGTTAACCGATATCATAATTGATATTATTACAGCCTGGAATAGCACCACGCCTACAGTTTTTAATATAGGAAAATGGGACCTATTGAACATAATGTATGAAAAAAATGTCCTATTTATTCAAAGAATGCTACTTATTTCGACAGAATACCTATTTGAATACACACCAATTTTAACATTGTATTCGTTCAAGTTAGAACGTTAATTGTGAATAATGTGAAGTGTATTCTAAATAGCACATTTCCTTTAATTCCACTGATTCGTTCTTTTAAAGGCGATCCCACTTAGGATGCAATGCAATCGCTTCATATTATAAGGAGTTTTTCAGTATATTAGATGACCTCTTCAATCTATCATACCGGACTTGATCTCTCTACTATACTCTTAACGTTTACATTTGTCACACCCTACCATTCAATCACTTCTGTTTGATTGGCTCCCAAAACCTATTGAACTAGTCAAAACTTCATGTCGCAACATTCCGCCGTATTATTTTCATGATTGAACCAAAGCTCTAGTTTCGGTCAACCCGATTTTACTGAAACCAAACGATTCTCAATGCACCATTCCTCAATTTTTTTCTTGCAAAGGATTTTTTGACATGACGCCACAGAATGAATGGGCAAAATATTGCAAAACTGATTTTTTCTCTCTCAGAAAGATGATTTTTTAGCACAAAAAATAAATCTCATAATACCTAACTCTCTTTACTGATAGCTCTAGACTTTAGACATAGAACAGGGGTTCCAAATGATTGTTCAATGCAATCTATGACGAACAAAGATGATACGAAACACAATTCCAACAAGATGATATGGAACAGACTTTGGGCATAGAACAGGGGTTCCAAATGATTGTTCAATGCAATCTATGAGGAACAAATATGATATGAAGCACAATTCCAACAAGATGATATGGAACAGACTTTAGGCATAGAACAGGGGTTCCAAATGATTGTTCAATGCAATCTATGAGGAACAAAGATGATATGAAACACAATTCCAACAAGATGATATGGAACAGACTTTAGGCATAGAACAGGGGTTCCAAATGATTGTTCAATGCAATCTATGAGAAACAAAGATGATATATGAAACACAATCACAACAAGATGAGATGGAACAGACTTTAGACATAGAACATTTTTTTTCATGATGATTCCAAAGGTCCATTTTTGAAAATAATACACCAACAATTTGGTACTAAATTGAAAAAAGAAATTTTCATTATTATTGTGTCCGCCTTTCCTTTCCTGATACCAAATTGCTGAGTCCAGTAGTTAGTCCATTTGCACAACAAGGAAGTGCCGAAGTGCTTAGTTTAGGAAACCTTCTGATGGAAGAGCAGAGAGAGACTTAGTAATAATTTCTTCAGTAACATGTTAGATGATTGATGTAAAACCACTCTCAGTACCAATTGAAGACCTCCCAGACTATCATGATGCATGCATTCAGTACAAGTCCAGAGGTCAACAAGACTAAAGGAGCCAAACCACCAGAGACGTTCTATGTTATTTCATTAGGGCAAGTACAGCAAATGTAATATTAGGAACGAGTATCCTGACCTTTGTTTGTATGGATTTTACATCAAAAAGAACCATGGACGGATCAAGATCTGATATTAGCCGGTGACAATGTAATATTAGGAACGAGTATCCTGTCCTTTGTTTGTATGGATTTTACATTAAAGAGAACCATGGGCGGATCAAGATCTGATATTAGCCGGCGACAATGGACAATGTAATATTAGGAGCGAGTATCCTGACCTTTGTTTGTATTGATTTTACATAAAAACAACCATGGGCGGATCAAGATCTGATATTAGCCGGCGACAATGTAATATTAGGAACGAGTATCCTGACCTTTGTTTGTATGGATTTTACATTAAAGAGAACCACGGGCGGATCAAGATCTGATATTAGCCGGTGACAATATAATGTTAGGAGCGAGTATCCTGACCTTTGTTTGTATGGATTTTACATAAAAACAACCACGGGCGGATCAAGATCTGATATTAGCCGGTGACAATGTAATATTAGGAACGAGTATCCTGGCCTTTGTTTGTATTGATTTTACATAAAAACAGCCATGGGCGGATCAAGATCTGATATTAGCCGGTGACAATGCAATATGAGGAACGAGTATCCTGGCCTTTGTTTGTATTGATTTTACATAAAAACAACCATGGGCGGATCAAGATCTGATATTAGCCGGTGACAATGTAATATTAGGAACGAGTATCATGACCTTTGTTTGTATGGATTTTACATCAAAAAGAACCATGGGCGGATCAAGATCTGATATTAGCCGGCGACAATGTAATATTAGGAGCGAGTATCCTGACCTTTGTTTGTATTGATTTTACATTAAAGAGAACCATGGGCCGATCAAGATCTGATATTAGCCGGTGACAATATAATGTTAGGAGCGAGTATCCTGACCTTTGTTTGTATGGATTATACATCAAAGAGAACCATGGGCCGATCAAGATCTGATATTAGCCGGTGACAATGTAATATTAGGAACGAGTATCCTGACCTTTGTTTGTATGGATTATACATGAAAGAGAACCATGGGCGGATCGAGATCTGATATTAGCCGGTGACAATGTAATATTAGGAGCGAGTATCCTGACCTTTGTTTGTATGGATTATACATCAAAGAGAACCATAGGCGGATCATGATCTGATATTAGCNACTAAAATATATAACTAAAGGACTTACAACTTTAGAAGAACAACATCTGCATTCGGTGGTAGTCGGATGGAATGATTAAGGAAGAGAAAGTCTAGTACGGTTTTCCGTACCATTTATTTTGTATTGATTTTACATCGAAGAGAACCATGGGCGGATCAAGATCTGATATTACCCGGCGACAATGTAATATTAGGAGCGAGTATCCTGACCTATGTTTGTTACCAAAACGGTAAGAGATATCGAAAAATAAATGGGTATAGAACTTTATCTGTAGACTGAGACCTCAGGAATATTAACAAAATAATGAAAAAAATGTCCGACCGTTTACAACCGATTTGCGTTTTTTGTATGAGATTTGGAAAATATTAACTGTCTGGCTAAAACGGAGATATGAAAAAATTGATGGGAATGCCCCCTCCCTCCCCTCTCCAATAAAATTAATGGGCATAGACCCTCCCATAAAAACATGGGCCAAGAGTGCCAAGACCTCAAAAATATAATCAGATTTCAAAACTGCTCAACCGTTTTCGAGTTAAGACGATTTTCTATTTTTGTATGGGGATCTCTATTTACGAGTATTTATCCAAAACGGGAGGGATATCAAAAATTGATGGGAATCGACCGCCTCCTAAAAAAGTATAGAATCAGACCCCAGAAATATTATCAGTATTAAAAAGTGTCGAGCCGTTTACGGACGATTTTTGTATGGAATCTTGGAATCGGCTCAAAATTCTGGACATCAGATAAATTATCAGAACTATGAGAAATCATTTTCTAGATAAAGCTAATTTTTCGGTCAAATCCTACAAATTTTAAACATGGTAAAACACGAGGCACAACTGCTAGTGAGAGTATATAAGAATATTTAACACATTGAGTTAAAAACCTTTGGCCATATTTCAAGTTAGATGGATTAAGACTTGGCCTTATTTTTCACATCCATGTTTTTGTGAGATTCCTCTTTAATTGAAATTTAAAGAAAAGTAACAATCAATTTAAAGTGGTGTAAGGTTATTGTTAAAAAACTTTCAAAAGTGTAAAATCAAAAAATCAATATTGATTTACGTAGCACAGGTCAAACCTGAGATCCTCCTACATCCGGATCTCTTAAACCATCCAATATTTTCAGAATGAACATGCTGGTAATGTACATGGCAACGTGGCTAAGTAGATGAATTACCATGTCTCATATTTCATCGTGAAAATTTTACGACTGACATAATTAGATAGCACAACTCGAAGAGCAGGAGGAAACCCTTAAGAACACTGCTTGATTGAAATGGGAATTCATTTTTTTTAATCAAAATACAAAGAAATTAAGTCACGAACTCGCTCGTCTGTTACGGACAACATTTGTCACCAGATGATAGCATTGAGAGTTATGAGCGATGCTCAAATAGCTTAGGTATTTTAATTTTTGGAGCTTTGGAAGCACCTCTCCTGCCGTTACGCTGTAAGGATACTCCTTTTAAAATCAACTATTTTCTTCTAGAATAAATGTTTTTAAATCAGAAATAGGTTGATATGAGGTTAAAGAAAAGGTTTTGATGACCATTGATTTGTCATCACAGTTCCAGCCAAAGGACGTCGGGCCATCGCGAGGACCTCATCTCCTGCCGTTTTACAGCTACTCAGTTTCTTATGGTCCCGACCGTCCCCAGAACAACAATGAGTAGTTTGATGCATGAGTCAAAATAAAAATTCGGCCCAAAAGCAATAGAACTGCAATAAGTTCCCGCCAGACAACATTTTAGGCCAAAAAGTGGAGAGGAAGATAAAGATATTTCTAAAATGAAAAAGTCAATAGATGAAAATTAAAACTAAAAAAAATCTTCAAGAGGAAGAGAAAGTAAAAAAAAATATCTCCGGCTATCAACCGAACCGTCCATCAGATATTTATTAAATCCCCATCCAAATTACCCAGATGATAAACCAGCCCCCCCTTAGCTCAGTGGTCCTGTACTAGTCTTGCAGTTGGAAGTTTTAGGTTCAAATTCCGGTAGGTCTTTTTGTGTTTTGGATGTTTCGGGGATAATTCATCTTCGTGAGGACGATGAGGAGCTATGGAAATAATTGTGCATAGCGACCGGGTGGGTTTCAGTATTAAAGGTAATGTTAAAATAAATTGATATAGGTGAATGAATTACAGAAGTTAATAGATATTCTGATTATAATGCAATGCTGCAGTGAGCACCAAAGTTGTCACTTAACAACACAAATAAACAGCATTTAAAATAATAGGTATGAGGAGAAAAAGGCGTTTTAAATTTGATTATGTTACAAAAAAATGTCAGATCTAAGATCTGAAATCTTCATGATTTTGAGTTTTGATTAAGCAAATATTTGGTTCATTGTTAAATCGAAGTGAAATTTTAACTCCAGAATTTTTCCTTGGACGTTTGCTAGTGCTACAATAGATCGATTTTGATGAAAATTGGTATGGAAATGTATTATGTTAATTGAAGATGTCAGGGCTTTATTTTGTCAATTGTATCCGAATTGGATCTGCATTTCACAGAACAACTGCATATAAATATCTTCTTCAATTGATTTTGTGGCTACGTCTAACCAACTACAAATCGTCCAAATAATGTTATTATACCAATTTGAAACACACCAATCATGGTAATTGATGTTTACAATTTGGAGGTCTCTTTTTCTGATGATGTACCTACCACACAGTCACGTCCTGGTTCTCTTAATCATGGCATGCACAAAACAAATATAACTGAACGATGGAGTAATTTTAAAAATAATAAAAATGTTGGAAAAGGAAGAGGCGTGGATGTAAGAGCGCACGGCAGGGCCGATTATATAACCATAACAATAGACATGCATGATACTGGGCTTACATCAGGGAATAAAGTGGGTACTGGGTCGAAATTTAAAAAAAAAAAAATCTGTTGTGAACATTGAAAGTATTATAATGGGTGGAAATTTTCGATGAAGAGTTTTCAATGTCAAAAAACGTTTTGAAGTCCCCAGGATGGAAACAAAATTATATAATTATACTACACTTCTTCATATATTTCACTTCAACCTAAGTTATATTTTTCAATTTCTTGTATGAAATTGATATGAATATTAGGCACAAAGATTAAAGTTCTAGCTAGTACCGTTCTCATTTTATGCAGGATATGCGAAAACCTCTAAAAAGCGGCTTAAACCGACAACGGTTTATTTAATTTCTATCAAAAGCTTATTTTGCCGTTCATGGCAGAAAACTGACATACATACCATAATTTCAAGTCTCTAGCACTTGCAGACAGACACACACACGGACCAATGGCTGAAATTCGAGTTTTGGGCTCTGGGGACACCAAAACATGTTTTAGCATTTAAAATTTCAGCCCGTTATAATACTTTCCATTTTATAGGATACGGAAAGTAAAAATTAAGGGTGTTTCTATATGCGTGAACTAAATTCCTCTTCAGGCTACAAAAGCCTTGCATCTAAGTTTGTATGTCTACTTTCCAAAAATCTAAGCAACCTTGATTAACTTTTTGACTACAAACTTTTTGTGAATGTGAAGTCTGGGATATAATGTGAAGTTCATGATCTATGCTAGGTCTCCTTGCTAGCACAGCTTTCAAAAATTACGTGAGGAGTCTCCTGATCCTCCCCGCAGAGTCTTAAAATTTCCCCCTGATGGGAGTGCATTGTGCTTGTGGATTTGAGGATAACCCAGCCTCCTGGGTATATACTGGAGTAGCTATGGTACAAACGACAACTGTTTGTATTAGGAGGTTAAGAGTATTCGTACACTAAAATGTGTATAAGTTCATATACAAGAAATAGTTTTGTGAATGAGCTAAATGGACCAAAGTAATATTTTCGTCGGATACCTAGACTTTTTGAATACGATCTTTAAATTTCTTCCTCTAACAAAAACATGATTCAGTACATTAATTATATTGCAGTGATATTAGACTTGGTTTCTGAGGACTATGTCAATTATCATTAGTCTTCGGTATTAGATCTGTGATGAGAATAAAAAAAAAAATACAGCTAACAAAATTTTTTAGAGCTGCATTCTCAAACATGTGCTACAACTGGAAATGATTGATTTGTGTAGCTGCGGAAAGACATTATTTTTAGGTTAATTAAAGTATATCCTTAGATACTGATTCTCCGTAATGACGATACTGAGTGCACTCCGAAAAGAAACATCTCGATGGGACTTTCATATGTGTACTCAACTTGCCAAACCATCTGAAACTTACTCATACTTCATAGATTTCGAATAAAAGAAATTGCCTTCAATAATAGCTCTTACCATACGCTAAAAAGCGGTAAAAACCACAAGCAGAGTTCAATTTGATTGAACGCAAAAGTTTTGGGGCGTAATTAGACCTCAGATAGGATTCACACACAAAATTTTATCCAAATCGGTCGATCTCAAGTGGCAAAAGTGCCCATCACGGCGTACGTCCCACAGCGTGCGGCGGAAAAACGGATTTTTTATTCAATTTTTAGATTCGATTCTATATGTATCTTGAAACGTAAAATATCAAATTTTGAGGGCGGTAGTTTTTTTCTTTTTCATGACGATTCCAAAGGTACATTATTGAAAATAATGAATCAAAAACCTAATTTGGTGCCTGCTCGGATTGAATGATATTTGATGGATAAGGATGTGTTTGATAAATGTGAGGGACTTGTGGGCAGGCGCACAAAATTATACGTTTTTTTAGACAGGTGTAAATATTCAGTGAGGTCCAAATTCTAACAAGATTCTGATTATGGATGGAAAAACAAGCAAAAGGAAGAGCCCAAGGCTGTTTAAAGAGAAACCAAAAAATATATAAAATCATTTTAATGATAGGCTATGTGAAACAATACAAAGAATTGAAAGAGAAGAAAATGGTTTTGGGATAACCAAAAAGCAGGACAGAGATTTTTTTCACTTCACCAAATAATCAAGACACAATCCAGGACACGTAATTTATTAATCAATCAATAGTGGCGTCACCATTTACAATGGTAGCCAGATGTAACAGACTGCAGCTCTATATAAGTTTAAGTTGCTAAAGTTTCAATCGTCACCATAACCTACATCTCAGAGGCTAATAATAACTATTAGCCCCGTGCCTTTTATAAATGTTATGGGTCATGGTGCCCCAGGACCACAGCAATATTATGACATCAGTAACACAAACATATTGATATTGCTGAGTTGATTTCTGTGTTATTGAACCGTGAGGATATCACCCTGAAGTAACTTTTCATAATCTCAAGTATAATTTGATTCACTGTGGACTTCAGGATGTTAGAGAGTCTTTAGAATGAAAAATTGAACATTGTAAGAATTGGTAATACAGTGAACTAACTATACGTGCCCGAACTTCGTTTCGAGAAGATGAGGGGGAAAAATGAGAATATATCTGACTCGTACATCATATCAGCGAGGTACAACCGTTTAACCTCGATCTAGGCAAAACACACATAGATCATATATTACCTAAACGTTAGTTATCCTATGTAGAACATGGGGAGTAGTAACGGGTTGTTAATAAGCTGCGAAAAAAAAGTTGGGCGTAGTATTGGGTTCAGTTCAAAAAAAAAAAAAAAATGGTATGAAATATTGGGTTGCGAATAGAATAATTACGCTTCTCAAGTGTGTATAAGATGAGGAGTTCTCAAAATCGTTTTTTTTAAAAAAAAACCTAACCCAATTTTACTCCCAACACGTCTAACCCATCAAACTTGGTGCTCATTTCTATTACATCATATCGGTAATAACCGCAGGGTTGTACATAATTTCATAGAAAACTTGAAACGAATCTGTTCATATTTGTTAAGGGAACACGTACTGCATATTATGATGAAAGTATGGTTGCAAAAACTTAAACGGTTCTCAAAATATACAGGAAAAACGATTTTCCAAGATGGCGGCTTCATATGGCCCCACCCACAAAATATATCACTCAAAGTAATCAAAAGTCGCTTAGGGTCTGACCTATAGCATCTCACAAAAGTTTGGTCGCAATAAAAAAAAAGTCGGTCGCAATAACTTTAGCGGTTCTCAAAATATTAAGGAAAGATGGCGGCCTCACATGGCCCCGATCACAAAATGTATGTTTTTTTTTTTTGTTGAGAGAAACCATCTCCGACATAATATACTACTGTGTGGGTATGTGCGCTTTAGGAATGCATAGAGGAAACACACACAAAAACATTCATTTTTCATCATTTCTTGTATTTGATAGCTCTGTCGAGTGTTCTACTTTGAATTATAGTGACTCAGACGTCTCAAAAAGAGTTTAATTTTTAGAGCAATTTTACAACCATGAGTTTTACCTTATTAATAGCGTCCTATCGTTTTAACCAACTTCTCACTTTTCACTTCAAAACTAGACAAGATTTCCTTCTTATGACTTACTAAGCAGGAAGAGATTAGATACGTGTGGGTGATATCCCATCGGACCGAGTCCACTTAAGCTAATGGTATAAAATAACGCAGAAAAGAGATGTTTCAATTATTGAATTAATTATATTGCAGTGATTGACACGGTTCGATGGAAACATGTCAATTGTTAGCCTCCAAAATTAGATGTATTATGACAAGAGTTGTAGCAGTGAAAAAAAAAACTTATTAGAACGGAGCAGCCTCCCTGCCCTAATAAGTATCACACTGGTTTTGACGCGGGAGACCCGGGTTCGAATCGGTTTTTTTATAAAACTGTGCTTGTTTGTTCGGGGTGGACGGGTGCACTCAGCCTTGTGCGGACAATTGAGTAATCACTATAATGTGGGTTACAAGAGCAAAGTGGCGACATTACAAGAGCAAAGAAATGTGTAGTGCAGTGATAGTTTAGTGTAGTGGCTCTTGTAATGCTGTGATACCCATAAATCTATGTTGTGGCAATGCAATACTATGCGCTAACACAAATATTAAACACATTTACATCTTTTACAATTTATTTAGAGCGGCAGTCTTATTCACTTGACTACTATTGAAATCACTGATAGGTACCACAGTATAGTTGATGAATTGATTTTGACACTTTCACGTAAGTGCAGACATTATTTCCCTCAATGTTTAGGATATATTTTGCACGTGATGAACTTGATCATTACGTCATCAGAGTGTGCCATAACTAGAATGGTGGTGAAAAAAATCGTGGGAGGTCTTTCTCCGATCTCCAGCAAGTTACTCCAATTATTATAACAAAAACACCCTTAAGTCTTATTTGAATATAAAGGTGTTCCTGAACTTCGAGTACGTCAAGCATAGAACCAAATTTCAGTGGCGAACACCACTTTTTATTGTATATTTACCAACAAAATAAGAGATTATGTAAAGAAAGATCAGTCCTATATCCCATAGCATTAACTATATTCAAAACAAGAGATTATGTAAGGAAAGATCAGTCCTATAGCATTACCTATTATATTCAAAATTTGGAACATAGCAAATTCCTTTAGATTTGCTCGAGTCTACAGATAGAAAGTTAACTCAACTTCCATCTTTAGACTCGACTAGACTGATGATAAAACGAATGATTCGAAACTAGTTTCTTTATAAATAACTAGCAGAATACGCCCGCTTCGCTTGGCGCCTTGGAGGCATGGCCGTTTATAGTTCCCACCCCCTTTTTTTCGCGATAAAAAGCCTATGTCCTTTCCTAAAGTCTAGTCTATCTCCATACCAAATTTCATCAAAATCGGTTCAGTAGTTTAAGCGTGAAAGCGTAACATACANTAGTCAACATCCATCCTTAGACTCGACTAAACTGATGATGAATCGAATGATTCGGTGTTTTGTTATAATTTAATTTATTTAAAAGTTAATATTTTTTAATACTTATAATTAACATGTTATTCAAAGATTTCAACCTTTAGGAAACATATAAAATCCTCTCCATCTTGGTTTGTATCAATGGAAAATTTTGATATTTCACCAAAAATAAACATTTTACAGCCACGGAAAAAGACGTATACAAAGTATACGTCGGGCATCTCCTGGTTCAATTTATAAAGCATTATAGTGGAGTTTTTAAATGGAGAATTAAATAAAATATTTTTACGCCACTGACGGTGTTGTAAGATCACAATTTAGTGATTATAGAAATTATACACCTAGACAAGGTAGAGGAGTATAGACTCTATCCTTCAACCCGGGAGAAGCAATTGATGAGGCTGTCTGACAGACCAGACCCCTACAAAGCAAAAGTTTTTCTAAAAGGCTGAAGATTCACTGTTTAGACAGATTATAATTTATCGTATTTAGACGGACCTGCGTAGGATTTAGTATAAAAATATTATTTTGGTTATTATAGATTTAATACTATGTAAATCTATATTAACCAAAATAAATGAGGGATCCTATAGCATTAGGATGGTATCAAATAGGTACTCACTTATCTTACGGCATAGCATACTTCCTTGCTTATAAGCAAGGGGAAAACAAATATACATGTTCGACAGTATACTTATGTACTTCTCGTATAATAAATCACGCTAACTTATCAGATTTTATTTTTGGTAACACTTAATACCTGAAATACCTAAATATTTTAATTTTATTCTTGACAATAATTTAAAAAAAATACCTATTATTATTGTTTTTTTTTGTTAAATACGTTGAATTTTAAAGGAAAAAATGTGCACGGAAAACGGAGATTTCAATACGATTTTCGTAAACTACGATCTGTATTCCGATGTTTGCACCGCCACGCCATAACTCGCGAATCCTTAATAAAAATTTGATGACACTGGTATCCTTCTGTTGTAAATAAAACTTGGGACACGAAAGACATAATTTGGCACGTTTAATACACCAGTTCCCGTTAGATTACTGAAGTTAAACAACGTCCAGTGAGGTTGTACCATGTGGGTGTCCAAGTAGGTTTGCGACCTCGTGATGGTGGCTATTTTAGCAGCAAACCCCAGGCTGGGTGAGGTCAATGTTTGCAGCTGGTTTGTAAGTTTCCAGCGAATGGTGGGTGAAACTCCCGAATGGCCTAGACATAATTATATATAGACCGGGACCTACTTAGGGTTGTACTACCTCATAAGTAGCAGCACAATGCCATTCGTAGATATTGAAGAGCTCACTATATAGGTCGAAGAAAGTCTTTGTCTGGCAAGTTTTATGGGTGATATTAGTGAACTTCCATCTTTCGACTCGACTGGACTTGTGATGAATCGAATGATTCGAAACTAGTTTCTTCATAAATAATAATAAATGGTGTTTTTGGTAAGTGATCTGTTTTAATTTATTTTAAAAGTTAATTAATAATTGCACTGAAGCATATTCCGGAAAACACTACTTATTAGCCAAAAATCCATTCATTCTAAAAATATATTTCATTTATTGCAATATGAATATGTATAATGTGATAGGTACATACTCGTAATTAAAAAAAAAAAAAAAATTTTGATATAAAAGTCTTTNGCCCCGTGGCTCCAAATATTTTCAAAATTCAAAAATGACCCAAAATTTTGAAAATATGGCCCAAAAGCAATATGGCCGAATATATTTGATCTTTATTTTGGCCTTTGGCTTCCCGTCAAACGATTTTTGTAAATATCTAAGATCAAACGATGTAAATATCTAAACAAATATTTACACTATATGTGCAGACTGTTCGTGTTCATAATCATTCAAATTATATGAACCGAATCTACTCCCATTAATCGGATTCCTCTTCACTGTTTGCGAGTATTCTCCATCCTGAAGATTCTGGGGTCATATTATTCGGAATTGAATTTTGTGGCAGTGAGTCCAAACAGAGTTTGCATAATTGCACCTTTTTATTTTGTTGATCAGTTCACGTCGACAAAGAGGCAAACCTTATGGG
Organism: Pachypsylla venusta; assembly: GCA_012654025.1. Taxonomy (NCBI): domain Eukaryota; kingdom Metazoa; phylum Arthropoda; class Insecta; order Hemiptera; family Aphalaridae; genus Pachypsylla; species Pachypsylla venusta. The sequence continues at coordinate 10,639,008 of CM022881.1, forward strand.
TCAACATTCTTTATATTTTGTGGAATTACGGTCCCGTCGTACAATTTTTTTGAAAGACATTGACACGAGCAGCATCACCGACGGTACATGCTTTCTAACCATACAAAAGACAGACGATTTTTTCAAAAGCGCTCTTCATTTATGGGTTCTGAACCTAATCTTGCAAAAGTGTCTCTAATATTTTTATGGGACAGTAAAATTTTAAAGGTTCGATTTTTCTCTTGCGAGAAAATTCATTATAGTAATGTCTGATCCTGTAAATAAATGGAATCCCAGCAATGCTACAGTAATGTCTTTAACTTCCAGCAAAATGGCGTTAACATTTATATATCGTCTTGTTTTACATATCCCAAAATCTGACCCAACTTGGAAACGTTCAAATAATGAACCAAGTTTCTGCATATTTCTTAGGAATATTATTAATACGTATGAATCTCCTGTCCGAATGACATTTCTTTCGGTTCAATGTGAAGCTGAAGCTTCAGTTTTTCAAAATTCTGCATTATGATAATACATACAGGTGTCAGCTTCTTCGTGGTCTCAGTTCATGTCAGGATTGTCACTTTGATGTATTCCTTTTTCGAAGCAAGAGCATAAATCGTCAAACGCAACGAATAGTCGTGTGTTATCAGTGCTATGATGGTAATGAGGCAACTTCCAACCATCTGTAAAAAATTTGATGAATTGTACTTTAAATGCCTCGTTTTTTAGAGCACGAATTATATTATTAATTATTCTTAGAAGTATGTAAATGTCTTTGGAGACTTTTTTTTTTTTTTNGAGACTTTTTTTTTTTTTTTTTTGAAGGAAATAATTTTTAATTTTCATTATACGACTTTTTCATTTGAGAGAATGAAAGGTCAATTTCAATTCTCTCAAATGAAAAAGTCTTATGATGAATATTAAAAATTATCTCCTTCAAAAAAGAAAAGTGCAAAGATTATGTAATACCTGTGTTGGTCCTCTTCTGGAACGTTCTCCTTATTTAAGGGATGGTTTCTTGTATGTGTCAGGGATGGTTTCTTGTATGTGTCAAACACTATGTCGATGCGACTAGCATTGAACGACGTCAAATGTTTCAATATAGCAGCTGAAAGACCGCTGTAAAAATAACATTCCATCAACTATAACATAATCAACAGAAGATGGCGGCTGGTGACTGAAAAACTGTCTAAATGACGCAAAAGCTAAAAGTTGTCTTTTTCATTCATCGTACCGTCAACGTGGCCCAGAGAAAGAGTTATAGGTGTGAGGGGAAAGGACAACATCGTTGGAAGATCCATACTTCTTATGATAACAATACAATATAATTTGCCAAAAACGGCCGTAGAAAGACGAATTTCTTTATCTGATTCAAAGTTGGAAGTTTTTTGACGCCTGGTTGTTCTGGATTATTTGAACATTCTTCAACAAATGTTGTTCACAAACTCTCGCCATTTCGCATGAAATACAACAAAAATTCCTTCGTAGAATCTTGGGCATCTTTCCCAGTGTGAAGGTTATATAAATTATCATTAAAAACAGCATCATTAAATATGACTTAACTGATTTCCTGATTTGCATCTGAAGCTGCGCAAAATCTTTGTTATCACGTATTTTTTTATATTTTCGCAGTTCCTTTGACACATCTTCTTTAATGTTCATTCCAACAGTTTCTTTCACATAAGACGTAATTTTGGATCGAATGCTTCTAGTTACATTCCATCTCATACGAGCACTAGGAAAGCTATTGAAGGCAGTTGGTCCTTTTAGATAGCTGCCTGCATCTCTATTAACAGATTGTTCCAAAGTTTGGTCAACCGGAGTACCAGAGAAAGAAATTCCGCTTTATAGACAAAAATCCTCCCCTTTTCTTCACATACTCTAAACCTGAAATTTGTGGTTCATATTTTGCAAATTTTGTTGGTATTTGACCATCCAACGTCCATAATTTTGATGATTGCTGATAAAAAACAAATTTGTCATATCAGGTAGAGAGTACGTAAATAAATATGAATCCTTCATCCTAATTGCACGATATAATTTTAGGTATAGTTTAATGTCCGTTATGTAAAACATCCAGAGTTGAGCTGTTATACTCTATGATCTCCCCTTTTCGTGGCCTCAGTGAAGGTTCGGTAAGATTACAAATACAATTCTAAAAACATTTTAATTTACTACAAAAAAATCTTATCATATCTACAAATACGACGAAACATCCTTGGGCAATGACTCTGCAATTTGTGGAGAACTTTTATTTTCAAGCAACTCTCGAAGACAAGTTTTGACTTCTTGCAGCAAAGCCGCATTTGTTTCCATAAAACACTCCAAATGACAGGTGTGTAAGGCAGCAGTGTGAGTGTGTAAGGCACATCCCAAACTTTAAGTCTGCAACTGCGAAGTTTTAATTACACTCCCCAACAATAGACTGAGGTATTTTCAATGTTTCTACAATCATCTTGGGATCTGAGAAAGATACAGAGTAGTTCTTCAAATAAGAAACCACTTGTAAACCATAATAACCCGCCCACATAGGAACTAGTGTTTTTCCAAGAATTCTACTGAGACAAAAAATTAACATTTATAGATGGTCTCTCAAATCGCTGTCTTTGAATGAAGAAGGTTCAATGGCAATTATTGAATTGAATTCATTAGGTAAGTATTTTAAACGTTTATTATATGGTTCAAACTCTGAATTTACTCATTCAAATGATCGTTTTTACAGATTTTTTGGCCGGTTTCATGTAGAGAGCCAATATTCATCATAGATTACAAATGCAACATAGGATGCTGAATTGAATACTTTTTAAATGCATTCTGGCATATGCATATATGACAACTGAGTTACTGTGTTTGGCATTTCCGTTTCTACCTCTTCAATACAATTATAGTTGATTACATGTGCAAATCTATCTAAAATTTGAATCAACTGTTGACTACCTTTCATGATCCATGCTCCTCCCGCGCGGTTGCTCGTGGTCCCGCGCGATCATCTGAACTTAGCCTAAGAGTTAGCTTCAAAGAAACATGTTTGGTTGTTTATATTTTGCCCCAACTAACAGCAAAATCAGTGTCTTCAGCATAAATTCTACTGGATATCTGAGTTTGTCAACATCGAAATGATCTGCGTAATCTTTTCAATATTTCACGGCGCAGCGTAGAATGTATGCTTATTCTTGCAATTTTTGGCGAGGATCTGATTCGGTAATGATTTTTTCCTATTGAGGTCTGAGAGTAAAATTTATATCAGTCTCATTGTTGAAGACGAAACAACCTTCTTTCGTATCAGATTTTTCAAATTTAATTCTATCGATGGAATGTTTTGCTAATTTTGTCTCAGAATGATGTAACAAAATTTGTCCAGAATTCTCATTGCCGACCCCTATCTCCAAGCAATCCTCGATATATTTCTTATAAAGTTCTCTTGTGAGAAATATTTCCTTCTCAATGATAATTTTGTCTTCAACTAATTCAATCAGGAATGAAAATGCTACTTTGTGGATATTTCGACATATCTTCCAATTCGAAGTAACAGATTCATCTGCCTTTGGCCTAACCTTTAACCGATAACTTTTTCTGCAAGAGCTATGATAATATTATACTTCCGCAGCAATGAAATCCCTATCTCGAACACACGTCAGCAGATCAAAATCATTTAAATTCCTTACATCTTTACGTATGGATATTTCAATGTTTTGTTCACGCATTTGACTAATTTTACAAATTTATTTTTATATTATTTTCTGGAATTTTTACAAAAAAGTACTACAGTTCTGGAAGTTTTGGTATAATTGCGGTCCCAATGATTGATTTTTGAGAGAATCAATCATCGGGACCGCAGTATCACCTCCTTCCCTCTCATTGATAACAACTTTGACAGACGTGAAAACTTTATAAAATTATAAACTTTATATTCTCAGATATATAATAAACTTTATATTATAGTTATATTTACTTTATATTCTCAGATATTGTCTTGGGAAAATATTGCTGTATTGCTCGAAAAGTTTTTGACAACGTCGAACCTCATTGACTCACGTGGTTTTACATTAATTTGAATCACTATTCAGGCTAATCACTGAAGACGTGATTTCTTCCAATCCAACTATGACTAAGTTTCATGGTGAACATTGGTCATACTTGAGATTGTGAGATGTTACTTAAGGGTTGACATCCTCACGTGCCGAGTCTAACTGAGCTGATAGTGTAAAATCACACAGAAAGAATATCTGTAATATTATTTATGTTACCGATATAATTATATTGCAATGATTGTCATAATTCTTGGGGACTATGCTAATTATCAGCTTCCAAGATCTACGATGATAATTAAAAACTTTGGCAGAAAACAACAATTGCTTTAGAGCTGATGTATTCTCATATATTTGACCACAGTCGGAACGATGATGCCACTATTGATGATTCAAGCTATTCGATCATCGTTACCGATTAACTTGACAGAAGTTTGCAGCAAAATGTTCTCCAGGGAATACCTCAACACTATGGCCCAGCGAGTGTGTTTCTATGATTTTTGTTGGACTCACCTTAAAATCAAACTCGTCCACCCTGTAATTGAGTAGGTACTTATAACTATAGCAGTTATAGCAGGTAGGTATCTATCCAAAGTTATAATTATTGGTTATAATGTGAAAAGGTTCGCGCACAAGACGAGTAAAATCATTTAATTAGAATCAATCCATCTTTATCTTATAATAAAAACAAACAGCAATCTTGTTGATTAACAGGTACGATATTTTTATTAATATTATATGGTCTCGCTGAGCAAGCACAGCTGTTGATATGAAAGCATTTCTGATGAGACTAATATATGGAGGATGAACCAAAAACTCTCAATAGTAGGTTTACTCAGAAAGCGAAAGAACACACATATTTCCAGACGACGAAATGAAAAGTTCTGGACAATATTTTGTTTTCGATATTCACATTTATCTAGTCTAGCGTATGGTTTCTGCTTTCCTTATCCTATAAAGAGAAAAGTATTGTAATGGGCTGAAATTTTCGATGTTGAGTTTTCAATGCTTAAACACGTTTTGATGTCCCCAGAGTCCAAATCTCGAGTTTCGGCCATTGCTCTGTGAGTGTGTGTGTCTGTCCCTATGAACACCGAATCTTTTGGTAGAAAATGAAGTTACGGTTGGCGGTTTTTCGCCCCTTTTTAGCGATTTTAATTAATCCTGCCTATAAAGAGATTGGTAACAGCTAGAGCGACAATTTTGGCTGAAGTAAAACCAACCTTGAGTGGTTTTTAGCGGTTTTTGACCGCTTTTTGGCGGTTCTTCAGTAAAAACAGAACGATAAGTGCTAGAGCTTAAAATGGGGTGCCTATTTATACCATTTTATGTATGGAATGCAAATTGACACTTTTGGTTGAAATCGATCCTCTCTTGGCATTTTTAGAGATTTTCACGAGTCTGGCATTATAAAAGAAAACGGTAAGAGTTTGAGTTTGAAATTTTGGTTCCTATTCATATTAATTTGTGTTTTTTCAATTTGGCTTAACGCCTCTTTAACATCTATTGGTCATTCAAGACGGTGTTTTCACCCTCCATTCGGTGGAAACTTGCAAACCAGCTACCCACATACATACCCTCATTCAGCCTGGGTTGGGCCGAAAAAAAGAACCAACGATACGTGGTGTTCCGAAGCGGTCACCCATTCAAGTACTAACCACGCCCGACGTTACATAACTGCATTGATCTGATGGGAACTGGTGTATTCAACGTGGTATGATCGTTGGCATTCCAATGTTTAATATAGGTATTGCCTAAAATAGAACGATGAGTGCTAGAGACTTGAAATATTTTATTCTGTAAATTATATGTACCTAGGTATTTTACGCATCTCGACTTTTAATTGAATTGGAATGTGGCGTTGGCGACTTTGCAGTTTTTTGCGGTTTAAATTAATCCTGGGATCGAAAGAGAACGGTAGGTGCTATCAGAGAGTTGAAAGCAGAAGAAGGTAACTTAAATATGAAAATATTTTAGCGAAAAATAATAAAAATTGACCTTCCCATTTCTTTCACATTAGGACCAGAGGAATGAGAAATTTTCAATACTGTTACACCATACATCAAAGATTGTAAAATATAATATGAAATGCGGATGATGTATAGTGGACCAGGAGAGAAAAATTCGAACTTTCATTGTCAACAAACAGAGCAAACTAGTTTGTTTCGTGACAGATCAAGTGATCCAATGAATTGTTTGTTATTTTTCAATAAATGTTTTCTTATTTAGGTCACTTCCAATTATTTGTCCTAAATTATAGCTGTACTTGAGAATTTCTAACCGAAAATGGCCATTTTCCAAATGGCCTCATTTTAATTTCCTGGAGAAGTATGATATTTGACGTTATTAATAATATATGAAAATATTTGACGTTGTGCACCAACGCGACGACACTGATAAAAATGAAAATGTGGAGTTTTGATGAATTTATTAGATGCTGAGAAACCTTCTTGGAACACAAAAATTTACATCAAAGCTCAGAACCGGACTGTTATAGGTACGGGGTGTAAAAATATAAGGCAGTTATTGCTTATTTTATTTCAGATTTTATATTTAAATAAAATTGGTATCATTCTCGAGAAAATAAAACTTTTTCCAAAAACTAGCACTTCCGGTAGTCAAAATATTAACGCCAATTTTCTATCGCTAGGATCAATCAGAATGCAAAAATTTCAAAAGTTACACCTACCGGGCAGGCCTTCTGGGACAAAAAAGGATTGTTAACGACCAAGGCTGCCAAATTTATTTGATATAAATTTTCCATAAACACCTGCGACATCAGCCGAAGTCTTCCAGAGTCTAAAGGCCCATTTACACTGACGTTTACACGAGCATCAAGCATCGAACATTCGTGAACGTTGCTCGCCAGTTTTCGACGAGCACGAACACAAACGAGCATTCTGTTTACACTGCTCGAACATTTCTGACGATCAGTTAAACCGACATCGCATGGACCAGGCTCAAGCACGAAAGACCATTCGCTTCGAACATGATCGGCTCGCGGCGACTGTTTACACAGCCTGAGCCTTGAAAGAATGTTCGTTCTTCACCTCTCTTCGCGACGAATGCTCGAGCAGAGTAAATGGGCATTTAGGATAAAGGAAGATAAAGTTTCGTATACAGTTTTCCGTACGATTTTTTTTTTTTTCCATCAGTATAGGTTCATCTAAATTCTTTATTGTTGATAAAAATTGACATGGGTCCTAATAGAGTCATTTCCTGATAGAGTAATTAAATTACTGTCACATTTCATTGGAATTTAAAAAAATAATCATCAACCTCGAACAGACCAAAACAATGATCAATTTCTTGGTAATGATAATCACGCAGAAGTCAGAGCAAATTCTTGGCAAATGATTCTCAGGAATGAGATGACTGGTGAACAGTACCTTCATCAGGCTCCGCCTGTTCTACTAGGCACTGGAGACGTATGACCCTTGTTTGTTGTTTTATTCTGAAACGGGTGAGTATTACATAATGTCATATACATATCTAATAGGTCCGTGAACTACATATCTCATTCAGTTTAATTGACCACCATGTGATGTCCCGGGTATCTGAATAGGGCCCAAAAACTTAAATAAAAAAAGAGTAATATCTGCCTTTATGGCATAGTGGCTAATGGTTCGTCTAGTAAACAGAAGTGTGCAAGTTTCCCCATTAACTTGTGCATTTTCCCACATAAGAGTTAGGAAGTAGAAAATGCCTCTGGTATCAATCTCGCCTACTTCCCACAGAAGGTCTCCCACTTCCCACAGATGGATTTCAAGAGACCTTTTTTATTAATCAAGTTTAATAATAATATCAGATTAGGGGTTTCAGTTTAAATTTACCGAGAAATAACCAGATAATCAAACAGGCGTTTAAAGAAAAATGTGGGGTTGTTTTTAAAGAAGGAAATTTAAGGAAAAACTCTGCCAACGTAACACATGGGTTTATTATTATTATTTTGCTGGCAAAAAAAAAAAAAATATATATATATTTTACGGTTCATAGTATGTAAAATCCAAAAATCGTTCGCGCGTATTGAAAAGTTTGGGCTCAGAATTAGACTTGGACTGGGACCTAAATAATAAATTTCATCAACATCGGTCACTGCTAAACTATTTTTTTATTTATTATTTTCAATAATGAACCCTTGGAATCGTTACGAAAAAATGGAACCCCCCAAAATTTGATATTTTACGTTTCAAGTTACGTGTTAGAATCCAAAAATCGAATAAAAAAATATACGTTTGCCCGATGTCGGTCGTGATGAGGATTTTTCCCACTTAGCGTTGACCGATTTGGATGAATTTTGATAAATAGGTTCCGTTTGGGGACTAAATATGCGCTGAACTTTTGGGTGCAATCGAATATATCCATGATAGTTTTTGCCGCTTTAGCGGTTTTAAGTATTGCTGTCAGAGTTCGGACCTATCGTACACCACGCTCAAAGTTAGCCATTAGCATTCTAAGAAGAATTGATTTTGAATCCTCTTGCTGTGCATTAAAAGTAAAATGCATCTTTCTAAATGTTCGTAAGATCCTCCTATAACCACGCCTATGTATGTAGGTACATTGTAAATACTCGTGTGGGCAAACCTGATGTATAAAATCACGTGGTAGATAAGTATATAAGAATAATTGTGTTTCTTTCTTTTTTTACATAGGTAAATACATACGGACTTACATTTAGTATAACTATGTACTCGTTACAGGATGATAACACATATTATTATTGGTTCAGTGAACTGTACACCTCACTCAGTTTCAACAAATATGAAGAGATAAGTGAAATCTTTATATAATAAAAGGCAATGTTCCGAGTGACTGATCAATGTAGAGCCGAAACTATTTATGCTACAGACTTGAAATTTGACAGGGACCTTCGTTGAACCATGTAAGTGTGCACTAAGAAAGCATTTTGCAAAATTTTAATTTTAAGGGTTAGAAATCTCGAAAAGTAAACAATCCCCATAAGAAATACATTGGAGTGAAAAAGATAGCAATTAGCACAGGAATGGCCATGCCTCTAAGGCGCCAAGCTATATGCCGTAGCGAAGCACGGGCAAAACAGCTAGTAAGTTATAAACTGTCTTTTCTATTGAAATTTATGGATTAATAACAAGCATCACCTGGATTATTAATGGGTTGATTTATTGCAGAAGAATAGGGATTCTATAAACAAATATAGTGTCATATCGTAATGAGAACTACATAATTAAAATAAAATCTCAGGTGAGTGGTTTGAGTTTGTTACGGGTGTGTAAATTATACAGTGTTAAAAGATATTCCAACCCAGGCTGGGTGAGGTCAACGTAGGTAGCTCGTTAGCAAGTTTCCAGCGAATGGAGGTTAATACCCCCGTCTCGAATGACCAATAGATGTTAAAGACACGTTAAACCAAATTAAAATATATATATATATTTATTTATTTTTAATTTAAATTAAAACAAAATACTTAGATACCGGAAACACTATTTGCAATTATTAAAAATTGAATCTAGTTTTGAATCATTTGATTCATCATCACTCTAGTCGAGCCGGGGTGACTCAACATCCTTCGGATCGACTACATTGATGATGAATCGTATAATTCGAAACTAGTTTCCGTGTCAAACATTATTTTTCCAACACTTAGGCTAAAGGGCATCTAATATTTAAAATATAAGGAGAAAAATGAATAATTTTTTACCTAAATTGTGTATTGATACTTTCTACAGGTTGTTTTTGGTTTTTTTTAACATTTTAACAGTTCGACATATGAAAAGTTTTTCATTTTTCGAATAACATTTGAAACAGACAAAAAAAACTATTTTCTTAGCTATAAAAAAAATAAAAATGTGTTTTAATGGACTGAATTTTTCGGGTTTCGTTTTCAAAAAGTAAAACAAGTTTTGAGGTCCCAAGAGCCCAAATCTCAAATTTCAGCCATGCGTGTGTCAATATAATGCATAAACTATATAAATAGGCAGTTAAAATCTTGTTTTCGATTTCACCCAAAAGTATCATTTTGTGTTCCGTATTAAAATGTATGTAAAAAGGCACCAAGTTTAATAGCTATATCTTTTACCGTTATCCTTTTAGGCTGTATTCGAGAAAACTGCCAAAAACAGTTTTCGGAGCGTTAAAATAAAACAAGTCCATAAAATTAATGTGAATAGGCACCAAACTTCAAGCTTTAGCTTTTACTGTTATCTTTTTCGCTGAGGATATCATCCTGTCACAATACTTTCCTTTCTATAGGATATGGAAAGTAAAAAAACGGCTGCAGAAATTTTAAACATGAAGAGATGCATCTTGCACTCTGGATGTAAAAGTATATAAGAAGAAAGGGATGGTAATTAGAAAAATCTGAAACCCATGAAAAGAAAAAGGAGAAAGTAAGGGAACTGGCGGAGAAAAGGCAAAACAAGAGCATAGCTAGAATGAGAAAAAGTAGGAATGAAATATTTCTTTTTTAAAGAAGGGGTGAAAACTAATTGCCATATGAGGTATGATGGCTGTCGAAAGCTTTCAAGCTATGAATGTTACTTAGAAAATATTGTGTTATATGATATCATATTAATCGTAAACATTTCAATACATCTTGTGAGATCATGATTGATATATAATAGCTTTTGAAGGGTAATTTCATGATACCAGGTACTCACATTGATCAGGCTGGGGCCTGGGTTGGACCGGAAAAAGCCAGCATCACGGGGGCGCAAACCTACATGGTCACCCACTTAGTAAAACCTCGCTGTACGTCGCTCAACTTCAGTGATCTAAACAGAACTGGTGTATTCATCGTACCATAGACGATGGCTAAGTAACCAGGGTTGGTCAGATGAATTATTATAACATCTAAGAAAAAGACAAAACTTAGTAAGTACGTTTACTTAAATGTGTGCAAACGCTAGAAGAATTTTTTTTTTTTGCTTAACGTCTCTTTAACATCTATTGGTCATTCGAGACGGGACTTTCACCATCCGTTCGCTGGAAACTTGCAAACCAGCTACCCACATTGAACTCACCCAGTTTGGGTTGGGCCGGAAAAATAGCCAGCATCACGAGTGCGCTGTGCGCGAACCCAAGTGGACAGCCATATGGTACAACCTCGCTGGACGTTGCTGATCCAACGGGAACTGGTGTATTCAACGCGCCATAGGCGCTGGCTAAAAGAATCATTCAATCAAATGAAAAGACGAAGAACTTCTATTTAGCTAAATATTTTTACTACTGTTTGAGTATTTTACCTATATTGTTGATGTAAAAAAAAAAAAATGTAACAAGCATGGGGCTGGTATGAAACTTTCTACATTTTTTTCTTTTTTTTTAATTTGGCTTAACGTCTCTTTAACATCCATTGGTCATTCAAGTCGTGGGTTTTACCCTCCATTCGCAGGAAACTTGCAAACCAGCTACCCTCATTGACCTCACCCAGCCTGGGTTGGTTCGCAAAAATGAGCCAACGATACGTGGTGTTCCCTAGCGGTCAACCATCCAAGTACTGACCACGCCTGACCATAGGTGATGGAACAACAGGTGTTGTGGTTTTAGCGGGGGCATTGTTAGAGCAAGCTGAACAACTTTTAGATAAAGGTGAGTATAAATAAGTATTATACCCGCTAAAGTAAAACCTCGTTGGACGTTACTTAACTTCAGTTACGGGAACTGGTGTATTCAACGTGGTATTCAACGTGGTATGATCGTTGGCTACTTTCTATTTTAGACTTATTCCAAACGATCATCTTGCCTTAATACAATGTATGCTGTTATTAGGTATTTACAATGGAAATCTGCCAACCTGACGATAACAAAACAGTAGTTCTGTGAGCTGTAAAACTTACTCAAAATTAGTTACCATGAAATCTCAGATGAACCAATGGCACTCAAAATTTGAAAACTGTATGAACATTAATCAAAATCGATTAAATTGTTCGAGAGTTATGGTGATGGTACAAACAGACGATAGAACATGCTCGGATATAGGGGAGAGCCCGGGGGGGCACTTGCCCCCCAGTTTTTATAAGCGGGCGGTGTTTCAAATTTCATTATACCTATTCACGTAA
>CM022881.1:10651769-10668533 GCA_012654025.1 Pachypsylla venusta
GTATTGAATTTTTCTCATTCCTCTGGTGCCTCTAGTAGTTATTTCCTATGCTATTGTATTGAATTTTTCTCATTCCTCTGGCGCCTCTACTAGTTATTTCCTATGCTATTGTATTGAATTTTTCTCATTCCTCTGGCGTCTATACTAGTTATTTCCTATGCTATTGTATTGAATTTTTCTCATTCCTCTGGAGTCTATACTAATTATTTCCTATGTTATTGTATTGAATTTTTCTCATTCCTCTGGTGCCTCTACTAGTTATTTCCTATGTTATTGTATTGAATTTTTCTCATTCCTCTGGTGCCTCTACTAGTTATTTCCTATGTTATTGTATTTAATTTTTCTCATTCCTCTGGTGCCTCTACTAGTTATTTCCTATGTTATTGTATTGAAATTTTCTCATTCCTCTGGCGTCTCTACTAGTTATTTCCTACGTTATTGTATTCAAAATTTTCATTCCTCTGGCCCCGCTGCGAAAGTAATGAGATGATGAATATTTTTCTTTTATTGCTAATATGTTTTCTTATATAAGTTACTGCTTATCCTAAATGTCCACCTTACTTCAGACTGTTGACCAGAAATGGCAGTTTCCAACCCGGCCAAATTTTTAACTCCAGAAGAAAAATGATATTTGACTTTGACATCCTTCGACACCTATGAAAATGAAAAAGATGAAAAGCGTAGAGGTGTTCTCGGGTATAAAAACCAACCTATAAAAACAGCGCCCAATTGTGATGCACTTTGGGTAAATATGAAGAGTTGTTCCCCTACGGTAGTTTTGTCATTTCGTTAAATCTTTATTCTCGTATGCGACCTATGCGACGATATCAAAACCACAGAGAGAAAAGTAGTAAAAAATGTAATTATTTTAAAAACAAATTGAGAGAGTGTAATACCAACATTAAAGCGTAAAATGATAATAATTTAAAAATTATGCAACATAAACCATGCATTGGAATGTAAACCGAAAGATACATTATCGTGAAAAAAGAAAGATCTACTTCTCCCTTGTATGGAAGAGGGACATGAAATTTTAAGTATATTATTAAGAAAGGTTTTTTTTCGAATTTTCTACTTGGTCTGGTTGTTTGGTATTAATTCAGCCTCCTGAGGACAGCCAAGTGTAATTTCCACTCCGTCACTACTTTTTCGAGGCATAACGAATAGAACAGATAGTGGGGAAACTCATGCAGTTACATGTGAGTAGCCGCCAGAGGGCGTTTAGCAGTAGAATAAACAACTGTATGTATACACTAGGAAATGTTTTTGAAGGGGGACATAAAAAAAATCTTAATGAAAATATTTTCATATATGTTCAAGGTTTGAATGAATTTAATTTGAAGATATTGCCTATAATTCTATTTGAAGATTTAATTTTTTAAAATAATAATAATTAGGAACCTATTTATACCGGAAAAATCAAATTCGCGGCCATTGATAAATCAATCATCTGATTTGCCGATAACAAACGCTGAAGGATATAGTACCGGGCGGGAGTAATGCGGCATTACTCCCGCCCGGTTTTTTCAAATTTAACCCAATTAGAGAGGTTAGGAAACATTTTTACGGCCATACCTCTATTGCGTATGTATAATCATCCAAGATGGACCCATGACGGCCAATAAAAATCGAGTTTAAATAAAAATTGATTTTCTTTTTAAAGTTGCCACATTGTTCTTGCGATGTGTCGGACCCAAACCCGAACTGCTTCCATACCGTTTGATCTCACCAGCGCTAGAGTTTCACTGACACACCGCATCATGGGTTAAATTCAGTTTCCCCACTTTCTGTTCTATTGTTATGGTCGAGGTATATTTTGTGTATTTGAAAAGTAAGGGTTGACCAAATGAATGAGTCATAAAAATAACTCAACAGTAGAACTCATGAACTCAATGACTCAAAATTGCCACCGGCTGGTCTAAGTTAATGAGCTAATTTTATCAATAACATAATAAAGTTTCATACCATTTGTCAACAGAATCAGACCAAGTGTGCGAGCGTTATCGTTGTACAAAATGACATCCAGATAAAGAAGCTAAACTTTCCATATATATATATATATATATAATAGCCAGCGTCTATGGCACGTTGAATACACTAGTTAAGCACATATGGGTGTCCAAGTGGGTTCGCGCCCTCATGATGCTGGCTATTTTTCCGGCCCAACCCAGGTTGGGTGACCAGGCTGGGTGAGGTCAATGTGGGTAGCTGGTTTGCAAGTTTCCAGCGAATGGAGGGTAAAACCACCGCCTTGATTGAACAATAGATAAGTTGGTTAAATTGGGATACTATGTCAATGAAAACCATAATGAAGGTTGAAAATTACTATATCTTCACTTGACTAAAAAATATTAAAGATGTTAAATAGCTTCGATGATGTTCTCAGGAGAGGACGAAACTAGTTAGCTCTTTAACATCTTTAATATTTTTTAGTCAAGTGAAGATACAGTAATTATGAACAATAGATGTTAAAGAGACGTTAAGCCAAATTTAAAAAAAAAAAAATCCATAATTGTATTTTAAAAATGTTGACTATCAGAACGTTAGGGAGTCACTGACTGGTCACTGGTCATATGCTACGCCCGTACAGAAATGAATAATACTCATAAATAAATAATCTTAATATATAAATCAGAAATTTGTGTAATGTATGGAGTAGAATTTATCTGTTCCAAATTCCCCTGCCCAAACGGTAGGGAAATATCCCACCACCCAAAATCCTGGTCTAAGACAAATAAACAGCTCAAACCTTTTTTCTAGTTACGGCCAATTTTTCAATTTATTCACGGTCCGATATCTCACATTTTGTCGAGACAGTATATCAACACAAAGCGAAAAAGTTTTTCGTGGCCTTTAAATCCTTCATTTATGAGGTAGTTCGCAATATTATCGTAAAAAACAGGTTACCATAAACAGGGTGGACACGAATCCGTGGTCTCCTCGCCCCCAAATTGCATTTGCCCTATAAGAATGCTAGCGAAGAATACTGACAAACGGGTGTGATGTCCGCTAATTTAACCAAGACAATAAATTTGTTATAACAACTAGGTACTGATCAGGTGTTCACGTTAGAGTTGTAGTCATTTATATAGAAAAAATATCTTGATAGCCCCTAAAATCGAAAAGCCCTTAACACCAGCCATACCATATCAAAATTTTACGTTTCTGCAACAAACCGCTAAAAAGAGAAAAATCATTTTTAAAAACACAATATTGGGCCCTCCAGGCCCCCAGGGGGTCGTGGGGCAGGGTCCCCAAAAACTATACTGTAAATTTCCTTCATGTCCTAAACACTTATACCAAATTTCGTCAAAATCGGATGAAAATTCACTCAAATTGTGACTTGTATCGCATGACAAACAAACATACATACACATATACAAGTGCATTTCGGAATACTAACGTTCACAATAATAGTCCCATATTTATATTGCCCGTTATTCGGGACTGAAGAGTCTCTTGACACGGGCAGTTTTTTGGGTGCTATTACTAGTGGATCAAGATGATATTGGTGTTCACGTTAGTGTTGTAGTCATTTATATAATAAAATATCTTGATGAACTTTTAAAAAATCATTTTCAAAAAACAAAATATTCAATTTTGTCAAAATTGAAAAGCTATTAACACCAGGCATAACATATCAAAATTTTGCGTTTTTACAACAAACCGCTAAAAAGCCGATAAAAAATGGGGACCAGCTCCCCGTGGAGCCCCAAAAACTATACAGCAAATGTCCTTCAAGTCCTAAACATGATGTATGCCAAATTTAGTCAAAATGGGATGAAAATTGTGGCTTGTATCGCGTAGCAAACATACATACATACACATATTATACTTGTACAAGTGCATTTAGGGAGTTCACTAACGTTACAATTATTATGAATTTGGTATAAGACGATATAGTTCTGACATTATTTCATTCCTACTTTTATTTTTTATGTATTGGTGGCGGTGGGGGGGGGGAAGGAAGAATCAACGGATCTGTTTATCACACTGTCTAATTTAGTGACGAAATGTTTCCCTAATTAAGTGTTTTACTGGATCAAATTGATTCTAAAGCGTAACAAAGTAGATTTAATTAATTATCTATATATTTATAATATCACAGAATGAACCTTGTGTCTGCTTTGTAGAGTCGAGACAGTCTACCCCATGTGGTGTAGACATTCTCCACAACCGGTGTATATATTTTCAATTAGGCACCTACCGTGTAGATGTTTATATTTGATATGCTATTTAGATTGTGTCTGCAAATTAACTCTAATAAATTTCACATTTTTTGATGACGTCTGCTGGATTTTTAATTCCATACCAGGCATCAGCCGAAGTTGGTCGCAAAATATTACAATCTGTTTTTTTAAGTCTCGCCCGAGTCTACCTGAGCTGATGGTGTAAATGTTTATAAAAAACTCTGCCGATGTGACACATTGGTTTATTATTTTTCTGGCAAAAAATAAACCTTTTTTGCTCCTGCCCCCAAAAATTGAGGGGGTGCAAAAAATATTGAGGGGGGGTTCTCGTTACGATTCCAATTCTGGAGCGTAATTAGACCCTAAATTTGACATACCTACTAAATTTGAAGTCTCTTACCATTCTCTTTTTAGACAGGATTAATGAAAACCGCTTTATCCGCCAGCAGTATATTTGATTGAACCCAAATGTTTCGGAGCTAACTGAGACCTCTAATATGACATACAAAAATCTCTGGCTCTTACCATTCTCCTTTTAGACAGCGATACTGAAAACCGCTAAAAAGCGGCAAAATCACCAAGGGTGTATTCGATTGCACCCAAAAGTTTCGGAGCACAATTAGAGCCCAGGTGGGACCTATATGCCAAATTTCATCCAAATCGGTCAACGCTAAATGGCAAAAGTGCCCATCACGGCGGACAAACGGATTTTTTTTATTCGATTTTTGGATTCTACGTACCTTAAAACGTATAATATCAAATTTTGAAGGGGGTATTTTTTTTCTTCTTCCGTGACGATTCCAAAGGTTCATTATTGAAAATAATAAACCAATATATAAAAAGTCTTCTATCATTTTATTTGCTTAACGTCTCCAGAAGTTAATGGTTAACTCACTAAGGCCATTTAAATTTAATAAAATAAAATAACAAAAAATTAATCTATTCTGCTGTAGTCATTCGAGGCGGGGGCTTTAATTCCCTGGAGACAAATTATAGAAACCTAAAAACCACAATCAGCTGGGGACGTAACTAGGCTGGTCAGCACAAGAGCAAGCACCTATTTTGGCGTCCCCCTCCCACTGGGCTAATTTTCAACAAATCTATATAAAGGAACCAAACACAGAAATAATCGGTATGGGGCCCCGAGGGCGATCGTCCTTTGGGAACGACTACAAGCTCAAGCTACTACGAGCGACTGATTCAAATAAATGTAGATTAATAGAACCTCGTCCACTGTAAGCATATAACATATATGGCTTAAAACAGTGGATGGGGTTCCATTTACCTTCATACATTTGGATCAGTTGCAATTGCCTAGAACTGCGCCTATCGACACAAAATCCAATATAATACACAGAACCCCGGAGTATTAATAGAATTAGCTGATTAGTTTTTGGCCCCTGCTAAGACACCCTAGTTAAATCCCTTCAGCCAGCATCAGCAGGAAGGCGCGAATCCACTTAGTAAAATTTGTCTGGACGTTGCCTAACTTCGGTGATCTAACCGAAACTGTTGTATTCTACATGCCATATTAGACGTTGGCTTGTTCAATATTTCGTATGAATATTTTTTATTATTATTTAAAGATTCATATTAAGTATACACCGAATCCATTGAAAAATCTATTTTATTTCATTTTATTTTCAGATTTTCAAATATTCAAAACATAAAATATTAAAGGCTCGGTGAACTGTAGACCTCACTCACTTCAGTTAGCACAATAGTGCCCTCAAAGATAAGGCAGCATCAGTGATTACCCAGATCCTGACCTGAGCTCACAGTGATGCATTGTCACTGTCTAGTATATAAATAGTATGTCTTTTCAACTAACTGGAAGAATATTTTTAGTTTTGCCAGGCAGATCACTTTCTGGTCAATTGTTGTTTTCTACAAAGGTTTTTATTGGCATTATACATCTTTAAATCTTTGAATAACATGTTAATTATAAGTGTTAAAAATATTAACTTTTAAATAAATAAAAACAAAATACTTACCAAAAACACTATTTATAATTATTTATAAAGAAACTAATTATTTTTTTAAAGAAATAAATAAAAACAAAACACTTACCAAAAACACTGATGATGAATCGAATGATTCGAAACTAGTTTCTTTATAAATAATTATAAATAGTGTTTTTGGTAAGTGTTTTGTTTTTATTTATTTAAAAGTTAATAATTATACATCTTTCTTGGAGTCTAATAATTGAAATGGGTCCCCACATTGCAATATAAATTACATGAGTTAAGATGGACTCGGCCCGTGAGGTTTTCACCTAAAGGGTGATAGATAATATTTTACAATCTCAAGTATAATACTCCTGTGGAAAGTAAGACATATATATGAACTGAAAAAACACAGAACACACGTGGAAACGAAATAAGAAAAGAAAAATCAAAAGTTCGTATTCAATTGTTTGGGTTCTGATACCTATAATCAATAAGATTTAATATTCCTCAAGTATGTTCACCCCTTTGCAGACACTGTTCCGTTTAACCACAGCTTCTGTTACTTTACAAAGTAGGTAGGTACTTAATACAAACTTAACAATAAATGAAAAGAGACCCCCCTTTGATGTGATATAAAGACTGTAAAGAAACCGCTTTTTAAATATCAGAGACCTTACTTCCTTTTTAAATTGTATTCAAAGGTATTTAAACAATACCAAAAAGAAACCATGTCAATCTACTCATGCGCTGTGTACTCCGTGTGAGAGTCGGTAAACCCTTTTTACTTTTTTCTAATTTTATCGCACTATGCGCCTTCTAGCAATCACATCTATTACATGTATAAGAAGATTTACTGGGTATCAAAATAGCACCCAGTAGAAAGTGTTCAATTGTTTTTTTTAAATTTAAAATCATATTATTATTATGGAAACTGATATAAGGATTTCCGTATATCTCTAACTGTAAGTAAATTAGAACTCTATAAAATATGTCTGATGGCAATTAATACCAAAAAAATGCTCTAAAAAGGTTTATCTTTGGAAGTTTCGGCTATTCCAATATGAGTAGAATAGAAGATTTGAGGAGTCTCGAATGATAAAGCCGTCAATACAAAAAACTGAATAATACAACACTGTTCTAATGAAGAAAAGAGGACTGGTACTAGCATTGTCAGCGCTGCACCCTTAACAAGAAATATATATAAAAATAATACAACACTGTTCTAATGAAAAAAAGAGGACTGGTACTAGCATTGTCAGCTCTGCACCCTTAACAAGAAATATATATAAAAATAATACAACACTGTTCTAATGAAGAAAAGAGGACTGGTACTAGCATTGTCAGGGCTGCCCCCTTAACAAGAAATATATATAAAAAAAAGTTAGGAAGAAAAATATTTAAAATATGAATAGATGATAATGGAAATAGGTACAACAAATTTGAGAACCATCAACATCGTCCTCATAGCGGTATCTAGTGTGGGAGTCGCGCCCAGAACACTGCTGGAAAGTCTGAAAAATGGAAACGTCTTCCCACCAGGAATTGGTTATACAAGATATTGTACGAAAATTCCTCAGTAAAAACGCATCTTTCCCCAAAAGTAAATCAGAGAAAAATAAAATAAATACCTAAATTGATAATAATTGTATTTGATTTGACGGGCGGGGCGGAGCGCGGCAGCGCTCCTCAAGAGTGAACAATATACACTCTGTTTTGTTCTCTTAATAGAAATGAATGTTTGGGGGGTCTCTCAGTACCAATCAGAATATCAATTGCTCAATTTGTTCCTATTTTCAATCAAAATGAAAGTTCCTGCAGATCCCATCAATTATACCTGATCTAAAGCACGAATTTGATTATTTCAATTTGTTTGGTGCATATTGATTTCTTCATTATTAATAATTGGGGCCCTTAACTAAGAAATCAAATTACCAACCAATTACCAATACACAGTCTAAGAGATTAGCTTTGTGGTAGATATACTTCTTCTCGTGTACACCTGTCCCATGTTTCTAGTTAGTTTGGTAGTGTAATATGAAGATCGAGTCAATAGCAGGTTACCGCATTATCAAAATTCGGCTTCGGGTCAGAAAGGCTACGCAAGCTAATTCACAAAATCAAAAGATAGACTAATAGCCGTATGATTTGCGTGCACTGGATCGCCATTCGTTTCGGGGAGGACCCGAGATATATTTATACTCTTAAAATGGGGGCGAAGTCTTGTGGTTATGATTTGTAGTTGGTTTCAAAGGCTTTCATGCGCAATAGTAATTTTTTCTTTACATTTTTCACTTCTTCTTTTTCTTCACTTTTTGCCAATTCTATTTAGAGTCGGGGCCGCTTTCCTTAATTATACCATGCCAAAACCTTTTGTTTGGTGCCAAATCTCTTTAGCTGTAACCCTTTCCTGGTACGGTAACCTTAGCTGGCCTCTTTACAGTATCAATAGAAACTGCGTAGAAACTCGCTTTTTGCTGATGATCCCTCATAATTGGTTTGAAGCAGAGTTCTTTAAAGGCTGGATGCCCTTCCTTCTCTATTTACACGGGTTTAGGACTTTCACCTAATCAAGTTGGTTTGCTCCCCTAGGTGGCATAATTATAATAAAACCTGTTAAATACCATATGAACTAATCGAAATATAAGCAGACTTTACGTATAATTAAGCAAACAATTATAAATACCTTTGTAAATCGTGTTTTGGTCTGTATTGATTTTTGTTGTTTTAAAACAATGTTCTCTTGTTGGCGCCACCAATACAGTATCTGTGGAACTTCGCTTTTTGTATAATTGCGGCACAATAAATTTTCCTACTCACTAATCCATGCAGTGGTCATGCGATTAGGTTTTGAGCCATAGCAAACACCTACTGAGTTATGTATTAGCCCCAGGGATTAGATTCTATATTTTTATTTTGAATTGTTTATTAAATAGGCAGCTGTTGTTATATTCATTTGGTGGATTTCATACAACTCTTGACCAGGAGATCTTCACAGTCAAAAGAAACGGCTGATTAAATTTTTCGTACCGATCTTTTACACTCGTTCAACATTTTCTGGACCACCCTGTATAAAATCACAAGAACCAAAAAAAAAACCTTAAAAAATATTCCCGTTTTTTTTTTTTTTTTTTTTTTTTTTTTTTTTTTTTTTTTTNTTACCCTCCATTCGCTGGAAACTTGCAAACCAGCTACCCACATTGACCTCACCCAGCCTGGGTTGGGCCGGAAAATAGCCAGCATCACGAGGGCGCGAACCCACATGTACACCCACATGGTACCCGCTGGACGTTGCTTAACTTCAGTAATCCACCGGGAACTGGTGTATTCAACGTGCCATAGACGCTGGCTAATTCCCGTTTTGTCCTATTCTTTTTTCCCGAAATTCTATTATGTTCGGAGCAAATTCACGAATCTCGACTTTCAGCCATAGATTTATATCAGCTTTATAAAACCTCTGAAAATGAAAGCATCAACTTTTCGGTGGGCCAGAAAGCATGCTTGTCTGTCAGTCTGTAAACAAGATATATTCAAAACGGTAAGTGCTAAAAAGTTTCTATGTCATTCTATGTAAAGGATGGACCCCGAAACTTGTGGTTGAATTCATGTCTACTTTTGGCGGTTTTTGCCGTTTTTTATTGCTTTGTTCTGACGGTTGTCACGAATTCTACTTAAAAAGAGTACGACAGCAGCTAAAGCTTGAAATGTGTCTACAGTTTTATAAATTTTTTGCACGGAACACGAAACGACACCTTTGGTTTCAATTAAATCTAGGTGGGCAGTTTTTCACATGGCCTAAATCATAACGGTAAGAGCTAGAGCTCTAAAATGTGCATATTCATATCAAAAAAGTAGGTATATTGAATTTTTACTGAAATTAAAAATTTTACTTTAATTTCAGTAAAAATCCAATATACCTACCTACGTTTTTTCCCGCTTTTTAGAGGATTTTTGACGGTTTTCACAAATCCTTCATAAAATAAAAACAATAAGTAGGTATACTGGGGACTTGAAATTGTTAGCATGATAATTGTATGCATTGGACGGGTCAATGAGATATATTGTTTCCACACGGACCAATGGCTGAAACTCGCGATTTGTACTTAGTATGGGCACTTTTTTTTAAAAAAAATAATAATTTGGCTTAACATCTATTGGGCGTTCAAGACGGTGGTTTCACCCTCCATTCGCTGGAAACTTGCAAACCAGCTACCCACATTGTCCTCACCCAGCCTGAATTGGGCCGGAAAAATAGCCAGCATCACGAGGGCGCGAACCCACGTGGACACCCACATGGCACAACCTCGCTGGACGTTGTTTAACTTCAGTCATCTATCGGGAATTGGTGTATTAGATATAGACATGGACGCTGGCTACTGGGCACTTTAAAACGTAATGTTTTGGCATGGAAAACAGGGAAAGTCATGTGATGTTACTACAGAACATTTTATTTCCAATAAGAAAAATACAATATGACATCAAAACATCGAATGATATTTAAAGTTATAATAATCATTAGAATAATATTAACAAGCGGTTGTGTAAAGTGTTATAAATATTTGCCTTCTGGGTGAATACAGCGATGTTCAACAATAAAGCTTTAGGTTGATTCCTTTGTCGGTATATGGCGGTAGTTTTATTGATCAGACATTATACATAATAGTTGTTATTGGTTTTGGAACATAAACCTCATTCTCATAAATTTATTTCTTATTTCTTATTATTATTATTTTTTTTTGTTTTTCTTTGAAACAATATTTCATAACTTCTATAGAACTAATAATGCAATACAAATATATTTACACTTCCCTGTGAAAATCTGGCATAGCTGGGATACGAACCAAGATAGTTGGATTTTATATTATCCCTAAAGGTTTTAATTACCTAGGTGTTAGGAGGAGGTTCAACTGGTCTCTATTTGGATTGCGTTATACAATCCAAATAGAGATATCGAAAAATAGTTGTACAATAAAAAGCGACGTTTTTCATCAATAATTCAATTATGCTTCATTCTGGATTTTGGCGAAACATCTCTTTAACATTTATTGGTCATTCGAGACGGGGCCTCCATTCGCTAGAAAACTAGCTAATTGACCTCACCTGATGACCCTGGGTTGGGCCGGAAAAATACTTCACTGATACAACGGGAACCGATGTATTTAACTTGCCATAGTCGATGGCTTCTGGATTTTTCTTTGCCTATTTCGTAACCACGTTGCAGTGTCCAGTTTTTTTTTTATCGTGGAGTTACATTGATTTTATCAGTCAGACAATTCAATATATCAATTGGCTAATTGTTTTAGATATCAAGTTTATATAATTATTTTTATTAATCCAATAGTGACTGTGTATTTCCAGCGAATGGAGGGTAATACCCCCGTCTTGAATGACCAATAGACGTTAAAGAGACGTTAAGCCACATTAAAAAAAAAAAAAAANTAAAGAGACGTTAAGCCAAATTAAAAAAAAAAAAAAAAAAAAGGAAGTTTCCCTCCCCCTCCAGCGCACCGTATACTACTGTAGACAATATTTGACAGCTCAAGTTCTGTCATATTATTTTTAAGTTCACTTCACCCATCAGTATTACTTTTGACATTCTTTGAACTTGATTGTAGAGGATCCATATTTTGATTCATTTTACTTGAAGTTCAGTATTTCAAAATATACAAAAGTAACTCTGAGCTTCTAGAGTTTATTTGATCCTTTCATTTGATAATATTTTGATTAATACTCATGACCATTGGATTATAACTATTAAATATGTGAGAAGAGGGCCGCCATTTGACCCTAATTGAGAGATAATAGGCTTAAAAATTCATTAGCTAATTCTATTAATATTCCAAGGTTTTGTGCGCTGTTGCCCCAATGGGGCCAAACATCAGCTATTTCTATATACTGGATATTCATACGAAATTTCAAATTATCTTGGTAAAAAAGACAAACAGTAAAAAAAAAAAAAATGTGTTAAAACTAGATTTAACTTGAGGATATAGGCTAGGGGTAATTCATATCCTATTGTGCCGAAAGACGTAGTTCTCTTCTAGGGAATTGTATAGCTGATCCAAATATATAAATTTCAATAAAATAGTGTGTATCAACTACAAATAATAAGGCGAGTCACGAGCGCTTTCGTATGTTACGACATTGATACACAATATTTTATTGAAATTTA
The DNA here is from genome assembly GCA_012654025.1 of Pachypsylla venusta. NCBI lineage: Eukaryota > Metazoa > Arthropoda > Insecta > Hemiptera > Aphalaridae > Pachypsylla > Pachypsylla venusta. Next base: position 10,664,078 of record CM022881.1, read on the forward strand.
TATTTCATAATGACTACAAACATCCTAAATACCATTTCTAAATTAAACTGATCCAAATATTGCAAATCTATGTCGGTAAATGGAACCTCGTCCATTGTAAGTTATATTTTTTACAGTGGACGAGGTTCATTAACCGACATTCATTTGGATCAGTCGCTCGTAGTAGCGTGAGCTTGTAGTCGCTTCCAAAGGACGACCACCCTAGACGAGGTTCCATTTAACTACTTTCATTTGGATCAGTCCCTCGTTGTAGCGTGAGCTTGTAGTCGTTTCTAAACGACTTAGGGCCCTTTTTTGACAGTTGACAATAATTCCCACAGTGGTACCAGAATATGCCAATCATGATTTGATGAACATTTGTTTTAGCCCGGTGGGAGGGGGCGCCAAAATGTCCCTGCAATATTGTTTATGTGTCTTTCTTTCTTTCACTATGTTAAACACGCTATATTAAATTGAAAAATAATTACTGTTTATTTAATTTTTAATTACAATATTAGAAAAAGGACAATCTATCTCTATGACTGCTGCTGATCAACGTAATTAATGTGATGAAGTCTAATAGAGAAAGGACAATCTATCTCTATGACTGCTACTGACCAACGTAATTAATGTGATTAAGTATAATAGAGAAAGGACAATCTATCTCTATGACTGCTGCTGACCAACGTAATTAATGTGATTAAGTATAATAGAGAAAGGACAATCTATCTCTATGACTGCTGCTGACCACCGTAATTAATGTGATGATGTATAACAGAGAAAGGACAATCTATCTCTATGACTGCTATGTGATTAATGTGATTAAGTATAATAGAGAAAGGACAATCTATCTCTATGACTGCTGCTGACCAAAGTAATTAATGTGATGATGTATAACAGAGAAAGGACAATCTATCTCTATGACTGCTGCTGATCATCGTAATTAATGTGATGAAGTATAATCGAGAAAGGACAATCTATCTCTATGACTGCTGCTGATCAACGTAATTTATGTGATGAAGTATAATAGAGAAAGGACAATCTATCTCTATGACTGCTGCTGATCAACGTAATTAATGTGATGAAGTATAATAGAGAAAGGATAATCTATTTCTATGGCTGCTGCTGATCAACGTAATTAATGTGATGATGTATAATAGAGAAAGGACAATCTATCTCTATGACTGCTGCTGATCAACGTAATTAATATGATGAAGTATAATAGAGAAAGGACAATCTATCTCTATGACTGCTGCTGATCAACGTAATTAATGTGATGAAGTATAATAGAGAAAGGATAATCTATTTCTATGACTGCTGCTGATCAACATAATTAATGTGATGATGTATAATAGAGAAAGGACAATCTATCTCTATGACTGCTGCTGATCAACGTAATTAATGTGATGATGTATAATAGGGAAAGGACAATCTATCTCTATGACTGCTGCCGATGAACGTAATTAATGTGATGATGTACAATAGAGAAAGGACAATCTATCTCTATGACTGCTGCTGATCAACGTAATTAATGTGATGATGTATAATAGAGAAAGGACAATCTATCTCTATGACTGCTGCCGATCAACGTAATTAATGTGATGATGTATAATAGAGAAAGGACAATCTATCTCTATGACTGCTGCTGATCAACGTAATTAATGTGAAGATGTATAATAGAGAAAGGACAATCTATCTCTATGACTGCTGGTGATCAACGTAATTAATGTGATGAAGTAAAAATTTATGGAATCTAAAAAATACAGCTCCTTTAACGATACTGAACGCTCTGGCAAATTTTAAAGGTGATCCTACCCAGGTTACAATGCAATTACTTAGTACATATTATTAGAAGCTTTTTTCCGTGTTGATTTTTTCCTTGCGAAGAGTTTCGCTGTCTCAGACCACTCTTAGTTTTATGAAGTTTTCAGGGCATCAAAATTAAATATTCTTACTCGAATGTATATAAATGAAAAAGCGTGCTATTTGTTGGTGTCACCCGCATAACTAACAAACTGACACTAATGTATTTTTTTGCACCTGAGGATAGTGACTTCATTTGGGTTATTTTTGCAATTGCTACACCAATTTCCGTTTATTAGGCACTGCTCGCCTCATATGTAATTTCTTGTCGCTTGTTCTATATACTTGAAACTCTTCAATAGTTCTCCATTTCTTTATTTTTATGGTTCCAAATTGGCCTGTCTCAATTTTCTGTTTATGTCTTAACCAACATAATTTTTGATTTTCTAAATACGGATAGGAACAGTCTTTATCATCGTATCTACATTCCGCTTCATATGGTGGATCATATTTATCAAATTCGGCCTTAAGATCTACTTCACATCCCTTATAGGTTGCTTCTCCTTCACAAAAAACTAGATCACCAATAGCATCAACAACTTCATTATATTTGTTACTAAAAGCTCCCGTACTGCAATCTACCCATTGCATAGCAGAGCAGGATGCATTTAATGAAAATAGAAATAGACACAATTTTGTTCCTAACAGTGAACGGGTGTGCCATGTAACCATTTTTAATCTGTGGAGCAGAAACAAACGTAAACCAAAAGGGAATGAGAACATTCAATTATAGGTACACCAGCAGGATACTCCCGTGTTAATAGTATTCTATGATTTCTCATACAAAAATAGGAAAATCGGCCGTTACTCGAAAGCGGTTGCACAGTTTTTTTTACAAATCATGTAAAAAATTAATGTTTACAAGACCACCTAAATTTTTTCTCTTTCGTTAAATTGGGATACTAAGTCAAGAAAACCATATTGAAGGTTATAAGTACTAATATTACTTCACTTGACTAAAAATTAAATAGATGTTAAATTGAGCTAACTAGTTTTATGTTCTCCTGAACACATCATCAGAAGTTCTGATGTTCACTCGACTAAAAATTAAATAGATGTTAAATTGAGCTAACTAGTTTCATGTTCTCCTGAACACATCATCAGAAGTTCTGATGTTCACTTGACTAAAAATTAAATAGATGTTAAATTGAGCTAACTAGTTTTATGTTCTCCTGAACACATCATCAGAAGTTCTGATGATGTGTTCAGGAGAACATGAAACTACCTAGTTAGCTCAATTTAACATCTATTTAATTTTTAGTCAAGTGAAGATATAGTATAACCTTCAATATTTTTCTCTTTCAGTGGACTAGTGTCGCGTTAAATTTTAAGATATCAAAGTCGATATCACCACGTTAATGCGCGGAATTTTTTGGGAAAAAAAAAATTTTTTTGGGCGCGGAAAAAAAAGTGGTTGGAACTTGACCTTTTTTCCATGATAATTTTTTTGTGAGATAATAATTAGAAAATACTAACCACCCAGAACGGCAATGCTCCGAAATTTGAGTAACGATTTACGGCTGCCTGTTGCTGTTAATGTTTTTGAAATTTGATCTACTCAAATGATTGAACGTGTAGATTGTCAAAAAAAAAAAAAAAAAAAAAAATCNAAAAAAAAAAAAAAAAAAAAAAAAAAATAACTTACTAGGTATTTCGTAAAAATATGAAAATATTGCAACGAACAATTTTTTTTAACTAAAATGGAATAAACCGCAGATGATTTTTACATTATGATTTTATAGTACAGCGTTATGTACACATATTATGTAGATACAACATTTTATGTAGATTCAATTGTCAATTCAAATTTAAATATAGAAAATATAAAATGATTTATAGGATCACCAGTTGTTTTTCCGCTATAGAATGAAAAATCCTCATGATATTAAGCAATATCATTTTGTCCTAAGTCGGATAGCCTGTAAGAACGCATCAGTTGATAAGGAGTTGTACTCTTTATAATGCACCTCTAGGCGAGGTTAATTGCAGAGCAATTTTCTATCTACTAACCACCACGGTAAGTGCTAGAGAATTGAAAATTGGTGTATATATCAGTTTAAATGCTATGGACGACACAAAGAATTTCTGGTAGAAATGGAATATACTGTTGTTTGTTTTTGCCAATCTTACCTAAGGGGAGAACATTAAGAGATAGAAATTGATATTTGGTGCCTATTAATATCAATTTTATGCATTGGATGTGCAAAGATACTTTTAGATGTTCGGCAATACAAAAATATTATCCTTCAGTAAAATATTGATAATTCTATATGGACGCCTTATTCATCCTAGGGGATTGAAATTCAAGAACGAAACAAAATTTTTAGGGGGTTTCCCATTTTTCTGTTTTTTTTTGTTTTTTTTTTCCTCTCTCGTCAAATATCCCCTCCATAACAAATTTAAACTTTCTATCTCTTCAGGAAGTGCTTTGGAATATAGTAAGTGTCACAAAATCAGAGTTTTGAACTTCTAAGATAACTTTTTCTTCGTTACAATTTAATGTACACCAACCATTCCAACATAGTATCTAAATCTTGTTATTCTGACCAAATATGTTCATTGGTTCCAGTGGCGCGCACACAAGGGAGGGGGGTTGGATTTGTACCCCCCACCC